>PVIH01001906.1:86637-127348 GCA_004025045.1 Sigmodon hispidus
AACAAAAAGAACAATACAAAGAATCAACGAATCTAAGAGTTGGTTCTTTGAGAAAGTCAACAAGATAGATAAGCCCTTAGCCAAACTAATCAAAAAACAGAGAGAGAGTGTTCAAATCAACAAAATCAGAAATGAAAAGGGGGACATAACAACAGACCCCCAGGAAATACAGAGAATTATCAGATCATATTTTGAAAATTTGTATTCCACTAAAATGGAAAACCTAGAAGAAATGGACAACTTTCTGGACAGGTACCATCTACATAGCATTTTTTAAAATTTTACATTTGGGTTGCAGTTTCTCCTTCCTCCTCCCCTCCAGGTCTCTCTTTCCTCCTCTTACCACCACTTCATTCACTCTTCTCCTGGTTCCTCTTCAGGAAAGGGCAGGTCTCCTATGAATAGCAAAAAACACCATGGTATATAATGTTGCAGCATGACTAAGCACAACTTCATTTTTTAAAACGGGGCAGATTGACTTACCCAGTATGAGGAAAAGGATCCCAAAAGCCAGCAGAGGAGTCAGAGACAAGAGCCAGCCCCTGTTGCCCCTGTTAGGAGTCCCAGAAGAGGACCAAGTTACACACCTTAGCACATATGTCTAGGGCTTAGATCAGTCCTTTTCAGGCTCCTTGGTTTTAGTTCAGTCTCTGTAAGCTCCTATGAGCCCAGGTTAGTTAATCTTGTGAGGGTTTTTTGGTGTCCTTGACCCCTCTGGCTCATCCAATGCTTTCTTCCCTCTTTTGCAGGAATCCCTGAGCTCCAGGTAATGTTTGGCCAAGGGGCTCCTTCTGTTCCTATCAGTTTCTGAAAGAAAACGATGTGATGTAATGACAATTGGGGTAGGCACCTTCTATGAGTGTGCAGAGTATCACTGGCACCATTACATTGACATTTTTTTCCCTCCAGTTGTGTTTGGCTCTATCTTAGGTCCCTGGGTCATCCAGCCCTGGGCCCTGAAAGTGACAGGGGTGGACTTACTTACTCTCCTGGCATGGGTTTTTGAGTGGAGAGCCAGAGAGACTAGGCTACATGGAAGGTTCAGGGAGGATGCTCAGATCTCCCTGGGAAGGGGAAATAGAGATTTCCTGAGTTAACTGCAGGCAGATGGGAATGGGAACATGAGTAATCAGGTTATTGTGGGAATGGGGGGGTTACTGAAAGAGACTACTGGAAAGCATGTTGGGGGTCATTTCAAGGTCAGATAAAAACCTGGCATGGGAATATTCCAGAAAACTACAAGGAAGAGCCCAGCTATGACTCTTAGCAATAGTGGTTATGAAGCCTGAACTGACCATCTGGTGACCCGGCAAGACTTCAAGTGGAGGAAGTAAGACATTAACCCAGCCACATAGTCTTTGATCTACAGTCTGTCTTGCCTATAGGATGTGCTGGGTAAGGGTGGCCTAGAGGGAATGGCCAATCAGTGACTGGTCTACCCATACAGTACTCATCCACCCAACAAATGACCTTTACAACTAAGGGTGACAAGAATTTATATTTTATATTCTGAGGTAGCTTCATGCTTGCTTTTAAATTTAAAAGCAGTCAGAACTCTTGTGTTATATTTCATTCTCCATTTTGCTTTGAATTTCATAGTTTAAAGAGAGTATATCTATTTCCTCATCTAACCTTTAATATTAAATATTACTTTTCATGAAAAAAGAGATAATATAAAATATATACTCATATCAAAATTTCAAATACAGTAGGCAAAGATGATATCATTTTTTAAGAAAATAAATGATTAAAAATGGCAAAAGTTCAAAATTCAGCATGAAACATCAAAGAGGAGATTACTTTTTCTTCTTTTAGAGGTATAAGCTGTGGCTCAGTCTCTCATTCAATTTAACATTCATCAAACAAGGCAGAGATGGAGGAAACGGAGAGTGTTCTTTGTTTTGTGTCTTGTTAGTTCAGTGTGAGCTGAGATAATACACAGCTCAGTTCTAATTCATTATTTTCTAAAGGGATAAATGTAGACAAGTGTTTTACCTGTATAAATCTTAGAATAAGAAGAGAGAAGCCCTAGAAACAGATAAGATTGAGGAAGTGACATAAAATCAAGCATTTTCCAGAATCTGCTCGTGATGTTTTAATATGTATGAAACACCCAGTAAAAGAAACCACCTAGGGCTTTGTTTGCTATTATTATAAAATATCACCTCACATTGAACAGTGCACTCCAGTGTACAGGATGCCACGGCTCGATATTCTCACAACCATTTTATAAAGTAGTCCAAAGCTGCTAACATTGTCATTTCTCAGGTGAAGAAATTGGATTCAAATGTTAAACACTTAAAAAGCCACCTGAGTCTTAACCAAGAGTTATTTGCATGTAACACTGTGATTCTATTGTGAAAAAACTTACACTGCCTTAGACTTAATTATTTTACTCTGATTATATCAACTATATCAGGTTGATACATGATTGAAATGGAATATGATGACATTAATTATGCTGTTATGAAATTTATTCTTTTTAAGTACTAAAGTCATACCATAAAATAACATTTCACACATTTTTCATATATGCTCTCTTATGAGTAGATAGTCACTCACCCTGACATACAAGGATTATCTTTAGTACAGATGTTACAGAATGGGTTATCTATGAAAGGCCAGAAATAAGGTTATGATGAGAAATGAAGTTGCAACTCATTATTCTTTTTATTACATGTATGCTACAGCATTTCTAAGTAAAGTCAACTTAAAAATAACCTTTCCTGCTGAGGTACATGGAACCAATTGTCTACCCCCCAAACTATTATTCTTCATTGTCATCTAATTTATATCACATATAATACTTGGATTTTGTCAGAGCAAGCCCATATAATACATTACTTAGTACACAGTGGTAAGAAATGTTTTCTTTAAATTTTCTATATCAATGAGAACTAAACTTATGGGAAATATACATTCATATGGACTTGCCAGGGCACTCCCTTGCACCTTTATAAAGTATTCATATAGTAACTTTATGATGCTTATCTCACACAGTTTGCAAATAAGACAGAAAATAAGCTATATAATGAATGAGTAGAATCCTGGGTTATATACATGGAATATATCTGTTGTTAAAATCACAAACTAAACAGATAGTGAGGTTCACACAATTGAGTCTGAAGGATAGAATAAGAAAACCCTTGAACCACCCCCCAAAAGCCCATATGAAATAGCAAGACATAATCAACACCCAATCTTGTAGTTGACAAAAGTTGAAGAAATCACTTACATGAGACTAGATGAGCTTAACTCTCCATTTTCATTAATAACATTAATATTTATTATTTATTAATAATATTCTTTTAATAAAAATCATTGACATACATTGTAATATCAGTAAATAAATTAATAAATGTGAACACTTCTGCACCTGGTAATTGTGGAATAGATAATTCAGGGAACACTGCTGCAGGGACTACTGAAAGAGTTGAACAAAATGGAAAAAGATATCTCGTGACATTTGGGAGTTAGTAAAATAATAAGTTATTACAGAAAGATTTGGCTAGAAGCTTCCATGTACAAAAGTGGACTCTGAGTTTTGAAGCTGTTGATCCTCTAGGTACTATTTCTGGATTCTGTGACATTAGATAAAGAGCCTGGCATTTAACAGTATTGGGAATGTATCTTGAAGCTAGTGATGTAAGCTTAGATTTCCCCAGGAGAAAACCCTGGGGAAAGACCTTTGGAGAGAGTTAATCATGAGCCCTGAGAGTCTAGATTGGCCTCCAGATCTTGAGGTCATTAGAAAATAGACTCTAACACAGTTGCACCATGTTACAGTTATAGAAAGAGATATAAAAACCAAATTCAAAATCTCAACTAATCAGGATAGTTCAAAGACTATCTCAAAATAGGTATAAGACTGAAAGATAAAATAACGAAAGCTAAGAGGTAAGTAAATGCTTAATAGTAAATTATACCCAGCAGAACCACTCAGAAACAAGAGGTGCTGAGCTGAGCTGCTGGCTCAGTGGTTAAAGGCACTTGCAGAGGATGCAGCTTTGATTCCTATCACCCACACAGTGGTCCACAAATGTTACCATGCCAGGTCCAGAGAATTGAGCATGTTCTTCTGGCCTCTGTGCATGCCAGATATGCACATAATGCACATACATACATGCAGACAAAATACTCATACCCACTTTTCAGAGAGGATATGGACTCCCAGGGAGAGTCAATACACTCTGACATATCAAGTTGAGGCAGAATCAGACCCTTTCCCCCTGTATTTAGACTGAGCAAGGTAGTCTTCCATAGGAAATGGACTCCAGGAAGTCAGTTTTTGCATTAGAGATAAATTCTGGTCCCACTGCCAGAGGCCTCACAAACTGCCCATGCAACAGAACTGTCCTCCACATTCAAAGGGCCTAGTTCTGACCCATGCAGGTTCCCCAGCTGTCATTCCAGAGTTAATGAACTCCCAATAGCTCCAGTCACCTGTCTCTATGTGTTTCCTCATCCTGATCTTGGTCCCTTTGTTCATATAATTTCTCCTTTCTTTTTTACTGGACTGGGAGATCTCCCCAGTGCTTAGCTGTGAATCTCTTCATCTTTTTCCAGCAGTTGCTAGATGAGGGGTCTATAATGATAATTAGGGTGGTCATCAATTTGATTATAGCAGAAAGCAAGTTTATGTACCCTTTCCACTATTGCTTGGCATCTTAGCTAGGGTCATGTTTGTGGATCCTTGGGTATTTCCTTAGTACCATGTTCCTCCCTAACCCCACAGTGGCTCCCTCGATCAAGATATAGATTTTATTGTTATCTCTTTCTGTTGCTTCCTCAACTCAACCACCTCATTACCTCATGTTACACTACCTCCAAGGTCCCAATTTACTCACTAGATCTTACCTATTTCCTTTTCCCAAGGGAATCCATGAATGTCCCTCTTAGGGTCTTTCTTGTTACCTGGTTGCTCAGGGGTTGTGGACTGTAGCCTGATTATCCTTATGAGTACATTCCATGTCTATCTTTCTGAGTCTGTGTACCAGACACACACACATAGTCAGCAAACTCTAACTCTTGTTTAGACAATCACACAAAGGGAAAAAAAAACTTTTCCTACACTAGGAAAAAGAGTTGCTTATGAACACTGAGATAGAATCTATTATGTGATAATATATAGGATATTACCAGAAAAAATCCTTTCAGGGTCACCAAACCACTTTCTTTGCTTTGAAGTTCTTATAATAATTATTAAGATACATAAGTTACTAGAAAAAAATTCAAAAGAGTACTACTTAAAAAGAAGAAAAATCCCAATATTGTAGCTTTTGTTTCATTTCAGTAGACCAGACCAACCCCCAAACCCTACACACTTTCAAAGGAAACAGATAACTCTTATGCTTTATTTTTCTTGCATAAATTAATGTACCAAGTGTAATCTTCCTTAACTGCTCAACTTAAATTAGAAGAAACAAACTTAGAACATTGGGAATTATGTATAACAATGTTTAAGAAATCTGGTGCTGGACAGTTAGCAAAGACAAGCGGTAAGGTGTAAACCTCTCAGTCATCTTTAGCTAATCTGAGTAGACCTTTCTAGCTTAAATTTTTATCATCATATAAAAGTCCAAAGCAATCTAAAATGTTTGAAACATGTTGTTTCCTTAGTCTAAAAAGGAGATATAGAAAGAAACTGAGAGTGCATTAGGACTGAGAAGTTTTGTAATTTCTACTTTGTGTCATGTGTCATTTTAGGATGGTGAAGTCACGTGGCATGTGCTCTTTAACATTGGTAAAGATGCTACTAGTCACATGGATGCTTATATCTTAATGAGGTTATCTGCTAAGATGAAGGATAGCCACATGGTTGATATTTTAAAACATCTGTTTTCCTAAACAAGTGTTTAATTAAGTTTTATACATATTGAAGTTGGATCTGATACATATATAGTATATACTAAACAAGAGTTGAATTACATGTATAACCATGTATTGTTGGGCCCTAAAAATTCCCTTGGGAGAAGGGGAAAGAAAGTGTAGACCCTGGGAGTCAGTTGGAAAAAAAAAAGAAAACTAACTCCTGTATTAACAATGAGGAAAGCCTTATATACCCTCCTTCCAGAACTCAGGCTGTGTCATGATCTGGTGATATTATATGGCTATCTTTCATTCGCTGTGCATAATCAAGAGATCTGACAGTATCTACTACTATGCAGATTTCCATAGGTCAGAAACTTTGGGCAGTGACTGTTGCTAGGCAAATTCAGAGCAATCAGGAACATTGGACAAGGGCTGTTGCTAGGCCCTCAGGAAGGCTCCAGGTTGGCTTATAAGGAAGTTGTGTATGCCTTGGCAACTGGTTTGAGCCAATATTTTTGGCCCTATGGGCATGCCCTACCATACTTAGGCATATATTTTTAATCATAAACCTTTTGTTACAAGTTTAAAACCAAATTTTGTAGCAGATTTTATTAATTTTTTTTAACCATGATCAATGAGCTTACACATCCTGTTATAAAACTACAACATAGTCTTAGGTTTTTTCTTTTTTTTTTTTTAGCAAAGAGCAGAGATGTCATAGAGATAAAAGATTTAAATGTAATAAGCTGAACTTTAGAGACAAGATTTTGTTGGTAGTACACAGCAGAGGAGCAAGTTTAGATAGAAGATCTTTGAAATCATTTGTTCAGTGGCAATGATTAACATTTGTGAGAATTTGGAAATCAAATACACCAATTTTTGATCATTGATCTGTACTGAGGCCAAGCTGTTGAGTCCAAGGAGAAGTTGTAAACTAAAATTTATCTGGAGGGAATTACTAAGAGCTCTATGCAGGAGCTCCACATGAAGGAGGAGGGGCATGAAGGTCAGAGTAGGCAGCCCTATGTATACAGAGGAAATTTTAAAAGAAATTTGAGAGACAGAAGGGACTAGGTCTCAGAGGCCCAGAAGCACTTAAGAAAACTGCAAGAGATAAGAGGCAGCTCCCAGGGGAGGCAAGGTTCCTGGTTCCATATTAGATTTGGCACCAGACCAATGGAGGAAAAAAAAAAAGAAATGAAAAGAAAAAGACATAGTTGTTCTTTGGTATGGTGGAGGAGAAAGTTTATTGTAGATAAAAGGGAGAGTCATCTGGGAGAGTCCAGAGTGGACAAGACCAGGCTGAGCTGGGCCATGTGGAGAAGGACAGGGGAAGGGAGAAGGAAAAGAAAAAAAACAGGTACAACAGCTAAGAAAGCAAAAAGTAAGAGAGAGCATAACTAAAACATTTAGATACTAAAGGAAAGAGCCTCTAGGGGAAGGCAGTCCAGTCCCAGGGCTGGAGAGTTTAGGGTAGGGAGTGGGGTACACTAACCATACCCTATATCAGGTAGTGGACTAAGGGATACTAGGAGAATATGGCAGCCAGTGTCTGCGTTGATCTGTTGGGCAGACATCTCAGCCATCTGCCTCTGATTTGAGATCTAACAAGAAGACAGCTTTTACAGGACCAGAAGAAAATACTATTCAACACATTAACTTCCATCACTCAGGAGGCAGAGGCAGATGGATCTCTGTGATTTCAAGGACAACTTGGTTTACAAAGGAAGTTCCAGGACAGCCAGTGAGAGAAACCCTGTCTTGAAAATCCAAAAGAACATCAACAACAAAAATTTACTCCCACCTTTTTAGCCCCACACCCTTTTTCAAGTTCAATGAAATATGTTCATCAGAAAATTGTGATATTGAAGGCATAAGACTCATTATACCACCAAGTAGAAATGATGTACAACTAACACCCAGATTAAATTATTGTTATGTTCAGAAGCCAAAAGCCTTTCACCCTACTTTTCTAAACATAGCCCTGTTCTACTTCTGGTTTTTGAACTTCACAGTATTTACTCTTTTACCATATTTTGTTTTAATAGTTTGGTTCAATTTTGTGTTTTTGAGGTAATGACTCTCAGGACATAAGAATAACTTGTCACACAAATAATAGCCAAGCAAGTCACGAGGCCAGACACTGAACTCAAACTATGGAAGCTTTCTTCACTAGATCATTTTCCCTCTAAAATATATTTCTACTGTACAAATAAGCAAAAATATAAAACAGTAACATCAACTATCTAAGTAAATTATTATGTGTGAAGCATGTTTCTTGAATATACAGTTTTGTCTGTTTCTTTTACATGTATTCCACTATAGTCAGAGTTTTCTGTGTCCCACTAGTTGCTCCCAAATAACCACATAGAGCCTTAATATTATTATTTGTTATTATAAATGCTTACACAATAGCTTAGGCTTGTCTCCAGTCAACTCTTACAACCTTAATTATTGTATTTCTATTGATCTATGTGCTGCCCAGAGGCTTATTTACACATCTATAAACTTCCCATGGTGCTTCTTTCCTCAGACTCCTGTGACTCTTCCTTTCTTCTTCCCAGAGTCCTCTTGGTTTGGACCTCCCACCTAATGTCTACTTGCCTAGTGATGGGCCATTCAGCTGCTTTTTTATACCAGTCACTAGGTACCTTAGCAAAGACATATCTTCACGTGTAAAAAACAATTATTACATAGCATTCTGTATATAAATAAAGTGTTCTGAATAAAAACAACTTCAAGCTACCTTTTTTCCCTCCATAAAATAAATTTATTTATAAATGTTCAATGTTCTAAAAGCTAAGTTGCCTGTAGAAGTGTGACTGTGATAAATTCTTGGCTTTGTATAGGCTGGTTTGATGACCTGGGTGGTGACAAAACATCTGCTTAAAAACAAAAATAGTAAATTGATGCCAGAGCAAAAGTCATGATGTTCACATGGCCTTGGCAGTATAGGCCATGCTTCACAGCCTGCCTGCCACTTGCTAGTTTGGCACTGGTATTATGTCAGCATCCAAACATTAATTATATAATATACTTTGGAGACAAACTAAAATCAGTAACAGAAATTGTCTCTCTGAGGTACCAATTTAAATAGATTTATTTACAAAATGCAAGCATTCCCAACTGGCATGCATATTTAGAAATAGTTAAAATTCTTCCAGAGAAATGTTTGAATTAATTATGATGCACTTTGCCTGGTGGGTCCACCTCCTTTCTGGGAACATCAGAGACTTTGATAATCTACAAGTCTCCTTTTCAGGTTATGATTCATTTTTGCAAAGTTCTTTCTTTTCAGCTTGCCCAAGTCAATGCTGTACTTAGACGAAATTACACATGTTCTTGCTTAGTGACTTAAATAGCTTTATGACATCATATCACATAATGAAAAGTCATAGTAAATTATATGTTCCTTAAATTTAATAGCATAAAGTTAAGATAATAACTTTTGCTGATGCCTATAGAAATCAATGTTCCCAACAAAGTAAGAGTATGAGAAGAGGAATAGTAGTCACGTGTATCAAGTATAAAAAGGGCAATGGGATAATGCCTAAGGAAACAGCCATTCACATCATGTAAATAAGCAGAAGAAATGGAACATGTATAGAAAGGAATCTATTTTCATTTTCCACTCAGAGGTCTCATGTGCAAGATGATTAAAAAGAAAATGAGTTGTAGGCTACAGTTAACTCTATCCTGACAGTGTGTCTGCGCCATGTCACACTCACACCCTGTGGTTATGTGGGAAGCATACCGAAACATATTTGTAGGTATAGATTCTTATGAATCACCTTAAAACACTCTGTGCATGGAATATTCACTTGGGAGGCATTTAAGGTAAGACTTTGTGAATATATTTTAAGCAATGATTGACTTCAGGCAAGGATTTAAACTTAATTTTAGTTGCTATTTGTCTCTAAGGTCTCCAAGGTAACCTCAGGATTCCCAAACTTTCTACAGCAACATGACAGGGGATCTAAATTATCACAAAGGTGTCACAAATTGTTAAACCCAGACTGACTTAAATTTGAAGAACAGTTACTACTTTATCTACCAAATATGGAGGTTCTTTCATAGGCTGCACACTGTGAAGTTATCAATCATGTTGGTGGAAAATATGAAGCAATTTTTTTCTCTTGAACTCATGGACATCATTTTCCTATTTGGAAAACAGCATGTCACTGTGATAGCCAAACTTATCTTGGTAGATGAGAGTCTCAGCAGAGCCCTGGTGTGAGCCTAGAAAAAGATGCCATCAGATACTCATTGTTTCCTTGCATATAAAGTTTTCTGTTTGCAAGGTAGATGGGGAATGTGTGTAGAGATGCTGCTTGGCTTTTCACTGTGGCTCAGTTTCCTCATCTATAAAATGGTGACAGAAATGGCCATCTGCTTCCCCAGAGGCCCAAAGCCAAGCATTGTTTGGGGGGTGGTAGAAGACTGTGGGGGATATCTTTCAAGACAGGGTTTCTCTGTGTACCCCTGGGTGTCCTGGAACTCACTCTGTAGACCAGCCTGGCCTTAATGATCTTGAACTCACAGAGATCCACCTGCCTCTGCCTTTTAGGTACTGGAATTAAAGATCCTTCTCCCTAAAACAAGGCTTTTAAACCTAGTAGTTGTAGATTCTGAAGTGAATGACAGGTCTTGAAATGGAGACAAAAAAAAAGCTATGGTTTCTCTTTTTGTATCTTCCCTGGATACTTTTTCCACCCACTCTTAAAGTGGGGTCGTAGTGGAAGAGAAAAGAAGTATTAAAAAAAAACCAAATAGACCATCCATGGGGGATGAGCCAGCCTAAGGAGCCGGATACAATTTTTCTCGTTTCTCCACCGTCTTCCCGGGAACACCCAGAAAACTGGCCAGTAGCACTGGGATCCTCTTCTGTTCCCTGCTCTGCAGATGGAAAGTGGAGGTGGTTGAGGGAAGAACCGATGCCAAAGGAAAAGGACGAAGGAAGGGAGGTGCCTATGTCCTGAGGCTGCCTCTGGCTTCCTCCCCTGGGAGATAAAGGAAGTGGATCCTCTAAATGATCTGAGACAGAAAGACAATAAATCTTCACTAGCCACAGCTGGGTTGCTACTGTCCAGTTTGTGACCCAAATGAGACCGTAGCACGACAGAATTAAAATCCACAATATCATCCGTGAAAAGATCGGCTACACCAGATACTTTGTTAGGTCTTTTTTTCCAAATGGCTTAATGTGTTAATATTGAACATAGATGCGTGTCATTTGAGAGTGTGTATAAAATACCACGTGTATTAAATTAATAATGTTTCATTACTCTCCCATCACTGAGTCATTATTTTAAATAACCATATTTCATTTCAGTGGACAGAGTGTAAATGAGTATGTATTTTTATGTAAAGTGGACCTGCATCATTATTTATTCATGAGTTTTAAAAGGATCATTATTTTTGACAGACAGCCCCTGTCAAAAGATTTATGCATAAGAGCTCATGTTTCCCCACAATAATCATCAATCAATAAACTTTAGAACTTGGTACTTAAAATTCAGTGTTACAGAGATGCACATTTTGTTCTAATTAAACACATGTTTGCATTTGGAAAATAAACTGCAACCTCAGTTCAATTATATATAATCTGAAAAATCAATATTACATGTGCAGGGTGAGTCATACTTTCAGTTTGGGAATGTGTCTGGTTACATTTTAAGCGATTGCTTTGTTTTCCTACATCAGACTCTTTGTGTGTGTGTGTCCCTGTGGGACAGGAAGGGACGCTTACGAGATTTGACGTTTAACACAGTAATTGGTTATTACTGATGGCAGTTTTCAAAGCAAGGACGCCATCCTTTCCTGCTTGGTTTTCAGAGAACTGAGAGGGCCCAAACCATGGCTTTCACTATGGAGCAGGGTCATGAGCAGAGACTCAATAAAACAGAGATGGTCAGCGAAGGAAGGCCAGCTGAGGTCTGAGCTAGGGCTGGGGAAGCTTCTGAGTCCTTATGCTGCAACAAGAGAGCAAGGAGGTGCCGCTGTGATGCTAAGTTACTGTTCAGAGGACAATTTTAGAGCCTGCGTCACTGAAAAGGAGATACCTAGGAGGTATAGGACAAGCTTTCCTCCTGGGATGAAGATGCTTCTCTCAGATTGTACATCCTCAGGCAAACTGATAATGTTTCAGACTCATCCTGTATGCTCTTCTGAATACTCTGAATCTGAGAGCTTGAATTAAACAGTCTTTCCTCCTCAGCACAGTCTATCTTCATCTAGAATTTATAATATTCACTACTTTAATGTATCACTTGACTATCAAACACTCAACACGTGGTCTCTTTTCTCAGGCTCTGGAAACAGAAAGGCTCTATCTGATTTGCAGGCCATTTTAAATGGCACAGACATGGAGAAAGAACTGTAGCAGAGACCAAATATAACCTTTTCTGGAGTTGTACAAACCTTATCACCAGGGCCAGTTTTTTGTTTGTTTGTTTGTTTAGTTGGTTGGTGAAACACAAATTCTAGTTGGTATTTAATGAAAACTCAGAGCCAGATATTAGGAAAAGGCTGGAATATCAGAGAGAGGAAACAGACCACAGTCAAATCTCACCCAGCCAACTTCTCAGGGTAAAAACTGTCTTCCACAATCCTCAGCCTGGCTCATCGCTTCTACAGAACAGCTCATCATCTACCATCTACCTATGCCTCCTTAAATATCTTCTTTGCTCAGTTGTTTCACTTCCAGGTTCAACTCTGCATCATATTCTAGAGTTAGGATTAACAGTGTGAGCTACTACTGTTTGGTAGTTAGGCCTTGAACTCACAGATATACAGAAAGATCTCTGTCTCTGGAGTAATGGGGTTAAAGGTGTAGGTCATTATTCAGTCATTCCCCTGCTGGGATTAAAGGTATGAGTTACTACTCTTTCACCCTCCTGATTGACTGTGGGTGGATCTGTTCTCTGATATTCCAGACTTGTTTTTATTAAATATATAACATATTACCACAGAGAGACAGACAGACAGACACACACACAATAATAATAATAATAATAAATGTAAAAAAAATTACATGTACCTTTTCTAGTTGTACCAAGACTTTGCCTTTTAAAATTAGTTTAAGAACACATGAAAGAGTGACTCCTGCTTCTTAGCTCTCCCAGCTTCTTAACCAGGGTAGAAATTAGCTAAGGGACAGAGAAAGAGACAGAACATAGAGCCTTTGTCTATGAGAGCCAGGCAGTCTTATAACAACCTCCAAACCAGACAGGGCAGAAAACCCATAATTGGACAATCAATGACTTGAATAAAAAAGCTTGTGGAAAATATTCTTATTGTAGATTATATGAGAGGCCAAGAGCTGGGTGTTTATTTTCACAAACAAACATTGAAAAGTGTATTTAGGGGAAATGAAGACAGGGTTCTGCCATAAATGTGTACTGCACAAGAGAGAATAGCTAAAGAACACTGGAGGGTCCATCCACACAGACATGGAGAAGGGACAGGGGGAGAAATGGAGGGGGGGACAAGGAGGGAGAGGCATTCGGAGGAGTACTGGAGCTGTGGGTACCGAGTGCCCAGAGGATGAGCCAGTTTCTTATTGCATAGATGTTTTTCAACAATAAAATAAGCACATTTATCTATTTATATGGCAGGAAAGAAACTTATCTTAAGTAATCATATAAAATTAATTGTTTTTACTTTTACACTCAGGTGGCAATTTCAATACAAAAATACATTATTGAGGTGTTTCCTAATTCGTAATGGCTTGTACAACTGTATATCATTGTACATACATTACTTTCTGGGTAAGTTTCTAGGAGACAGATTGCGATCTTAAGAAACATGAAGATAAACGTGCATACGCCATATCAATGTAGAAGTGTGGGAAGCTGCCAAGCTCAGATGCCTGGGTGCCTAGTCATCTGCAGTTCACAGGCCAACACTCTTCCTTTTTCATTAGGAGAGAGCAGTTGAATTTATGGACCTCTCCAAAGTTCTGGAGAATTGAGACTCTGAGGCTCTAGAAGCTTCTCTTTTTCAATAAAGGGAAAGGTCTGGTAGTTGATTGGCCAATGTGTATGTATGTATATAAAACATAGCATGTCCATTGGAGTATGCATTTAAATTCTGTCAGTTATTATCTTTGAACACATGCACTTGACAATATTGAAGATACTTTGCTTTCTGCTTGAGTTTATATTGCCTTCATTTCTTCCTACATAATCTTATTCATATAAATTCTTAGTTGGTTTTGCCATTTTAATGTAGAGAGGGGAGTTCCCAACCATCTGATTTTTGCAACTGTCTGCCAGTCACTTGTCCTTATGCACTAAAGTAGGTTTTAAGATCTCTATACATGCCTCCAACTCCGTGTGTTATCTGAACTTTGATCTGTAGTGTGTGTTTGTATTTCATCACACAGTCCTGGACTTCACCTTGGTTTGGCAGCTTGAACTAAACAACCAAACTAGCAATGATATAACTCCATCTCCTCCCTTTCCCTCTCTCTTTCTGCTGAAGCACTGAGATTGCATCTTTAGCTGTGCATATTGCTGGCAGATGCTCTAACACTAAGCCTATCTATCTATCTATCTATCTATCTATCTATCTATCTATCTATCTATCTATCTGTTATGTTTTCTTTTGACACAGAGTCTCCCTAAGTTGTACACATTAGCGTTGATTTTACTTGGTAGCTACAGGCAGGCTGGGAACTTGGAATTCTCCTGCCTCAGCATCTCGGAGTACTGAATGTGCCCAGATAATCTCTTTCACAGCTTAATGAATTTTAATTTTACCAAGGATCTTGGCATATTCTTGACTTTCCTATTAAATTGATGCCATTTGAGTTTTTATTTAACAGAATTTTTCATTTTGTTCTGTTTTGCTTTGCTTCTCTTTGGTATATCCAAAGCACCAGTATCAGAATTCATGAGCTACAGGGATATTAGTAAGTAAAACTAAACAATTAAATATAAATATCATGATTCTATGGCAATAGATCTGATGACCAATTGATATATTAAGTGACTACCAGTGAGTAGCACATATAATGTGAATACATTGAACAAAAGATGATTCCTGTCCCAGAAGTGCAGAGCAAAGTATCATGGGGTTTTATGTGATATTTAGAATGGTATACAAGTCAACATGTAAAAATATTTAAGCAGTAGTTCCCTTCTTAATAATGCTGTGACCCTTTAATATACTTTCTCAATTTGTGCTGATCCTCAACTATAAAATCATTTTCACTGTTACTTCATATCTGTAATTTTGCTACTATTATGAACTGTGATGTAAATATCTGTTTTCCAATGGTCTTGGAAATTCTTGTGAAAGAGTCTTTTGAACCACTGAGTGACAGTACTTCTTGGATTTTTCCATTTAATATTTTTGTGCTGTAGTGGATTGCAGATAACTGAAACTCCAGAAACAAAACTGTAGATAAATATATACACTGTACACATGTTTTATGTTCACTCTTGTTCAAAGCTTTGCTTGAAAGTAATTCTTTTAAATTAAAATTTTAAAATTGGATACATGGAGAAAATGCAATGAACATCACTGTACATATAACTGTGAGTACACCCCCCACTGAGATTATGCCTTTGAAACTACCACATAAATAATAATAATAAAATCTTGGAACATTGCCAATAGCCCTCAGGCCCTCCTAGGCCTTCTCTGAGGCTTTCTCTGTCTCTCCTCAAAGAAATTATCCTCCTGACCTTTATCATTCTGAAGGGTTTTTGGCTGTTTTTTAAATTTTTTTTTATTAATACGAGTTCTTATAAAATATATCTTGTACCTCAACTCACTTCTTTAACTCAATTTTTTATTTGTGAGCTTCATCCAGGTTCTTGGGTACAGAACACATGTGCTCACTTTACTGCTCAGAACTGTTCCATTGTGTAACTAAAGGATAATTTCACACTATTGAGGGTAGCATCTGGGTGGCTTCCCATTGTGTGTTATTATCAGAGTGCTGCTATGTGCATCTGTGACTGTTGGGAACACACTGTACCTTTGTCTCAGATACATACCTCAAAGGTGAATTGCTAGATGACAGGGTGTGTAATTTTCATCATTAAAGATGTTGTCAATTTTCCAAAGTGGCTGTATTAATTTATTCCCCCACAGTGAGAGACCCAGCTGCTCCATATCACCATCATTAGCAGGAAGCTTTGCCAGTAATTCTTATTTTAACCATTCAGGACTGCATGTGGTGGCATGGCACTGTGTGTTGTATTCATATTTTCCTGATTTTGAAGGAGTTTAGATGCCTTTTCAGATCACCATCCACTTAGGTAATCCCTACTACAAATACTAGTTTGTAGTCACATTGTCTTTCTTTTCCTTTGGCTCCAAGATGACCCTGTAAAGCAGTGTTTGAGTGTCTGACTCGGGTTAAGATTCTACAACTCATAAAGCAACAGCTGTGGAATAAAGACTACATATGCTCTTATACTCACATTTAGTAGTTAGCCTCATTCTTGATCATTAGCAATAAGAACAACTAGTTAACTCAAGGGACTGAGTTAGTAGTTCAGTAAAGGTTCAGTTTACTGGGAATAAGACAGTTTCAGCTTAAAAGTGGAACAATCACAGGACATTCATCAGGGAGATGGGTCATTATTCTGCGTATATGTCTTTTAAAGATATCAAGGATTACTTGGCCTGCTTTGACCATAAAGTGGAGATTGGCCACCCTAAATAATGGGTAATAATATGGAGACTGTATGAAAAGAATGAGCTTTGTTTGATTCAGCTGTTTATTTTAGTTACACAGAGTCTTCTCTACCCGCTGTTAGTCAGCAAGTGCAAAGATAGCATTTTTAAGAGTGTGGATTTTATGCTGTAACATTACAAAGCCAGTCTAGCTAGGAACTGCATCAATTTACCTCCACAAATTACAGCTTCTCTATCAGTAAAAGAGATAAAGTACTTAGGTGAAGGTTAAATCAAGACATACATTTAAAGTATGTAACAGACAATTTTACATGTTAGAAATAATCAATAAATTTTCTTTTAAATCACTGAAGAATTAGTTCAGGTACCAACCAAACTGTGAGGATCTAAGAATACATTGTCAAGTCATCTTTTAAAATGTGTCATTTCCCCTGACTTGTTAGCACGAGTAAAGATTTAGTCACTCTCTTAAAGACAAACCACTCAAAATGCAGAAGAGAGTGTGGCTATTTTGCTTCCTGCTTTTCTGTGTGTTTCTTCCTGAGGCAGAGTAATGGCTCTACCACCAGAGACTGATGGTCTTGAATGCAAATCAAAAGCTTTACAAAGGAAAAAAATAAACAACAACAAACAAACAGAAAGACTCTACATGCTTTAGAAATTTCATCTGGACCTATATGTTTTTGCTTCCTCATTTTTTGTTTTATATATTGTAGTGAATCCCTGACTCTAGGGCACAACATGACCATTGTCATCTTGAAGTGTGAGCAGCTCTGATAGCCTACAAAGACTCTCACAGATTGTAGTTACTAAGGGTCACTCTAGAAGGGTGGGGTCATCAGAGCTACCTGAGATTTCAGCCACCACTCTCTCTTGTCTCCAGTTGCATGTGCTGTTGGGGGAACAGAGCATAAAGAAAGTAAAGATTTGCTGGGGGTGGGAACTCAGAGATGCATCTTTCATGACGTGTCACCCATGTCTGGGTGGAGCTTTATGGTTACACAGCTGCTCCTTTGCTTCTGTTATCTCTCCACTCATGCTTCTGTACACAACCTCAAAGCTTGTTGGTTCACCATGCTGAACTTTTTTCATTGGTGTCCTGATGTGGGATGTCTTTCTATATCTTGTGAATATGCTTTATTGTCATTGGTTAATAAAGAAACTGTTTAGGCCTACTGCAAGGCAGCTGAGAGGCAGGTGGGAAAGTCAAACAGAGATAAAGGAGAAGGATGGAGTCAGGGAGATGCTGCAGGCTGCCAGCCAAAAAGCAAGATATAATGAAACACAGGTAAAGCTATGTAATATGTGGCAATACATAGATTATTAGAAATGAGTTGAGTTATGTTATAAGAGCTAGTAATGAGCCTGAGCCATAGGCCTAACAGTTTGTAATTAATGTAAGCTGAATAATTAATTTTCAAATAGCTGTGGGACCAGATGTGGGAGAGATTTGTCCATACCTCAGCTTGGATTAGTCAGAAAACTTCTGGTTACAGTGTACTATCTTGAGGTTAATAGGCATTTCTTTGGTCTTAAAACAATTATTTATTTATTTTTATTTGTAGCCTGTTTTATTGGGGGTTTTGGTGTTGTTTTTGGTTGCTTGCGTTTTTCTGCACTGAGACAAAATTTATATGTGATAAGCCACAGAGACTTAAAGAAATTATATGTCCCCATAACACTGGTTCACTCAAGAAAAAGAACATTTCTGTGACTCAAGAAAATTGCTCTGTCTTCCAAGTCAGTGCAAAAACAAAGTTTTCTGATTCCCACCATAACTTAGCTTTTCCCTTTCAAGAATTTCCCCGGGCACAATTTTAATGTGTTTCCTTTCTCAGTTTTGGGAAAATCATTGAGGCCTCCCTCCATGTATACCATACTTCCCTCTTACACTTTACCACCATTAATCTGGGGTTTGCTGTTTCCAGATTAACTAAATAAATCTGGGTACTTCTAAAGAAATCTGTCCTGTTATGAAAGTCACATTAATGCTTCACCAGATCGCATTGGTCAGAACATTTATATGCCACTCAGAAACATTTGGTTTTTGTGTACTTTACTCAAGAGAGGAGACTACAGTTTCTTACTCTAGAAAACTTAGAGAAGCTTAATATCATTAGGAAAGAATAAGACACTGCTGCTTGGGTCTGTACCACCAAGCCACTTGAAAAAAATTGAATTTCATTGTCAGTCATTGCATATCACTCATTTCCTGTAGACTAAGAAAAAAAATCAGTAGTGCAGGAAGATATACTTAGAATAAAGATGCCTCCATTGGCATGAAAAGATCTAGGAGCCATTGAGTGCTCCAAAGTGTGTGAGATGAGTGTAACCTATAAGCTGATACAATTAGTTATAGCAATATGCTTACTCATTACTTCATTTTTTCCAAGTTATGGTGCATGTATATAAAGATGTGGATTCATTTCCAAGAGCTGAGGGCTGAACCCAGGATCTTGTACTTACAAGTCAAATGTACTACCTCTTAGCTAAATCTCCACATATGATGGGCCCAGATGGATATTTTATATCTTATTGGGGAGCTCATTTATCTCCATAGATGAGTAATGAGGTTCTTTCCTCTACAACATTTGCTCCCCAAGAGATTTCTCTCTTCTTGTCTATTTTAAAGTGAGTACATATTTGAAGGCAAATGGGAAACTAGACACAAATTTGTAGAGCTACAAAATCTTTTTATTTTCATGTTTTTCTACTAATTTTTTTATTTCTATTCTAAACTTTAAGGGTTGAGGGCCTTATTATCTACAGCTAAAATTCCCTGTAAAAGGAGTGTTACTGTGTGTGTGCACGCACACACATTATCCACAATGCCATTATCTCTTGGGCATGTTTCTACAGAGGAACCTTGCTAGTTTCTGCTTGGCTTTCTACAGAAGGAGGTACTACAGAGGTACATACACCAACTTGTGAGAGTATCATGATTTGGTGAAACCTTCACAGGCAAGGGCTTAGTCAAAGGGAGTCCAGTCAATAAAAAGATCCCTTTGAAGGGGATATTAGGAACTTGATTCCCTCCCAGGTATCTTTCTTCATGACCTACCTATCAGTAACAAAGCAGCTTCACTCCGCCTTGTTCTCTCCCTCAAAATGCTCTGCTAAAGCAACAGAGCCAGCTGACCAGAAGGCCTCTCACACAGAGCCCAGAGAAATATTTCACTCTTGTGAGCTGATTTAGCTTGGCTTTTGTTACCAGGATGGACATCTAAGCTGTAGCAACTGAGTGTTGGGAGTGAAAAGAGATCAGAAAACACAGTTCAAGTTCTGCAGAAATAATCACTGACCTTAGCAACAAATCCACAGTGACCAGGACAGTGTTGAGCATTAAGGAGTCTGACCTCAGTTGTGCAAGACATGCCAAGAATGCCATCTGAGCGTTTACACACTTTCTCATTACCTGGATGCTAAATTTTTGTTTGCAGAACCATGAAATGTCTGCTTTGTTAAGAAAAAGTTAGGTAGGCTAAAATGGAGTTGTTCTGTTAAGATTAAGGATTAAGAAAAGTTTTCTTATCATGACCTTTCATGCAGCTAAATTTTAAATGAATTTGATTAAATGTTAGGAGATATATATTTGTGTCAAACGTGTGAAAGTCAGATATTTCTGGTTAAGGCAGAAAGAATATGAAATATTTAATGTAATGATGATGGCAGTATAATAACACTGGTAATAATAAAAAACATCAGTAACATTCATTACTGCTGATGGACTTATCTGTGATTCTTTAATATCTTAAATGGGAGATATAATAGATAAAGAATGCAATCCAATGGCCAAGGGGAATGTTCCTTGTAACCCATGAAACCTATATTTTGTTTAGATCATGAAGCTTTAGACGTTAAAACAGTTTCATGGTGTGTTTGCTGTATATGTGTGTGATGCATACACATGTGGTTTTGCACACCCATGCATGTTCATGCTGAGGCCAGAGAAGGATTTTGTACATATTCATCTATCATTCATTGCCCTATTCCCATGAGATAGCATCTGTTACTGTTTCAGAAACTCAGTTTCAGGTAGGCTAGCTCCCTAGCAAGGTTTTAAGATTATTGCCTGTTTGTCTGTCCTCCTAAGTGTTGAAGTTATTGGCATGCACAGTCATGCCTGACATTTTACATGGGTGCTGTGAATTCTAACTCTGGTCCTCATATTTGCAGAGCAAATACTCTTACCCACTGAACCGACTCTCCAGCTATAAACTCTTGCAAAGACACAGGAAGCATACCACTAACCTATAATCCTATAAACTGTGTAAATCTTCTATAGACCTAACAGGAGATGATCTGTGGCTATCAGAACCATATACTTCATTTGCATATTTAATGACATCTGCATTTGCATGTTTCCTGAAAAGCCAGTGGCTCCTGAGCAAAAATTATCTTGTTTAATCACATCCAAGATCATTAGAAAAAGTGACTTGAGCTGCATTTAAAATCACAGTGATGCTTTGCTCTTAAAGAAGCAACCCCAAATTACCTCTGTTTCATTCAAACCAGTGAAAACATTTATTAAAGGCAATTGCTCCCTGGAGCAGCCTGAAAAGAGAACGCTGCAGGATCATTTGAGAGAAAAGAAAGCTTCCAAAACTATGTGTGTGATTACAGAACTCTACATTGCAGCAAAGTGTGCCCATTCCCTGCAACTCTTTGAACTGTGGGAAAGTGAGCATAAGCAGTATCTTGTCAGTGTGTGTAATTTCAGGACCGGAAGGATCTGCCAGACTGTTTTCACTAATGGACTTCAGAAAGAGAATTCTCAAACATGGCATGTTGAAAGCAGATTTGATGCAAACATGCTGTGGCTCTCAGAATGTCAAGCCCTTTGGAAATGCAAGGCACTCAAGACAGCCCCACCTGATCAAAAATGGCACCAGCATCAATTAACGCCAACAACTGCAATTAGGAAGCCACAGATGAGTGGGGACATGAGAGCTTCTAATTTCTCTTTGCCCGGATATCTGTTCTTGGTGACACCTGTCATGTTTCATTGATGTGAATACTTCTGCAGGCTAGTCACCATCTTCTTGAAAATTGCATTTCTGACCAGAGCTCCCTAGGCACAGTATCAATTTAATCTTCATTTGCAATAACTCCCTGGAGAATCTCTGAGTAGTCGTATGCATGGAGCCTTTCCATTGGAGGAAGGGTACAAAGCTAGGACTAGTGGTGGCCTTGTAGTTGAATGCTGACTTTTGGAGAAATAAAATTAATTGTTATATAGGGTAACAGGTATCACAGGCACTGAGACAGAATATGGCAGCTATGCTTGGGACAACCTTCCAAATGCCAGTCAAGGAATTAGGACCAAGGGAAGTGATCTCATGCATTGCAAATGTCCCCCCAAGAGACTGAGAAGTGGCTAATGTTATCTTATACCATGCCGAGAATTCTGCACAGCAAAGTTGATCAAGACAAAAATCGCCCTTTATGGCATACATCAAATTTTAAACTGTCATTCATATCTATGGTTGCAAACATGTCACCTTGTGAGAGGAAGGAGGGTGTGACTTAGAATGAAAATACATATTCTTAGATAGACATACAGACAATGCACACACTTGACATTCAATGCCACTTTGTAAGTGAAACACACAGTGAAGGAGCATATGGAACCTCCTCACTCTGATAGTCTGGAGGCTAATTGTATGCCTCTTTTTCTTGTTCATGAGATACACTTCATTGACAACACCATGCTCTTTTCTTTGACAAGCTTGGAAATTGAAGACGTCTAGCCAGGTGCAAGTACAAGCTTGTCCCTGGTTGCCAGCTTTGGACATATAGTCTGAAAGCCATGATAGATAGACCAGAGCTTGTTTTTGCCTTCTCCCTTGTTATTGGATGTATATTGAGAAAACACTTCTCTAGGTTTTTTTCTTTCCGCTTCAGATGATCCACAAGTCTTTGCTAGTAGGGTGTATATTGATCGTTTACCTTTATCCCAGCTTCCTGGTGTCTTCCCGACCTAATAGAATCAACCTTAACACAAGAAATCTTGATGGATGATCTGAGGTAGTTAATCGAATCTTATCTTTCTATTAATCTAATTTTTTGTCATAGATGGAGTCTCAGCAGTTTATCTTCAGCAATAATCAGATTTCATTTTTAATCCAAGTAAGTTCAAATGGGTTATAACTTCTAAACCTTTTCCTTGTTCTGCCCACATTTATCTGGATAAGATTTGCCATCCACGAGCACTTCCCTTATACTGGCCATTGTCTGCATGCTTCTCTTCATGGACCATATGCATCTCCTATAAATGAGATGAATATGTGGAGTAGGTAGGGGAAAACCTCAAGTTTGGGGGGTAGTGGCAGGGTGGATAGCTGGAAGCATCTAGGACCTTGTGGTTCATCTGACAGACTCCTCATTTGTAGAATGGAAAGTACATTTTTGTAACTTCACAACTGTGATGATGAGGAGGTAGGATGGATGCTTGACTCAGAGTTGCCACTGAAATGATTGTATGCCTACAGAGTTCTAACATTGTGTAGCTGATGTTAAGTGCTGTTGGTAGATAATAGGTTATAATGTGTTGAAAAAGAAATGATGAAGTTTTTGGGAGTTAGTTCTGTAGTGTCACCCTAGAAGGACATCTAGAAGACTTGTGGTCTATGAAAATAGGACACAGTCTGTTAGTATGTATTCAGTATTGTGGTAAGGGAGAGAAAAGAATGGGTGTTTGATGGGGACTGAGTAGACACTGTAGAGAAGGCTACAGTGGGTGAACCACTCCTGCCTACAAACTTGGGGTTGAGAGACAGACCTGAAGGCTCACTATGTGCACCAATTGATAAGAGCTCCTCAGATATCCACAGTCCCAAGTGAGTGCATTTCAATGGCATAGAAAAAAGGATGGTTATAAAACCAAAGGGCATTCAAGTCAGGTGTCACTCTTGTTCAGGACAGCATTTTGCTTTTGCTATTATTTATTTGTTTAGAGCATGGCTATCTAGAAACCTTGCAGCTGTGCATATATGGATATTTGTGTTTATACTAATCCAAGTGGAATAAGGATCCCGGCTACATTTTGAGTGCTCAACAGCTCAACGGCTACTTGTGACAAGTAACACTGGATGGCCTAGGTTCAGACCATGTACCTTACTCAGCAGGCTTATTATCACCATGGAAACACTGAATTAAGTTTGGGGCTACTCGCTCCATTGTGACCTTGCGTTAGGCTTGTGCTACTTACACTCTGAGCATCACTGTCTTTAGGGAGAGATTAAGAACACTCACGTTGCAAATTACAATGAACAATAATGTTATGAGAAACTCTAGGCTGGTGTACAACCAAGGAAATGCCCAACAAATGCCATGTGTCTAATAATAATAACAATATCAATAATAATAATTTCTACATTGTTGCTGTAAAAAAAAATACTGGTTAATGACTGCAAATATCAGAAACTCCAGTGTCTCATTTCTGGTGTGGAACACAAGGCTGACACTTGAAGAGCTCCTTTGGAAAGGTATCAGTTCCATCCTAGCCAGATAGACATGTCCAAAATGCAACTAGTTAAACCCAGTCTATACTTCTTCATGCCTATTCAGACAGATTCAAGGCACTTAGATTTGCATGGTAAGGGAGGAATATAAGTATTAGGTGATTTTTTTTCACAAGAAAAAAACAGGTTAAATCTTCATCTAAGTGCACATTAAACCCTGAGTATGAACATTCTTTTCTTATCAAAAACACATTCTTTTTGTGCAGTTATTAATACAAGATTAGCTTTTCCCCCTACTTAATATTTGGAATGTACCATGATAAAAGGTGGCCCCTAGGCAGACTGAAGGAAAAGAAGCAGTGGCAGGATTTCTCATTACAATGACAAAGAGATAATGCTTTCCAGCAAACAATGTTTTCTTTTGTTTTTCCTCATAGGAAACCACCGTGAGAAGCTATTCAGTGTCTCTCTAATGTTCCATTTCCAATGCATCTCTGACAGCCATTGTAGAAGCTCTCTAGTTGAAATAAATATTCTACAGATTTTAAGAACAGCAGCTTGCATTAGTATCATAGTGTAGCAAAGCTGTGGGACATGGCTGGGTGCAGGAGTAAATACTTCAATTCCTGGGTTATTTCTCCTGAGTTATTAGATGGTGGTTTTACCTCTGCTTCAGGCAACTGCAGTGGCATCTCTGTCTCCATGTGTCTTCTCTATGTGAATGCTGTCAAATTCCTTTACAAAATGTCCCCTCTTTTCTTTTCAAAAAGGCAGCTCTGGCTGTGGCTCCGTGATCTCAATGGCCCTAATGGGAACAATTCAGGGTCCATCTGCTCTGAACCACAGAGGGTCAAGCAAAGGCCCTGTATGGGTACACTAGTGACTGGCATCCTGTCAACACTGGGCTTAAGAAGCATATTTGTCCTGCTGATGATGGTGACAGTTTATGAATGAGTGGATTTTGATACTGGTTAATTAGTAGGAACTTGATTGCGGCATCTGTCGCACAGCAGCAAACAATCCCTTCTGTGTGTTGCTCAGACAGTTTTCCTTATGGTGTACAAAATGGCTAATAGAAAGGGCCACTGATGTTCCTGAGATGAAAAAAAATGCTTAATTTTTTTCTCACACCATAAGGTCTGTCTATATGGTGCCATTGTATCAAAATCTAATTACTAATAATACTAAACCTAACGTTTGTTCAATCTTTACACTGGCTATTGTTATAAACACTATGCTGAACTTAACACAATGGCCAACAAACTCTCTAATACTTTGGATATTTGCGTGGAGAATATGCTCTCTTACAGTGCAACTACTGAAATTTTAAGATGGTAACAAGACTAACTTTAAATGTGAAACTTGAAAGATGAGGTGATATTCAGTGCATTCCCTTGGCTTTCTAGTAAGCTCCAGCTGGGTATCAAGAAGTTCAAAAAGATTCCAGAGCTAGAGCAACAGGAGCAGAAAGTTTGATTGTGTCTCCCAGAAATATCAGAAAAACTACACCCATGAAGCCTCCCCAGCATGGCTGCCTATGTAATATCAACACAAAGATGTCACCAATAAAAATGCTAACATGAACAACCAATTGGTTATCCAATACCAACTGATCAGCCCTGAAGGCATACATACAAGTAACATAATGCTGACACTGGTGCAGGGGATTTTTATAACTCCAAATAACAGATCACAAGTCTTTTCTTTGACTTTTAATCTCATTTCCTATACTGGCTTGTTTTGTGTATCATCTCAACATAAGCTGGAGTCCTGAGAGAGGAATGAGACTCAGCTGAGGAAATGCCTCCTTGGGATCCAGCTGTAGGGTATTTTCTCGTTTAGTGACCAATCAGGTTGAGTCCAGCCATGCTGTATGACGTCATCCCTGGGCTGCTAGTCCTGGGTTCTATAAGAAGGTGGGCTGGACAAGCCAGGGGCAGCAAGTCTGTAAGCAGCTCCCCACATGGCCTCTGCATCAGCTCCTGACCCCAGGATCCTTCCCTGTTTGAGTTCCTGTGCTAACTTCCTTCAGTGATGGACAGCAATGCTGATGTGTAAGCCAAATAAACCTAAGAAACCCTTCCCTCCCCAACTTGCCTTTTGGTCATGGTGTTCATCACAGCAATAGAAACTCTAACTAAGACATCTTCCTTCTATGCCACATTTCTATGACCCCATGGCATTAGACACTTGCTGTTCCAAACACATGGTACACCTCTTTCCTATTCAGACTCCAAAGCCAAGCCCTCTTTTGCCTTCATATCTTGGCACTACCCAAATACCAGCATATTTCTGGATTTTTTCATGTCTCCATTTCACCATCTGTAAAATGAGGAAGATGGCAGTAGTGAGTATATTCTAAAGCAGTTGTGATGATTAAATATCTTAATGCACATGGGAGAATTAGTACAGTGCCTGGAATTGGCTTTCTGAATTATCAGCTCAACTTATTATTCCTGTACTAACTCCATCTTTCCTGCTCTCTGTATCTGTTTGACAGCAGTGGGAAGCATATATACACACACGTATGTATGTATGTATGTATGTATGTATGTATGTATGTATGTCAGCCAAAACCTTTTGGGAACTGGAGAGCAGATGCAACTATTATTTTCTATTCCAGAATTATTTTCCCTGAAAGTGTAAAACTCTCTTGACTCATTTATTTCCTAATTTACTTTTTAATATTTAATTGACATTTAAATACCTAGTAGATCATGATTGAATTCTAATCAAACCAGGTGCAGTGGTGTGTGTGTGAGAGAGAGAGCAAGTACATGATTGGGAAAAGGAGGAAAGGGAAGAGGAAAAGAAAGAGGAAGAAGGAGGAGGAGAAAAGTTATAACAACAACAAAAAAGAACACAAATAAAAAGTAATTGAACCAGGCTGAGTACAGGGCAATGATAAACATCCCCAGGACAGAAAACCTGACGTAAGGAGCTTGATTCATTTTCAGTCTTTGTGTAACTAAGTTTGTGATCAGATGAGACTCCGCGTCGATGGCAGGGTCAAAAGAGCAAGTTCAACATCAAGAACTAGATATTAAATGTCAAAAAAAATTGTAACTTAATTTCTCCTGGTAGGGAATCTATGGCAGGGACAAGCACACAATTTTTTTTTTTTTTTGGTCATATTAGCAAAACACTGAGCAGAGGCAAGTTAAATGAGGAAAGGTTTTGGCTCAAGGTTTCAGGGGATTTCAGTCCATCTTGGAGGGGAGGTTGTGGGCCTGAGAGGCGCAGAACAAGTGCAGATCCTGAGAGCCCTCTGTGGTCTACTCCCTTTCAGGATGTGGTAGGTGGTCAGAAAGTGTGGGGTTCACAGGGCATTTCAGTGTCTATTTTCAATATGTTGCCCTGTGCCCATACTCCATAGACAGATTATGGAGCTTTCAAGTTAAGGTTGTCATTGTCAACAGCAACTTTAGTTAATAGGAGATCTCCAAAGAGCATCTGCACTTGCCATTAGGACAACACACTTTAAAAGCCTAATCACACCTAAGGTTGGCTGGATAAGCACTTAGTGTGAATTCTGTTCTTCTCACATGGCTTTCTGATTAGTAACCAGTGCAAGTGGTTGCTTCTGAATGCATAGCTAATGCAGTTATATGGAAGAGGCTGGCCTGCATAAACAGGGCATTGTGCATATCTACTGTTTCTCCATGCTGCATTGAGGAGTGCTCAGATAAGTCAGCATAGCAATCTTTGTTTTTTCCATGTTGCCTTAGAGGGGACTTGGCCTTTGTAAGTCCTTTGACCATTTATCTCTCCCACCCTCACCAGGGGGTGCACACTAAATGGTTTCCTTCACAATGGCCATCCCACCCCTGGCTGCTTTTTCACGGGCTCAAATCAAATCTATTTATACTATGCATATGCAGGGACAATTGGAGTCAGTGGGCTAGCTGAGCAGAGTAAGATGGCAACATTCACAGGGCACAGTGGCCCTCTGCTTCTCAGGCAAACCTATGTACAATAGGCCTTTGTCAGTTAGCGTAGAAGAGACTTTCAAGTGTTGTGTTGACAAATGCAGATCCTCAGGTGACCTCCCCTTCCAGCA
This sequence comes from Sigmodon hispidus, assembly GCA_004025045.1. Taxonomy (NCBI): domain Eukaryota; kingdom Metazoa; phylum Chordata; class Mammalia; order Rodentia; family Cricetidae; genus Sigmodon; species Sigmodon hispidus. The sequence goes on from PVIH01001906.1 coordinate 114,625, forward strand.
CGGCTTGGCAGAAAATGTTGTCTAGCTTCTGGAAGCTGGCTAAGGAAGAGATTTCCCATCAGAGCTGTGATGTAGACAGAGAGCTTGGAAAAGATCTATTTATACAGCCTCAAGATGCCAAGACACAAGTTCTTAGTGTCTTATTTTCTATCCAAAGGTAGTAACGCTGCACAGTCAGACCGGAATAGAAGAAAACAGACCAGAATAAGAACATCCTCAGCAATAGATTGTCAATTGAAGGGAATAGGGTGGTAGGCAGTGTTAGCTGTACTGCAATGGATCACCAGTATCAAAGCAATGATGCTGATTGCGAGCCAGAGACTGACAAGGCAGAGGGCAAGTTAATGTTTGAATGCTTTTGTCAGATGTGTTCCCTATAGGATGCAACAAAAGCTGAACCCAGAGTCCTCATGGTCAGTACTACAAAGGACATCATTGACAAGAACCAAGACTAGAATGGTCATGGTCTACATGGCACGGCCATCTGAAAAAACAGGGTGTGGTCACTGGAGGAAGAGTTTGTAACTGTGCTGCCTTGGTATAAAGTCTGCATCTAGCCCTTATTATCTATGCACAATAATAGTTCTTTGTGCCCCAGTTCCTTCAGCTGTAAAATGGGAATGATCCTCCTAGGTCCTAACTAAGTTGCCATGAAGGTTCTGTGAGTTGAACTGATTTTCAAACACATTAACAAAATCTGGCTGGTAACAATGTACCACACTGATGATTGATGAATAAGTAATGAATAAATAACGAACTTTTCTAAGACTTATTTAATATTTGATTATACATTTACTGGGGATTAATGTCTGTCTAAATTGAGAGCATCTTTTAGCTTGATTGAGAATTGCTATTTCACTTTGGCACTATGAAAATACAGGAGAAAAATACAGACAAAGATTTAGTTTGTTTTCAACTTCTGGTTGGGGAATTAAGTCATGAAAATAAAGAAGACTAAATATACCAAATAGGAAAATCATTAAAAACTTCACATTAAACCATGTACCCTGTAAGATTAGCTGTTCTGAGGGCACACTGATGGCAGTGGTGACAGAAATCACAAAGAACAGGAAGTCTTATATTCCTGGATCGTCACACAAGATCTGTCTCAGGAAGGTCCCAGAACAGTGGTAGAGTTTCACTCTAAGCAGCCAGGTGTCTATCCAAGAGTAATTCATGTAATGGGAAAGTAGGTGGTTCCTAGAACCTTTTTATTCCACATAGGTGGTCCTGGTCATTCATTCATGTACAGCAGTGTCATAAACATTCATCTCTATCTATTAGTGCCACATTTCATACCAATTTATCCCCAAGGGTCTGTGAGTACAGACAAAGATTTGATGTTAATTGCTTTTTTGTACTCCATCCAAAGGAGTCCATCTGGCTCTCAGGCATCAGGCTTCACTTTTCACATCATTAGAAAAACATCAACATCAATGGGAAACTTTTAATAAAGTCAGTTGTGACTTATATTGAATAGGAAACAGAGCATCAAAAAATGCACAGCAAGGTAAGATGCTGGGTTTATCCACGCTTGTCTCAAATATTCGAATCTCACTGCTAGACTAATAGTAGTGGGTGACAAAGTATTGGGAAGCCATAACTGCTGCTGCTTCCTCGGCCGCCATCATCCTGTGTCTGCCTGCCCCTCTAACTTTTCCTCACCTTTCTTCATTAGTGTAAGCCATCTTGTTTGTTGTTTAATTTTCTGTGATGTTTTCAAAGAAAACAAAAACACAACCAGTGTTCTCTGTATACTGGTTTTTGTTTATTTATTTTTACCATTTTCTTAATCTTAGCACATTTATTTTTCCTAACTATTTAGTTTATGGTTTATGTAGTTTATAGTTAGGAAGAAGCAAGCTTGGGTCAATAGGAGTCCTTGACAAGCATAGCTTAAAACATTTAATATTTCTCTTGAGGCTCTGACTGGTGTGAATAACAATATGTACCACTAAGTTTCACTGGTATAGAAGTGCCCCATGACACTGCAATAGGAATCTCTAGAACTAATACTCAGCCTGAGGACAAGTCTGGCTGGAATGATTTTACAAAAGGAAAGGTTACTTTTGTACATTATAAGCCCCTTGTTATATGCTGTACTTACTTCTCAGGATATGCTTAGGATGGCAGTTCACACCTTTAATCCCAGTTCTTGGGAGGCTGAAGCAGAAATATTTCTATGACCCTGAGACAGTGTGAGTTGCACGGTGACATTCTGTCTTAAAAAAAAGTTTTTAAAATGTACATTTCTTATATCAGGAGCTATTAAAGTCATGGTTAAAAAAAAAAAAAGCTCAGAATATAAGGCAGAACACTGTGAGCAGAGCCAAAATGAAATGAAATAGCCATGACCTAAAATTCACTATAATGAATCGTTTAAGCCAAGCACTAGATGTTCTGATGTAAGTATTTGGCATGGATTCAATAAAACAATCAGTTCTCATAAGCTAGCCCATAAAAGAGCCACAATATTAAGATAAAAACATGAAATTCTATATCATATCTATAGCTCACAGATTTATGATACACATTAGCCAAAGATCTCCTTAGAGCTGTGCTACAGTTGTTTGTTTTGTTTTTTTTAAAGAGAGAGATGGAAGTCATCTACAGAAGAAACACCCTTTGCAATGACACAACTGAGTGCCTTACATACAGCCACAGGTTTGTATAATCATTCTAATCTTTATCCTCAAAGCTTAATATTCTTTAATAGTCCATCCTCATTCATCCTTTTAAAACACCAACTATTGGCAACCGTTAATCTACTTTTATCTCCATTGATTTACTTTTCTAGAAATTTAACACAAAAATAATTATGTAAGATGTGACCTTTAAGTCTAACTTCTTCTTGGTGTAATATTTTAGTGTTTGTTCATTTATCAATCTTTTTTTGTGGCTAGATAATATCCTACTACATTTCATTTGCTCATTGATAAATTTATGGTGTAATAACATTTGGATTGCCTTCATGGGGTGACTACCATGGATAATGCTGCTGGGAATTCATAGCATCTAGATATAAATTCTCATTTCTCTTGGCTACACAGTAACACTGTATAGTATTTAGATAGCTAAAAACATTTCTCTAGAAGTTGTACCATTTTATATCTTTATATATCACCACTCATATCTGCGGTTCCCAACTTCACTACACCCTCATGAGTACTTGCTCTGTCAAGACAGTCTGGTGGATGTAAAACATATCTCACTCTGCTTTGGATCTGTGTTTCCTGAGGCTGACCATTCTAAACACTGTTTTAAGTGCTTATGAGCCACATGTATATTTTCCTTGGATAACTGTTTATTCATCATACCCTTTGATTCTTTAAGTAGATGAGCTTGTCTTTCTAGTGTTACTTGTAAAGTTTCTTTATATATTATAGATAGCATGCCATTATCAGATACACAGGCTGGTGATATTTCCTTTGACTTTGTGAGTTTTCTTATCACAGTTTTACTATCATGGTCCTACACTGGATTATTATAAAGTGTTCACTGGAATTTAATCCCATAGTTTCTAATATGTTTGCCACCACTTGGGACATCTTTGTAACTATCTCAGTACATGTTTAGATAAGCCATTGCCAGGTTTTCCCTTCCCTTGTACTACTTAGATAAGAAGCCTAGAAAATGCATTAATACCTAAAAATACAAGACAAGACAGTGGTGCTCAAACGTCTACAGGCTTAAAGCATTAAATAGTCCTGGTGATGTGTGTTTACTATGACAGCCACATTAAAGACTGACTCCAGACTAGTTTAAACATAATGTTATTAGCCTGGGATGATGAGAGGAAACATTAATTTTATCATTAAATAAATCTTTAAGGCAAAGTGTGGTGAATGACAATTCCAGGTTACAGAGTGCAGATAAACCCACCACACCTTTCTTTACTAGAGATCTGAGTATGCATTAAGTGAAAAAGGCATCACAAAAGGAATAAAGAAGAACCAACCTTCCAAAATGCAGACCTAGACTTGAGACCTTCTTGGTCTGTAACACCACCTGATCACTCTGTAAGGATGGGACTCTCAATTTGGAAGCCCTGGGGAAATGCAAGTTAGACCAGCAATGAGATATCTCACATCTTAAGACAGTGAGAGTCAAGAAAGATAAGAGACAGTAAGTGTTGGCAAGGATGTACAGACTGTGTGGGATTCTTAAAAACCCAAGCATTATGCAGTGCTATGTAAAACAAGCTAAGATTTTGAATCAGCTAAAATGTTGTCAGTGGAGAAATGAATAAAGAAAATGTGGCAGACTATACAAAAGAATATCATTCCTTCTCGAAAACGTGAGACATCTATCAGTCACAGCAGCACCAATGAACCTGGAAAACATGCCACAGTCAAAAGCTAAGCTGAGAAGGACTGATACTGAGCCTAATATCCTATCAAGTCAAACTTATACTAGTAGTGAGTAAAATGAATGGGAGAGCTAGGGGATCATAAAGACTTTGGATTAAGAACAAAACATTACAGCTGGACAACAGGAAATAATTTAATTTTTCTATCATGCAAAATGCATGAGTATAGGTAATTAATCACATAATCTATTCTTGAAGTTGCTAAGAGATTACATTGAATGTTCTCATTACAAAAAAAAAAAAAACTCACTAAGTATGTAACGTCAAACATTTGTTAATTAGCTGCATTTAGCCAGTTTGCAATGTGCACATATACTAAGACATTATGTTATAAATTATAAATGTGTTTACTTTTGATCAATTAAAAAATAAGTATTATTAGGGTTGTAAATATAACTCAGTGGTAAGATGTTTGCCCAGAATGTCTGAGGGGCCCTTGTTCAATCCTCAGTACTTAAAAAAGAAAAATCAAATACCTTTATTTTACAATAAAGAAATATAGTAACAATGGCCGATCCAACAGCCACTTACCTTAAGCACTTTGTTAAAAGACTTTTCTCACACCAACACACACACACACACACACACACACACACACACACACATCTAGTTTGTATCAGAAAACTCACAACTTAATTATGCTGTAAGAATTTGCTTATTAAGAGGTAATGCCAAAGAATTTGAAAAAGTCTTCCTTGTATCAGTTTCTTTAGAATCACAACTTTTCACCTGCTTCTGAACTCCAAGTTTAGCTACAACTGGCAAATATGTCCAAACATCCAGTGTTGCTTTGGATTATTTGATAAATGCATACCATTTTCTTTTTTTTTTTTTCAGACCTGTGCAACTTCTTTATTGAGTCTAACATATATAACAAACCTGAGTAATCACTTTCACAAAACACAATTTGTGCTAGAAAGCATTCCTTGTGTGATGCCTTCTAGACCACAGGCCCAACAGGCCCATAAACAAGCCACTTTACCTTCTAGTAACTAAAGCACTCTAGAGAGCCCAAATTCCTGGTTTATAACTATCTGGTAGAAGGGACATGCTTTCCCAAATCCAGAACCTGGGCCACCAGAGTAGGAGTAGTTGTGCTCTGTCTCAAACACCCAGCAGGCCACAAGGCAACATCTGCCAACAAACTGAGAAGGATGAATGCAGTCTCTTGAGGTGGCTGGAAAGGAGGCCACTACAAAACAGGTTAGTGACGTACACAGCAGAAACCTTCCAGGTCTCTTCTCCAAGCTCCACAAGCATTCAGTGTGACATGACTATACACAGACAGAGACTACTCCAGAACTGTGTGCCTGCCACAGCTGGGACACACTCCCAGCTTTTCCATGCACCCACCTGACTGTCACACTCTATATACATGCACACACAAAAAAAAAGAGGTAACATGAAAATTCTGTAAACTGGACCCAGTTCCAACAACATTAATACTACAAGTAGTCCCTTCCCAAATATATACCTCAGATTAGCTGCTCATGAAAATTGAAAAGCACCACTCTATCCTTACATGTACCCTCCACCCACGTTTAGAGTGATTTTCCCTGTACTAGAATCTTGAGATTTGGAGAAGGCAGCATGAAATGCTGGTCATCTATAGAGTGTGCATGTACAGCCCAGCAAGTTCAGGAGGATGGCATGCTTCACAGGAAAGGTGGAACAAGATGGTAGAAAAGAGGCAAACAGCCATTATTCCTCCAAACCCTCCAAGGCCTGAATGTATTCATGTGCAGCTGTCTGTTTCCTTGGGGTTATTTCCTTCTTGAACTAGCACTGATCCAGAGGAAGTGCTGGGGGTTTATGTGGTGGCAGCTGTTCCAGTAATGCTGCAGGTGCTGGGGTCTTTGGGAATAAGGACTGTGGCTGGACTGGATGCTTGTGAATTCCTGATGCTCGTGCACTTCTTGGAAAGGGCTTCTTAATCTGCTTCCAGTATCAGTCTGTTCCATCCTTGTAGCCTGAAAGTGACCTAAACCTTCTTCTTGACAGTGGTAGAGGGGACCTTCTGGGGAGAAACCATTGTGCTGGGTGGCCACTGGATGGGGAGGTGGATGGGTAGTTACAGAGGATGACTATGCCCTGGGTTGAAAGTGATTAGCTGGAGGCTGAGGAGTATAAGGAGACCCTGTCTGCAGCCTCACACTGTGGGGCGGGAAAATAGGTGAACCTAAAGTCATTCCAGAACTCAGAGGTGGAATTCTATAAAGATAGTCACTGGAGGACAGTGAACTCTGCTGCTTGGTAGCTGCATTAAGCTTGTCCAGATCTAGAAATTCTTTGGTACTTTCTGACCTCTCCACAGATTCATCCAGCTTTTCTTCCTCTGGACCAGGATTCTGTCCATCAGAGGGAACAGCTTTAGCGTCACTGTATCCATTTGAGTTGGAGAAGTGAAGGCAGCATGTAGTGTCTCACAACCTTGCAGACTAGGCAATGAATTCTTATCTGAGAAAAGAGGGTATGTAGGGTGATTCCCTGGAGGTTCACTTGGGCTTCTCCGGGAAGGGAGAGATCTCCGCCAACCAGGAAAGCCTTGGGGACATGTGTAATAAGGAGTCCACTGATAGGGTGGTAGGAGGGCTGAGAAGATGGCTGGTAGGCATACCTCACTCCCTGCTGTGAGTGGTATTGGGGAAAGAGTCCAGGATGATAACTATTAGACTAGAAGCCCCTGGAAGAGAAGGGCTGAGGATGTGATCTTGGGGACCTTCCTCCTATCATAGAGCCCAAACCTTGCAGACCTGGATTCATATGGTAATGTGTAGCTGAGTATTCTAGGCCAGGCATATACAAGGGAGAAAACTGATCTACAGTAACTGTCATTAAATTGTGGTTTGTAGGAGGAGATGTAGTGGAATTCTGTCCTGTACATGATGGCATGGTTTCCTGCAATGTTGTAGCCCTGGAGCAGAGTGGCTTTTCTGAACCACTGCCACCAAGGCCCTTCCCCTCTGACCTACAAGGAGATGCTTCATCACCAGACACATTTTCAGGGAAGAGTCCCTCTATCTGTCACTGGGGGCTGGTGTAGCTCTTGTCCAAAGGTCAGGTGTTCTTGCTTGTTGATGCTTTATAATTGTCTGCAGTTTCTGAAGCATCACTTTTGAGTTCTAGGCCCTCTGTTCCCCGTTCTTGTGGGGAGCTCTGCCTGGTACAATTGGCTTGCAAGGGGGGTGTCGGTGAGGTAGTGGTTTGAGGTACTCCCCCTCTGAAGCACAAATGTGTTGTAAATGGTTCTTGCCCAAACTTTCTGGGCATGGACCAAAGGTTTAGTCTCACTCTCTGCCCCTCTTAGCCTCAAATGATCACACACAAGCTTATATTAATTTTGTGTTGATTGACCTACAACCCAGGCATATAATTTGCTAACTCCTTCATCTGAACTCAACCCATCTTGTTCAGCCTTGCTGCTCAGTACCTTTTTCTCAGAGCAGCATTTCCTCTGCATCTCCTGACAGCTCCTGGGACTCTGGAATCTGTGTCTGGCCTCTGTGCCTGCTCTGAGATGTTCCTGAGTTTTCTTAGCCTCGTAGCCCCACCCACACTTCCTGTCTGCCTTTGGCCAATCAGCTTTTTATTAAACTCATTGGCTGGACAAATATTTACAACATTACCAGCATAATCCTACTACACAAATGTACTTTTTCTCTTCAAGCCCAGGCAAAGGCTCTGCTAGGTCATTCTCAGGCTCAGTGATGTCCTGTATACTCCCAGGGGTGTTCAAAGTGGGCTTGGACACTGATACACATACTGATTAAGCTACCTGTGGAAAAGGACCAGGTAACTGGGGAGGTGCAGACTGGCGGGGGTGGTAAGGAACACTTAGGGGGCAGACTGGGGAAGAAAGCTGTTGCATGGTGATCATTTCAGGGCTGTCCATCATGGATTCCCCTCCTGGCACCCCCTGGGGGACCTGGGAGGTTCCTCCAAACAGAGGACTTGGTGCTGGAGCTGGAGGTGGCTGCAACCGAAGTCCAGCAGACTTACAGGGTGGTTGCATACACCCCGAGGAAGGAACTCCATGAGATAGAAAGCTTGATTATTTAGTCCACTGGTTTAGTGGGACTGGTGGTCTCATTACTCGGGCATCCATCACATGACCAAGAGCATTAGGGTGGTGAAAGGGTCCTGGCCCCAGGTTGGGTTTCTCATCTGTCCCCAAACATCCTGAATATGTAGCACCATGCTTCCCATTCCAGACAGCAGGGTGTACACAATTCAGGTACTTGTATGAATGATAAATGTGACTGGGTGGAATTTCTGAGCTTTCAGGGAAGTCTGGGGGGTGGCAGTGGAGCTGAAGTCCCACCATGCCTAGAAAGAATAAATCCTGCCTGGAATGGAGCTGGTAGATATATGCTTCCATCTTGATTGGGACAATTTATCTGCCCAAGATGCAAGGAGGAGGAGGAATATGATCCCTTATTGAAAAGGTGTGTTAGACCTCCTCACATCTTTTCTTTAGGAGCACTGGGCTGGGTTCCTCAGTGGTTACTTATTCCAACTGGAGCCTGTACAGCAAAGGATGGGTGCCATAAGGGATCTCCTGGGGGCATCTCTGGGATACGAGAGGAGCCATATAAGTTGGTGGGATCTGATCCCTGGAGATAGCCAAATGTTCATGGTACTGCTAGCCACATCTGGTTTAAAGGGGTTGCCTGGCTAGGCATCCTGTCACAGTGCAGGGGGCAGGAAAAGCCTTGGCCATTTGATGTGCCTACCTCTGGAGGGAGTTGTATAGAACTGCTATTCTGATCATTCCCTGAGGAGGCAGCTCAGAGTGTAGGGGGCAATGATTTTCCTCCATTCTCCACCGGTGGCTGTTTCCTGCAGCCCCTTCTGAATCTCTAGAGCGGGTCCAAACATGGCTACTTCGACCAGATCGACTTTTTCTTTTTTCCTGTTTTTCATTCTCTCTGATCCAAAATTCTAAATCTGTGTCCCCATCTTCACCAGGGAAATGCTTTGTCAGGACCAGATGAAAACATCGCTCTAAATTATCAGACTTCTTGGTCTATTCACTACTATCCCCATTGTATTTTTGACAATTCTTGAACATGGTTTTCATGTCATTTACAAATTCCTCCTTGGTACAATATAAACCTCCACTTAATTTCTTCTCCATGCTTGAAATATCCATGGAGATCTTAATAATCTGGTAATAGTTGGGGGCATAAGATTCATCCACAAGTTCCAAGAAGGGCCAGGAATTCTTGTGAGCCTTTATCACATCTATCAATGTCACTGCTATGTACTTAAACATACCGTTTTCTATAAACATAGCACTGCTTATATGAAATATAAGAAGTCAAATTTTGTAGGTAAGCTCTCTTAATCATTTCATTTATTCTTTAGGAATTTGTTTTTTACCTTTAGTTTTGAAAAGCATCCACCTTCAAAAGCAGAAGAGAGACAATTAAAATAACACAAACCACTGGCCAATTAGATTAAAATGGCTTTATTAAGTCCTGGGCATCTCACAGAGACCATACTCTTTCACATATATCTATTTAGATCCTGCTACAACTAATGGGAAATCATAAAAATTATGCTTGTAACAATACAACCATTTTGCTTATTCTGAAGGTCAATGCATTCTAAAATACCCCTTTAAAGGTCGTTGGACACACACCTTGAGAACAAATCATGTCACTGGCTGAGAAAATAATGAGATCCTAAAGCATTCAGGAGGAACTGGGCACCAGGGGATATGTAGCACATGGGAAGGAGCAATACAAGATCTCAAGGTACAAAGTGATTGGCATATCCAAGACAATCTTTAAATATGATATAGAAAATTGCGGCAATGAAGTTGGGGAGAATATGATGCCAATCTACTTTGGTTTTCTTTCCAAAGTAGAGGTTAAGCATTTCCACAATAATTCTGTGGGACAAATTGAATTGGATGGGAACTAGCTGATCTGGGCTGGATTCTACTTTTCATTGCAAGTTGAGACCTGAGCTCTCTCAAAAGCCTTTCATCTTTCCTGAAACAGTAGGGTACATAGAGCAACTTATCTCATATTCATAGCAAGCATGCAAATGAGAAAACCTCAAACATAGCATGTGGAACTACTCTGTTTAGATCATACCTGTTCAAGAAAGCCCTATCAACTAAAGGAAGTCAAATGCCATGCCATTTGTCAGTGATCATGGAGCACTTAAAAGCATATACAATTTGGGTCAATAACTAAGAAGCACAGATGGAGAGAGATGAGGAATTTGGGCTACACCATTAACCTAGCATACCCACCATGGTGAGACTGGGTGATAAGATTACCTCATGCTGCAGCATCACCACATGGTCTTCCTGTTAAGGGGTTAACTTGACCCTTTTTGACCCTGACATTTCATCTGGTCCTTGTTCTCTTAGACTACACAGCACTTCCTACCCCAAAGAGTAAGAGCAATTGTTCCCGTGCATTCACTTAGGGAAAACATCTGCAGGGTTGTTTTTGTTTTTCTTTGGTTGTCATCTGGATGTTTGGCATTCTGTCAAAAGTTTTACTCTGAGAAGTCTGAAAAGTGAGTGCAGTTCATGGATTACTTCCTTTCCTGTTATAATAGTACTTCAGAGTCTCTCAAATGCTTCTCCTGGGATGCATGCTGGGAAACATGTTGTGGGGAAGAGCAGGATAAATTCTGCTTTGTGTTCATGCACATCCTTCAAACACTTAAGCCAACAGTCTCATTTCCAGACACTCAAGGCATTGTTTGGCCAAATCACAGGTGACATTCTAATGTGTAAGAGACCATCAGAAGCCTTGTTTCGACTACCTCAGCATCTATTTTCTAATTATTCCTGTCCATGAAGGACAATCATTTGTTTTTCCATAAAGATACACATTTCGATGTCAAGTACCCCTACTGGTGAGACAGTTTGGCTCTCAATGTTAGTGCCTTGTCTTTTCTTTGAGAAACATAACCCTTTGATGGTGTTTGAAAATTTGGAAAATGTCCACATATGTTGGTCTATCAGTCTTATGAATGGTGAAGCATTTCCTGATATTTCTCTTTGAAAAGGTTCCAAAATGGTTATGAAGTCAGAGATCAGTATTCCAAATAAAATAAAATATTAGCTGTATCACATTCTTAGAAATTAATAAGCAGTACATATGCCTTGTTTGCCCAGAGCTGGGTTTACTACATTAACAAAGTTCATAGAGAAGCAAAAGACTAAAGTATTAGATATAGCTCACAGCACAGTTGGGGATACAGCAGCTGCCAGAATAGTATATAGAGAACTAAAACAGCAAAGAAAAGGTAGAATATTTATTGCAGAACATAGACAGAAAAAATCTACAAAGAAAAGCAAATAACTGACACAGACCATGAAAGGAAGCAACTGACAAAACATCAGGATAGGTTAGGATGCTAAGCTCCATGCCAGCATCCTCAAGTCCAGCTTTAGACACTAACAGATTGAGGTCAGTGGGTTGCCTCCACTACATCGTGTATTGCTGGAAAGAAAGGATCATATCCTTTCTTTATTATTTTCCTGTCTCTGATTTCTAGAATATTGCTTGCTTGGGACTAGGTATTCAATACATGCTTGATGGAAAGAAAATAAGAGAATACTTGATTAATATCAGCCTGATATTTCAGAGTAGTGTCAGAAAGAGAGGTCTCTACCTGCTGGCAGGGTGGAGAATATCACAGAACTTGGTTTTCCTTCAGAAGAGGGTGGCAGTAGACACATTATCAGGAGAAATACCTAGGTCCTGAGATTATAATGTAACCTATGTGTAGGTTTGAGGTGGGAAAGAAGGTAAGAAATGACAAAGCAGGAGACTTAGACATTAGAATGGAATCATGGGACAGGGAAAAACAAGCAAGATTCCCTCATGAGTGTCTGAAGTATTAAAGAAGGATTTCTTTTCTATTCTTGACTATGGAAATTATGCTTTGGATAGAGAAAAGAGCCATGTGACATACTGAGATAAAAAGCCATGTGATACACTGTGGAAAGGAAATACAAGGACGGAGGTCTTTGAGAGCAGCCATTCGTGCTCATTCTGATGTGTTTCTAAAATGTTGAAAAAAGTCCATCTTAAAACCCATTCGAACAATGATTAAAGCACAGGTAAACATCCTGTGCTGCCTGAGTTTGGTATTGGAGGATACCTAGATGCAAGTAGTTCATAAATTTAGAGAAACAATTTTAATCTTTACAAGTCCACAAGAATACTGCAGGTAGTCTACAAACTCACTGAGCATTTAAAAAGAACTGTTTTCCCATCAAAAGAGAAAAAAAGATTATCTACCACACAAAAATTAATGGATGCATCAAAACTTCAAAGTTGGGGAAAAGACAATAAAAGAAATATAAGGAAAGAAGAAAAA
>PVIH01001906.1:127448-169940 GCA_004025045.1 Sigmodon hispidus
AGGGGGAGAGGAAGGAGGAGGAGAGGAGGAAGGGGAAGGGGAGGGAGGGGGAGAGAGGAGGGAGGAGAGGGAGGGAGGGGGAGGGGAGGGAGGGGAGATTTAATGACTAATGAAAAACTGAAGTATGTGTTTAGTGAGGGGAAGAAAGCACAAAGGCAAACATACCTTTGAATAAAGATAATAGGGGCGAAGACAAAGAAACTGTACTTTGTTGATCTTTGAGAAAATATTTAAAACCTGAGACGAAAGAGGGGTAAATTGGCAAAACACACCCTGGAGAGCACACAAGCTTAGAATGAAAAGTCTTCAGGCCACATCCATGGCATAAGCCCAGATCCAGACATTTTTGTCAACCAGTCGATAACATCTGAAAGAAGCTGGAAGCGCTCATTCTGTTTGAGCTGTTTCTGAGCACAGAGAAAGGGAGGGAAGACGAAGGGGGGAAAAGTTTCACTATTTGCCAGACTGCAGCAAACACATCTGTGTCTATACATCCCTGTTCTATATTTGTTTCATGAAGTTACTACTTTTAGAACCTTATAACATACATGGATCAGTAAAATTAAATGAAACATTACCTACATAACTAGATCAGAAGTCAAAAAATAAAGTCTGATCAAATAAACTCCAGTTCCATAAGTAAAAATGATACAGCACAACCACAACCTAAAATTTAAAACGAAGAATCAAGAATGTCCAAACATGAAGACTTATTAAGGTATGGTATATATTAAAGATAAAAAGAAAAGAGTCACTAGAGCATTTTTACATATGTCCAAAAGCTATTTGAGGAAATACTTCAAAGACGGAAAGAGTTTGACGACTCTCTATTGTAAGATCAAGTCTTTATGGACTTAGTGGTACACACTAGATATTTTTCCATTAATCTAGATACAGATACAAATGAATGTTGCTTAGCAGGATGTAGCTAAACTTATGTGGGCATTAGCAATATCCTTGGCCAGAAAAGAGAAGGAAGGATCGGAGAGGTCAGGGGAAGGATACTAAAATTTCATTATTGCCAGATTATAGAAAAGGCCAACTCCAGCAGCATTATAATTATGCATCCAGAAGTTTCTCTGTAGATTATTCACTGAACTTTACTACCCTCATGTAACAGGTTATCAGTGGAAATTGTAATGAAATGCAAAATTTCATTTTTCGATAAAGTATAAAGAACTTAGAAAGGCATGCTCTTGATCTAGTTGAAATAAGTTGAAAGTGCTGCTACACCTAGGATACTGGAGGAAATGTAAAGACCTGGTTGTGCTTGGATGGGAACATCAACTTCATGTAGATGGAACTGTCCCTGTGACTTTACTATGCCCTCCCTGAAGAGTGTTTAATTGTCCTGTTTACATTATAATGATGCAGGCATACAAGGTGTTATTCACATACTGTCTAACCCTTAAACACAAAAAGAGTAACTTTTTTTTCTTTATAAACAGGTTTTACCTCTTTAAAAGTACCACAATTCTTGTGAAGTGAAATAGATCTCCCTTTAATTAATTCAAAATTCCAATACCAAGCAAAACAATTCCTTGAATAAGAGTCAGGTTTACAAGAATGTCAGAATGGGTGGGAATGTCCCAGAATTTAGAGTAGTGAGAGTACTAGATTCCTAGTCATTAGACATATCTCAGAAAACAGCATCAAACATTTTGTAATCTGTATTCTACAATAAATAGTTCATAAGGAGGGTCAATACATATAATAATTTTGATTTATTAAATGATTACTGAGTAGAAGGATTTAGAATATTTGACTAAGCAGGGAGTATATAGGAGTTGGAGTCTGTACCTTTACTTCAGAAGAAATTACATGATTCAAATATCTTTACCATAAAAATGAGATGCTATTTAAGTGGTAGAGGAAAATGGACTATTTGTATCTTCTTGGAGGGAAATTCTATAGAATAAGACACAGGACTCATGAGTCATATAATTAAAGAGTTAGAATTTTCCATAAAATAGAAGTATTTTCAAGATTAAAAACACAACAAATGAGGTCAGAGTAAAAGCACACAGATATAATATATTGGTATTATAAATACAAATGTAAAGTTGATATCCCTAGTTTACATTGAGTTCTAATAAGTCAGCAATGATGATACCAGTGATCCAAGAAAAATAGACAAAGAATACAAAAAGAAAGGAGACAAAATTGTCTCTTCCAAATGAGACAAAACCAAAAACAAAAACAAAACAAACACACAAACAAAAACCCAAAATGCACTAACATTCATCTAAGGGAGAAATTGTTAGGCAGTTATCAGAATGGCATGATGCTTTAATGCACCACAGAGAACTCTCAGCCATGTTCATAGATTCTTAAATCAGTGAAGTCTAACTTCAACAAAATTGCTGTGAAATAGGGAAGTTTATATATTCCTTCTACCAGTTTGCTTCTCTGTTGCTGAGTGAGATAATGTCATGACCAAAATCAACTTGAGGTTTAAAAGGTTTATTACCTCTTTTTGCATGGAGAGAAGCCAAGGCAGGAAGCTGGAGGCAGGAACTGAAGCAGAGGCCATGGAGGAACAATGCTTGCTGGCTTGCTCTCATGACTTGCTCGGCCTACTATTTTTTAATATATCCCCCTGCTTGCCCATCCTTCCCTCCTCCCAGTCCCTCCCAGTCCACCTTCAACCTCCTTCCACCCCATTCTCTGATCCCCTTCCCCGAAAAGGCAAGAAGTCCCAATGAGGGTCAGCTAAGCCTGATGCATCTACTCCAGGCAAGTAAGATTTCCTCATCCCATTATCAAGACTGGGTTAGGTGTTCCTTTGCAGGGAATGGTCTCCAAGGTGCCAGCCCATGCACAAGACCACAGTCTAATCTCACCCCTCAAGGCTCCACATTTTGCCCATGCTTTGGAGGGCCTTGCTCCTTTTCTAGATGGTTCCCCAGTGGCTGTTTTTGATTCAGTGAGCACCCCAGAGTTCCAGCCAGCCTTCTCTGTGGGACTCCTCCTTATAATCCTTATCCACTTGCTCATACAGACTCTCCCCACTCCTCCCAGTTGGACCTGGAGCTTGGCCCAGTGCTCAACAGCCTACTTTTTTCATACAACAAAGGACCATCTACATAGGTCTGGAGCCTTCCACAGTAGGCTGTCTTACTACATCTGTAAGTAGGAATCAAGAGAATGTCCTTAGGACCTGCTTTGCAAATTGTCCTCAATACAGGTAGCAGAGAGGGCTGGGTTGCCAAGGGTGGGGATTCTCAGTGGTTACATCCCTATGCTGTTTTTGCCTGTATATCTCTTTGTTTGTTTGGCATTGGTTTGGTTCTTTTGAGAGAGGGTCTTGTTCTGTAGCCTAGCCTAGGTTAGAACTCACTCTACAGCCCAGGCTGGCCATGGACTTGTAATGATTCCCTTGCCTGCTGGGAGCACAGGTGTGACCTGTGTTAGTTTCCAGTTTTGCCTCTACTTTTGTTTGTACATACTATACTTTAGGCAGAATTTTTAAAAGAAAATCTCAGGTTTCATTTGTTTGTTTTTTAAGTAAAGGGATTATTTAAATAAAGGAATTGCATAGCAGATTTTGAAATTTTAAGTCAATAGACTTTGGGTGCATTTTTTTTTTTTTAAAAAAAAAACAGCATAATTGGCTACAGAAGTCAGATAAAAATGAATTAATCTTAACAGAGGGCAAATTACTCTTCTGCATTAAGGGAAAGTTGTACCTTCAATGGAAAGGGAAAAAAATACTGAAAGACAACCTTGGGGAGAAACCAGCATGGCTAAAAAAAAACTTTGTCCATATGTAGTTGAGCTACAGTCCTTGACTAGTTTCCAAAGACAAGTCTGAAGAGGCTGCATCCCGGTTCTTCCCTGGGGCTGGCTATCTATCCTCTAACAACTGGAAGGCCATGTTTCCAACCCTGCATGCAGAGTGTTTCTGATTTAGCTATTAGCTGAGAAGAAACACGTTATAACCTACTGCCTGCTTTTTCTGCTACAGGATCCTCAGGATCATGCTTAGAAACAATGTGCCCAGCATCCTGTACTTTCTCAGTCTAAATAACTAACTTTGTATACAAGAGTTCCCTGTCACCACTGGAAAGTGTTGTGAAGAGCTTCAGGCCTATGGGCCAATCACATGTGTCTGTCTAAGCTAGTCCAACCCTACAAACATGACCTTGTTCAGTGCTTCCCACAGCAGTCAGGAAGATGCAGCACCATTGATGCCAACTGTAAATTGTATTCACTTGTAGAGCTATGAAGAGCCAGGTCCACCCTAGGCTTTGACATTGATTTTCACCACCATCCAAGCTTACATTTACATTACAGTGTTGTGGATAGATTGTCCAGCTGTCTCTGACGTTAAAAATGTGTAAGAGCTGAGACTATAGCAAGGAACCACTGGACTAGAAATTACAGGACCATCACAATACTAACTCTGAGCAAGGCATAATTGTAGGTGCAAATAATCTCAGCATGTGGAAGGCAGAGACTCAAGAAATGTCACAGTTCAGAGCAGTTCCAGGCTACACAGTGATCTTCAGGAAAGCCAGAGGGAAATGATAAGACCATGTGTTAATAAAGCAAAATACTCACTTGTGGGCCAATCCTAAGCACAGAAAACCCCACTATTCCATGGTATAGCCAAGGCTTCCACTTAAGGTTTACAAAGTTTGTATTTTAGTAATAAATTCTTTTTATAAAATGTAATTTTAGCTAGATTCTCAACATTCAGAAAAGAGAAGCAGACTTGGACATAAAGGAAATGGGTAGGGCCAATTTGTGACCTGTCGAAACTGGCCTTTGTCTTTTTGATAAACTTTGAATTTAAATTACAGAACTCACGGGTTCACAGGAGTCATTTTGAAAATCAATGGTCTAGGTAGTATCCAACATTACTTTACTGTTCCTGCTTTCTTTTCTTCCTGCAACATGCCTGTCCTCTTTAATTCCCAAATCATTCAAAATATATCCTTGACATTAGGAGATTCATGCTGTGAAACAACACATTAACTTTGATCATTTGAGCTAGAATCTTTATCAAGTACACAGGGTATTTCCTAATACATTAAACAATGTGCTAAGTGGATTTTTATTTTCTCATCTTAAACTCATTATTATATAAGCTATGATATTAGGCAGTGTGAGCTGTGGAGTTGATAATCTATTTATCATATTAATGGCCTTAAGCCAAAGAATGACTTGAAATGATAATATCAGGAATGGCACTCAATTTTCAGAGATGTGTATAAAAACTGGCTTAGAATACCACCTTCTGCAGAGTAAGTATCAAATAATTTGGATAAGAGAATTGATAAAGACTGCTAACTATCCGCCTGTGATGGTCAATCTTCGTTGTCAGTTTCACTGGATTTAGAATGCACATAGGAATGCTCTCTTGGATGTATCTTTTAGGGGGTTTTCAGAAAGACTGAACAGAGTGGGGAAGTATCATCCTGAATGTGAGCATCCCCATGCCTGGCTGGGGCCCCTGGAAGAATGTGAAGGAGACCATGAAAGAAACACCTGCATTCACCCCCTGCTTACTGATTACAGATGTCAAGTGAGGGGTTGCTTTAAGCTTCTGTCTTCCTCACTATTCTGAATGGTACCCTCAAACTGTGAGCCAAGATAAGGCCTGCTTTCTTCATATCATGGCAGTGAGATAAGTGACTAAATCACCACTCAAATCCATCTTCCCAATGTAGGAGCTGTTTCCATAGCGATCAATTACTTCCAGCCTTCATCAAGTATAGCAATACCATATCTTGAATCTAGTTCTTGCTAGAACCAACACAGAGTTGAGCTGTTTTCCTTGCAGAACTTAACCTATGGCCTTCCTTCTCTGTCAGAGGGATTCTTTCAACATCTATGAAGCCAGAAGTATGAAATGAGAGAGATAGTAATATTATACAACATAGGGAGGTGACATAGAAGAGAAGTCACTCATTTTTCATGTTTTTGTGCTCTGCAGAATCAGGGCCACTTCATATATTTACCATTTCTGTACATACAAAAAAGGACTGCTGGACACTTGTGTGGCCTTATGACTTGAGGAATCTTATGAGATCTTACACATTTGTGTTATTGCATGGTTAGAAGTCCAGTGTATACTAACAATGGGTCCTGCCATTGCCTTTAAAGAATACCATCAACCTTTCATGGACCTAAAATTCAATCATCCTAGACACTTCTAGCACCAAGAGATCTATCTACTCAGTCTTGTGAACCGAGTGACATGGTCACATATACTGCAGCTAGAAGCCAATCATAGTGACTGTGGAGCACCTATTCTTAGCTTGCTGCTTATTCATTTCCACATTACAGCTGTCTTATTATAGCTATTTGAAGAAAACTGTCTGAAGTACAGGTGTATGTGTAGTTTTATGTTGGTCTTGTTAATGATTAACAGATATCAGTTGTAGATCTGGAGTAAAATGAGATCAACATCATGGACACACCATAGAGTGGCTAGATCGAATTAATCTATCACCTCACATACTTCTTACCTCTCAGTTTTTATGGTTAGAGCATTTTATATCTAGTCTTCATGCAACACTTAAGTAGAAAGACACATTACTGTGAACCAAAGTCACAGCTTTGCTTTTAAACTTATTGAACCTACATACTTAAGATGTATTCTGTATCTTGCCTGTCTTCCTGGGTCCCTTAGCACCCCACAACCACCACAGTTAACTCCCCCTCTTTGCTACTCTCATGCAAGATAGGAACTTGCAATATCTGTCTGTGTGCGCTACGTTTGTCATGTTAGAATGATGCCCTTGGAGTCCATCCACATTGCTGCAAACTGCAGACTTTCTTTCTTTAAACTGGAATGGCATTCCATTACATGCATTCTTTTCAACATAATGGTTGTCTGAAAAGGACAGACATTCAGCAGAAAAGACACTATCAATTTTGACTTTTTCTCTTTTCCCACCCAGAGGCATGTTGTAACACTCTATGGCAGTGCTGAAACTGCTCAGGAGGTTTGGTTTCTACTAAGCTGTTGACCATTAGGGAGACCAACCTGCTCCTGAGCACCCCACGAAGTTACTATAGTGGCATATCAGGTGTGCAAGATGCATTTTGTCTTTGCATCTTCTCAAATACTACATATCCCCATAGGAAGTCAAGAAGCATTTGTAGATGCAGAAGAATCACTGTAGTGTATTTTAAATTCCAATTGTGGTCCACCATGGCAATGGTCCATACACTCTGCCTCCAGAGTGTATTATAGGCATACAGAGGATCCACTTCTCTGTGTATTTTCCATCACTTCTCTCTTACCCTTTTTATTTTATTTTCTTACTCTTTTTTAAATAGTCAACCTAACAAGCCTGATATGGGACTTTAATTTGCATTTCCCTGATGCTTAGTGATGGTCGGCCATCTTCTCCAGAGAAATACATTTTCAGGTCTTTGTTCAATACTAATAGTTCTTTATTTTCTTGCTATTGAGTTGTGCCTGGTCCTTACATATTTTGTATATTAATCTCTCAACAGATGAAAAAGTTCCTGAATATTTTCTGCCATTCTTAAAAAAACAAAAAACAACTGTATAGTTAGTATGTGGGGTGTGTGTGTGTGTGTGTGTGTGTGTGTGTGTGTGTGTGTGAACAAACACAAGCCACAGCACACATGTGAAGGTCTGACAGCTTCAGATACAGGTTCTCAAGGTCCCCCTTGTTTGTGACAGGGTCACTGGCTTACTCCTGCATGTAGCAGGATCCCTGAGTTCCTGTAAGCTCCCAGGGTTCTCTGCGATAGCCTCACTCTTTCTATAGTGATGGCTCCATGGTACTGCAGCTAGCTCTACTTATGTTCTGAGATCTGAACTCAGGTCCTGATGCTAATGAGCATCTCCTCAGCCTTTTCTCCATTCTCTCGTTTCTCTCTTCTCTGCACTGTTTCCCTCACTGGTAGAAGAGTTTCAATTCTGAAATCTGAATGACTTGTCTTTCCTTTTGTTGTCTGTGCTTCTGGGGTCAATCTTTTTTGACAACACCAATCTCACGAAGCTGTTCTGAATGTCCTGATAGTGTATATCTATAATCTTACTTCTGTGGAGGATGAGGCAGAAGGACTGCTGTGAGTGTGAGGCCAGCCTTGCCTACACAGTGAAGCCAAGCAAGCCCAGCTTACAGAGTAATAGATCCTACTTTGAAAAGGTAAGAACACTTTTGTCCTATGATTCTTCTCATATTTAATCCATTTACTCACTGAGGGGTGTTCCATGGACCCTGTCTGTATACACATAAAATAAGAAAATGGTGTGATTTCTTTCTTTGTGTGGACAGGCCATTTTCTCAGCATCGTCCATTGAAAGGACTGTTCTTTCCTAACCATCTGTGCTTGGAACTTTGGTGAAGTTCAGGTGCTCACGTCTACGTAGATTCTTTTCTGGTTCCTTTTACTCACATGCCATATTTTCTTCAGTAATAACATTGATGTCATCAGCGTCTCCCTTGTCATCTGTGGTCTCCCCTTAACTCTCTTTTCCACTGCTCTGCATGTGTTTTCCATAGCATTGCTCCAAACTCCCACTCATGTCTCTCTCTTCCTCTGTGACTTTGAAAGACATAGTTATGATTGTGCATAAATTAAGAAAAAATGGCCCCTGGAGGAAAGCCTGAAGTGATCCGTAAGAGACACTGATAGCAAACGTTGGTGAGCCTGCTTATCTACCTAGTGGCCATTTGTTTTCCCCTGACTCTTTAGTCTCATAAATCTTCTTGCTGGGTGAGTGATCAGAAAGCCATGTTATTAGTTAACATTATTATAACTCTACGCTATTCCAAAATGAGGTTAAAATTTAAAACTTTGTCAACTACAATATTCTGTTAGTATTGTGGTTTTATATTGTCACTCATGAGAATGTATGCAACACAAACCAATGAAATTTGTAAATACAATTTAGTTCCATGTTAACTTAATTCAGTCTCATTACATTAAATTTAAAAACTGCTAAATTATAAATAGTAAAAAATATTATGAAAAAACTTCCATTACAGAATTCCAAGTAGTAGTTTCTAGAAAAGAAACATATTTCCTTTGAAAATAAAATATTTAACTCAAATATCTACTTCCCCTAAAATGCTTCACAAAAAAAATAGAATTTAGACAAAAATAATAATGAAAACTTGCATTTCAAATGGTCTTTATCTTTGGTGCAGTTCCTTGTAGTTGAAATTAAGAAAGGACTAAATGGCAAATACTGGTTTGATGCTGGATGCATTTGCAGGGCCCTTGAAATGTTTAGAAAACAGTCTGAACATTTCATTTCCTTTTTGTTTGGATAGCACATGGTTGCCAACTTCTCTTTGATTCAAACATCTGGAATCACTAAGCACACAGCTGGGAAGAGCTGCCAGTGATATTTTGTTTTCTTGACTAAGAATTAGATTTTTGACCTCAACAGAGGGTAGTTATCTGAACAAGCCAATGATGTAGTTTTGAGGCATGACTAGACAGAGGTTTGGGCCGCAGAGGTTGTGGGACATGGACCTGGGATTGGGGTTGCGCTATGCCCAGTCCTACAAGGTACTGTTGCAGGATTTACACTGTTTGTCAAGCCTCCTGGGTCCCTGTCTGCTCACACATGGCCTACTGCTGCTAAGAGAGATGATTCCAGCTTATTCTCTTACTAGTGAGTCAATGTACTGCACATACAGGACATGCCAATCTATAGGAAAGTCAGGAAAGAATCACATGGACCTGGGAAAATGGCAGGAAGGAAGGGAAGACTGAAAAGAGATTAAAAAAAGGAGTCTAAAAAAGGAAGAGAGTAAAATGATGTAGATTCTGTCAATATCCTAAACATGTCCTTAAAAGAGAAATAATGGGATGATAAATATAGACTCAATAATATTTCTTAGTCTATCATTTCAGACACACAAGAAAGCAAATTGAACCTAACACATATGCATAAAAAAATGGGCAATGTTCATCAAACAACTGTTTGGTAAAATGATAGTGTGGGACATTCAGGATGCCACAACTAGAATAAAGTTACATTCAGCACAGAAAAACCTCCATGAAGGCAGAAAAGCCAGGCACAAAGGATGTTGCTTGGATAGCTTTAGTCAGGTGAAGTTTAGGAATTTTAGGTAAATACTGCAGTTATAAGCTGGGCATTTTAAGCTGGAGTGAGAACATTGACTGCAAAGAATGCAGAGAGCTTCTGGCAACATTATCTATTTTGATCTCAGTGTCCATAGAAAAAGGATATATGTGTCTGTTAAAATTCTTCTGTGTACAAACCCATTTGTGTTCTTTTTACTATAAGTCAAGTACCAATTATAATAAAAAATCATAGTGAAAGCTTCAATAATAATATATAATCCAAGGGTGGAATTGCTATGAGAATAAATGAAATATCAAAAAATACTTCATCATATTTGAAGAAATTTCCACTCTGGGAAGAATTCTCAAGCTATATTACGTTGTCTGAATCCAGGCATCTACATGAATGGAGTCACTTAGACAATATAGAGAGTCTTGATGTACTGACTTTCTTCCTTCACTTTGGCCCCATCCTTTTAGAAACTAACTTGCCAGATCAAAGGGTATGTATGTTTACTGTGAGTATGCATGTGGGTAGTCATTGGTTCTTTGAGAGTATCCTAAGTTTTAACTAGATGCCACAATTTTGAAATTGTCCTGGCATGTACGGGGAATTTGCAGCATGGCCAATAACATTTTTATTGTTGTTCAATAGTCACATATAATTGATCAAAAAATAATGATGTATGGCTCCAAAAGTATTCTGGAGACTAATTTAAAATAGAAGTCACTAAGCTTTTCCTTCTAGCCTCATGATTAAATGTTTATAACTCATGACAGCTTGGCAGTTTTGTGTAGGCAAGAAGGTTTTGGCTCTGAAAAACCAAATAAGTCCAGTTCCAAAAACTAAGCAACGTCACATTTATCTCAGCAATCTCAGTGAGAACTCACCAGTTGCTCAGCTTACTCTCAGGAATTGCCACCACTTTGGTTACTGTGGATTAGGAAAGTCACACTAAGAACTTTATCTGTAGTGTGAAATCAGCCTTGTGTCTCTTTGAAGGAGACCACATTTCTCCACCTTTGTTACAGGGAGCCCATGGCCAATTTATACCATCTGAAAGTCTTTCAGCTGGCTGAGACTATACTTGGGAATTCAGGACCTAAATGTAGCCCTGAGCATTTTTGACCAAGGGGCTTTTAAAGGTAAAAGCCACCCATCCTGTTACCTATTTTAGCACCTGCAGAGGAGGATACATAAGCAAGCCGATTAAAGGAAGCGAAACTAAGCTGTTAGCTGGAGAGGGCTTCTGCACAAGTAGGCAGCTTAACAGAAATGAAAGTAAGTTAGCTGAACTGTCTTGGCTTTAGGTCCTTGAATAAAGTTGGGTAATTTTCCATGGGATTCTCCATCAAAAAGGTCAAATTCTAGTTAGAACCTGAAATGGCCTAAGCAGGAATACATAATGGAGGGAGCACTTTATTGTCTTCCCTTGTTACACCTTCTCAGCACACCTACAAGTTTCTCAACCTCCAATTTTGAAATTGGGTGCTTGGTTTTAATCAAGCAAATATTCATTCTCAACACACATTCTTCACATCTGTCACTATGTTTTCACTCTTCCATTTGGAAAATGCCACAGAACTGCAGACAACAGGATCTTTGGCCCATTTCCCTGTATGAGAATGTTGAAAGAATTGTCCAGGATCTGTCCAAGCCTCAATTCCCTTGCTTGTGAAATGGTGATGTAATGCTTACCTTGCCAGATTGCTGGGAAATGTTTAAGAAACCTTCTTGGCCAAGATCCGGAAAGATTCCTTTCTTTGCTGTGGCTTGTGTTAATTGATTCATTGAGGGAAATCTCCGGACTCTCAGAGAAGCCCAGGTGGATTTCCTGCACACCGTTTTCGTTTTCTATTTCTGCTGGAGATTGTATTAAATATTGTTCACAAATTTCCTGTACTAGATTCTTGCACATCTTCCTGCTTCAACTTCTCTAAAGGAAATCAAAACTGCAAGGAGGCAAATCGGACACAGCCTTTGCATCTCTTACTCCAGTGCCAACAACAGTCTCCGTTCTTATACTGGAATGACTAAACTTCATTTTTTATTTCTTAGGTGTGACCCTGAAAAGAGAGCTTGTCCTTGTGAATAAAAGCCAAAGCACTCAAACACCACAATTTACATATATCTTGACAGAATGAGATGTATATATTTTGATATATATCTTATATTTATATAACACATGTAGTATAAGACATTGTCTGCCTTCAAGAAACATTTCTCTTTCCTAAGAAAAAAATGGATATGGCATTCTTAACATATTTTTGTGGGGTTTACTTGTATCTTCTTGTTATAGCAAAGTTCTCATTTTCTAGGCCCAAACCAGCACAGAGACCATTCTATATATTCTGATTGCTAATAAATATTTCCTTTGTAACTGAGTTTTCTTAATTCCTAAATCTGGACTTTCTCCTTCTTTTATTAATTTCATGAACAATGGTAGAGAATGTAGTCTTATTATATTTGCTCTAAATTAACACTATGGTGTTTGAAGTTTGTACCCTTTACTGTCTTTTATAATGGATGGTGACACTCCCTGTGATCATCAACATCAAATAAACTTCAAATCAAAATGCAATATGCTCCTTCTGAGGTATGCTACCTTCCTTCCCGGGGAAGCACAATAAATTTCGAGCTGCCTATTTTATAGCCTCTAATAGACACTTAGAGATTCAGTTGGTTTAATTAAAGCAGCATATGTGTAATTGCTAGCCCTGGTGCTGGCTTTGTGGTGTTTTCTGTATTCACTGCAGGGGACTGAAATGGCAGCCAGTGTCTCCTGAAACAGCATGACAATTTAATTTATTTTTAAAATCTTTGTCATTGCTGTTTGCTTGTCTTTTTTGCTGTTGTTGTTGCAGTTTGGTTTGCCACTTACAAAAATTACAAAGTAACATTCTGGGACTGCTGAGTAAATTAAAAAAAAAAAAAAAACAAGACCGCTGTCTGTCCTATCTCATGTGCACATAGTCTGTACTCACCGATCAGAGCGTGACAACCAGATGATGAAGTAAATAGACCATGAAGGAGCTGGCACTTGACAGGCAACACCTGGGCATGGTAAAGTTGGGATGGTGGATGTAAGTTCATGCCCCATACCTGAAGGTACATAGTTTTAGTTTTTCACATTCATTCCCAAGCTATTGCTAAATCGTCTTGTATGATCTTGATAGTTGAAAGCTGACTCATATTTGAAAAATTTGCTGCTCTGTTCTCTTGCTCAACTCACCGTTGTTGGCTAAGACAAGGGCTATCTGTAACTCACTCCTGCTCTTGACCTGTTTGACTCACTGTAGCTTGCTGGATGGCTCAGCTGCTTTTATCCCTGGATGTCCAGGAGAAAGTACTCAGTGCTACCTGGAAAAGAACGCCTCAGGAGCTTTAGTTCTGGGGTGGAGCTAAGTCCTCCCAAGGAGAAGGGGACAGGGCTGTGGGCTCTATTCTGTCTGGATGTCTTTGGAACAATTAGGTTACACTGTACTTACTGAAGAGCCATTTATTGCAGCATCTGTACTCTCTTTTTTCTTTGCTTTCTTCACATTTCTTGGTCTCAGAAAGGACTCATATTACAGAGTCTTTGATTCTCAGTGCCATAGTAGAGACAGCACTGGTCTTAAAGTACTAAAAAATATTTTTGACATTTTTAAACACTCAGAAAATCAGCAAACATTATCAAATATTTTCTCAGGTGAACTGAAACATTTTTTAGGTAATTAGAGATTTCTAAGCATATTCTTTTACCATATATATATATATATATATATATATATATACCATACCATATATACATATAAATCCAGTATTGAGTTGAGAAGTACACGGGGGGAAAAGAGCATTGTCTATACCCATTTAAATAACATTACATATGAAAAGATTATCAGAGGCCAGAAACTGTCTCTTCTTCTTTTTCTCCCAGAAGTGTGATGGAATGATGTAATGCTACTGTCAGAGTGAGCATATGTGTGGAAAAGCACATCACTGGATACAACATAGAATTTCAATATGCTCTGCTAGTGAATTTCATCTCACTGGAATGTAAAAATACAGATTGATATATATGTCAAATTTAGAGAGAAGATGGATTTTATATGTATCTTGAAAAGCGGAGGCAATTTAGTTGCCCAACACCACTTGACTGTTGAAAGGAAGCCATGGTGCTATTCAAAAAATCCAAGCCACTGTCAAAGTGCTTGCTACCCAAGCAGGAAACATGAGTTTGACCCTCAGGACACAGGCAAAATGCAGGACATGCCTCCATGGCAAAAAGGATCAATGGGAAAGCTCCTGCCATATAAAATGAGAATCTGAGATCAGATCCCTACAGCTCACATAAAGCTGGGTGCAGTACTGAACATCTAAAACCTCATTGTTCCTAGGGCAATGCAGAAGGCAAATACAAGAGAGTTAATTGAAGGTCACAAGCTATCTAGCTTGCTTATAATCCTCCAACACAATTCTCCACATATACACAAGTATATCACACATTTACAGAAAAACACATTGTGGTGGTTTGCTGGTGAGGAAAGACACTTCAACTCTGGAGGCTCACTGGCCGTCTATCCTAGCACAATCAGTGACTACCAGACCAAATGAGAGACCCTGTCTCAAGATACAATGTACAGCTCCGAAGAACAACACCTCCAACTGACTTCTGGCCTCCACATGCATGTGTAGACACATGTACATACATACATTTGTACCCACATATACACATGCATCTATACATATGAACATATATATATATGTACACATACATACATAAAATCTAAGCTAAATTATAATATAACCTAGGAAAAAAGTGAAAATAGTCACAGTTTAATTTTAGATTTAAAATTAAATCTAAAATCCAGATTTCACAGAGAAAGCACATGTAAAAACTACAGAGACATGTAAATAAGGAATTACACACTGAAAACAAGAAATTTTGGAAGTCAGATTAAAAACATTAACAATATAAGGATTCTGGTTTTTTTTTTATTAATTTTACATCTGCACTGAATTTTATGTTCCCCACACTAAATGTCTGTCATCTTTAAGGAAAACAACAATTACTTTAAAGAAAGGGAACCAACATAGTAAAAGAAATCAGTCCAACTGGTCTGATGAGATCCTGATGTCAAACACCTGCCTATTGGTTTCCCGGCTCCAAGATAGCTGTCTGGATAGGCGAAGCATGCCTGCATTTGTCCATTTAAAGCATGCTCTCCATACAGCACCAAGACAGGACATATCCATGAGACCTACATGCCTTCATTGTCCATTTAGAGCATGCTCTCCATACAGCACCAAGGCAGGACAGTTTCATGAGACCTGCATACCTGCATTTGTCCATTTAGAGCACGCTCTCCATACAGCACCAAGACAGGACATTTCCATGAGACTTGCTACCTGATTCTCTGAACTCAGGATCAGCTGACAGCTCAATTGCCTTCAAGTGAACTGTGAGCAAAATTGGATACTATTTGTGGAGGTGGCTTTCGGTTTGCTGTGAACAGTGAAGATTCTCAGGCAGATGTCCATGGAATCCAGATGTTAAAGACCATGGCTGATTATAGAGGCGCAGGGTAGTTTGTGGCCTTGTAACAGAGGAGACAGAACAGAGAAGGAAGTCAAATAGCTGCAGAGGAAGAGTTGCCTAAAGGGTGAGCTCAAAAGAAGGTCAAGGCTGGAAGCCCTGTGCCCGCCAGTCAGCTTTTCTAATTTACCCAGTCTTACCTAACCTAAATTAAATATAAAAATTGCTGACACATTAGCCCAGAAAACAGAAAATCTAAAAACCTAAACCTAAACCAAAACCCAAACAGTACAAAATAACAACAATAAAACCTTAGAATTTTACCATGTATCAATTGTTACCCTCAAGGATGCTTAATTTTTAGCTTTTCTGATCATTATTGACTTTGAGAAAAGTAGTGACCAAATGGTAACCCCAACTTTCTTTCTGCTTCGTTTTCACTTTCTTTGACATATTTAACCCAGGATTTAGCCAGTGAATATGCATATGATGCACAGCCACACCATTATTTAAAATAAAAAAATGTGGGATAGAGTCAGGCAA
The DNA here is from genome assembly GCA_004025045.1 of Sigmodon hispidus. Classification (NCBI taxonomy): domain Eukaryota; kingdom Metazoa; phylum Chordata; class Mammalia; order Rodentia; family Cricetidae; genus Sigmodon; species Sigmodon hispidus. The sequence goes on from PVIH01001906.1 coordinate 143,543, forward strand.
AATGAGAAATCCTAGAGATCTTTGTTAAAATGTCACACCTTAATGAAATATCAATCTACTTATTTTTCACAACTGCTGGGTATTTCATTCGTGTGTGTGTGTGTGTGTGTGTGTGTATGTGTGTGTTTAAAGAAAAAAAGATTATAGAGGCCAGTGATTGAGTAAAGACGTGTAGCTCTAATGACCTAAGAGAAATGACTTGTACTAGTTGTCTGATGTGTCCATCCAAACTGTGGCATATGGCCACAACACACACACACACACACACACACACACACACACACACACACACACACACAGAGAGAGAGAGAGAGAGAGAGAGAGAGAGAGAGAGAGAGAGAGAGAGAGAGAGAGAAGTACCACACCATATATGGAGCACAGAACTTAAAAACTATGTTGATCATCTCCGGACCACATTGCTTCCTTGTGCTGTAGGCCTGGTGGTGTATGAACAAGGAAACAGTTCATGGTTACACAAAGGAAAACCTCAGTTCTGTGTGTATGAGCTAACCCAACAGCTCAGGATAGAGTAATGCTTTTTTAAAATAGAGAATTTGTATTAATTCTTTGATAATTTTTCTAGTGTGTTTTGATTACATCTACTCACAACTCCTTCCACTGTCCCAGACCTGCTCTAGCCCTCTTTAGCCATCCCAACTTCATGCCCTATTTAACAGAATAACCCACTGAGTCTATTTTGCCCTGCTCATGTGCTCATGACGTGAGTATATCCAATGGATCATGGCCCATCTACCACATGTTACACCCTTAAGGAAAATAGACCCATGCCCCAAGTCAGCAACTGTGCAATAATGCTTTTCAAGCAAGGTATTCAGAATGTTCCAAGGGCCTGTCTGTCAAATTGGTGCTTTTGCATTTCTCAGTGGAATCTGACAGAAATAAATAATACTGAGAAGGACTTTTTAAGAATTAAGTTTAAGACACATCTCTTCAAGCAAATGGTGGATTATTTGTCAGGAGAATGCTGACCTCCTAACTTGGAGGGAATTATACTCTCCATGGCATCCTTCCAGTTGTACACAGGTATCTAAGTCATCATGCCAACCCATTTTCTTGGATTTCCCTGAAGTCCAAGTCTGTTTTAATGGTTAGGATGTGGCAACTTCTAGGACAATTTGCAGTGAGCTGGTGTGTTGCATCTTTTACTGTCCATGTAGTAGTCTGTAAGCCCCTTGAAGTCAGGGCTTTACTGCAATTTACTCACTAGACCCATTCACCTGGACCCACGCTCAGCCTGCATCAAGTACTCACAAAATCCTTTGTGAATGTTCAAACCTTTATGCAAACCACATTCAAATGAGACTCTGGATGCCCTCATAAAAGTAAGCCATCCATTTTAATGTGCAGGCACACTGATCATGACTTTGGGTTTTGCTTCTCCTGGACGGCTGGTGAATGTTAAAGCTGAGAAGAAGCCCACTGCTTACACTGTGGCTTACCTTCCTCACTGAGCAAGCACGAACCTATCCAAGATTTAGGAAAGTATTTCTCTTCTTGAGGTAATCAGGTGACAACACTTTTTTTTATGATAGGTTGAGTTTCAGTTATGAGACATTAAGAGATTATTTTGTTTTACATTTATTTTATGTCAAACATACCAAACAAATAGAATGCATCTGTGGACTCTTCATTTTATATTCCTCTGCTGATTTCAACAGAGAAAGTAGGCTTCTTGGTTTCTGTTCCTCCTACTATACTGCCTCATAAAGCAGATCCACTGGCAAACAGCCTTTTCCCAGGATGCTCTCAAAGTCCAAGATCAGAGCGGGCCCACATCAGATGTTGCCTAGGGAATGGGAGCAGAAGGATATATTTGACAGGAGAAAAGATGGGAAACTGCATAAAAGAGATGCCAGTGGCCTAGATTACATGTCCTCCACACACCTATAATCCTTGTAGGAGCTGGTTGGCAGCTGTTGCTGAGAGAGAAGGGTGAGCTATTGGAGTTTTTATTTTCCATTATCGCTCTTGAGAGTAACAGAAGGAATGTAGAGCATGGCAGCAAGAGCTGTTGGCAACCACCTTGGTCATCAGAGGGACATGATACATTGCTGAGTATGAGAGCTCACCCCTAGAGCCCCAGTATTTCAGGCGCTGAGATGAGAGAATCATGAGGTGTATTGTGAGCCAGGCCAGCCTGGGCTATATAGCAAGACCTTAAAGCAACAGCAAAAAGATGGTTAGGGCTTACACTAAAATTGTACTGTGGGGTTGGTAAGAGTAGGTAAATTTTGGGAAGTCGGTCTTTCAGAAATAATTACTTTAAAAAAATTTAGTGTATGAAGTACACAGACAAATAGTACAAATTATTTACTTATTTGCTAACTATAGTTCTTAATGTACTTCTTAAAAGTTGAAATTAATAAAATAGTGGATTTCATTATTGCATTTCACTACTATATTCTATTTTAAATTTCTTTTCACTAATACAAAACACTTAAAATTATACATGTTTATGGGATACTATGTACCCATACCATTCTGATAGGTACATATATTGTATATTGTAATCAAGTTAAAATACTTCTCAAAATTTATTAATTTTTCATGTTCTTCCTTCAACTTTCAATATCTCGTCAGGTGTGGTGGCATATATCTTTAATTCTGGCACTTGGTATGCAAAGTAGGATGACCTTTGTGAGTTTAAGACCAGTCTGGCCTACACAGTGAGTTCCAGTCCAGCCACAACTACCCAATGAAACCCTGTCTAAAAGAATAATATTTTCAAAACCTTTCTCCTAGCTTTTCAAAAAAAATGTATTGTCATCCCCGTTAGTATAGTGGTGAGTATCCCCGCCTGTCAAAAAATGTATTTACTTATTTTGTGTGTGTGTGTGTGTGTGTGTGTATGTATATATATATATATATATATATATATATATATATATATATGTTGAGTTGTATATGCATCATATGCATGTATGTGCTCTTGGGAACCAGAGAGAGCATCAGATGTCATAGAGCTGAAACTATAGCCTGCTGTGAACAGCCTGATCTGGGCGCTGGGAACTGAGCCCAAGTCCTCTGCAAGAGTAGCTCGTGCTCTTCCAGCTGAATGTCTGCAGCCCATGCTATAGCTTTGTGATGTCCATTGTACATGTTTATTTTATTTTTGATTGACAAATAATAATTACATTTGTGGGTTATACTTGATTGACAAATGATAATTACATTTATGAGTATACAACAAGATTCTTTGATCACAGATAGATTGTGGCATGATTAATAAGCCAATTAGCATGTCTGTAACCTTGCTTTTCACCTGATATTTTTAATGTTGAGGTATTTCAAATTTACTTAGTTATTGTGAAAATCACAATATACTATTTATTGTCAGAGTTATATTAACTAAGTATTGGGACAGGGATGTTTTGGCTTCCTTCTCTCTTGCCAGAGTTATCGTAGCATATTCCAGAGCAGATGTGAGGCCTGTGCAGACTATAAGTGTAGTCAGAGCAGAGCTAAAATTACTCGACTTATACAGATGTGGATGAGGAGCATGATCCTTTAGCTGCTGTCCAGATAATTGGGATAAATACAAATCAGGGCCCATGGAGTCACATCCCTTTTTACTCTTTGGCAACCTCGCATGGAATCCTTGACTTTTCTTTGCCTTTGTTGTTGAGACTGTATTAAGTACCTATAAAATGGACTTAGAGTGTAGACAAAGTTTGCCAAGAGTTCTAACATCCCAGCAAGTCTTCTTTCTCTTAGACTCTTAATACAATTCTCGAAAAGTCACTTTTAACATTTCCAATATGATAGTCTTTTTTAATTGAAAATTAATTAAAATTTTTTGAATTTGCTTACTTTTCCCCAAGGGATCAATTTGCCTTCTGGGCACAAAATTGTATGTTCTAACAACCTTCCATGGGGTAAAGAAACATTGTATGTTGTGACTCAGACAGTAATCAAATGGGGGTAACCACCCCTGAATAATCATTTTTAGGTCTTTCTTTACCCAAGGCTCACGTTTCTTAATAGGAAGGCAGTCATGTGGGTGGAGAACATGCCAATTATAAGGCAATTGGTTTGTTTTTCTAGCAGACTGGCTTTATTAGGAGGCCCCTAATGTGTTACACGTTTTGTTACAAAGTGTGACAATTTATGGTGCATTCTGGGGATTTCAGAAAAGGGAAAGATCTTGCAAATTATTATCTGTGACAGAATTATAATTTTACAAATGATTAATCTCAATCATCCGTCTCTTTTCTCTCTTGGGTTAAGCAAGAAAATTATATCCTGCAAAATTAGCTGTCAAAATGTGAGCTTGTGGTTTGGAGTGTTTGTGCATGAGGAAAAAAGCGAGGAGATCTTTATTAATGAGCTGGGTTAAATAAATAAAAAGGTTACTACAGGAAACGCAATGCAAGATGTATTGCTTGGCTCTGCCAATTGCCTCCTGATTTCTCAGTAGTCAGTAATATTTACCAAATCCGCTCAGGACACTGCCTAGGTTTCTGGGCATACCCTTCCATTTATGGGTGAAGTGTTTCCACTTGCCCCATTTGGGTGGGTGTAAATGACAGAGTGATGTTACTGCCCATTGTCACTGGAATGCTGGTGACTAGAAATATAAATGTTGACAATGGATGTGTTGTAACAGCACTTGAAAATGGAGAAAAATGGACCTTCATCCTCAGACAAGTATTCAAGCCTGGGGACAGCAGTTTGGGGAAGGGGAAAAACTAGAACAGAATATTAAAAAACATATCAAGAATCATGGAAACAAAGCAAGCAGTCTCAGACTCAGCCCCTTACCAGCTATTACTCTACAGCCTCGGTACAGGAACTCTGGAGCACCTTATGTCCATGGATATGTCTACCACTGTGTCTTGTCATTGTGTCTTCATATGTATCCTCCCTCCCCCAATAGTTAAACTGCAGGCTCAATTCCTAAAGCATCATAGATGGCTTAAAACAAAACAAGAATCAAAAATCATTCATAAAAGAAGAAAATAGGAAGGTTTAATAAGTAGAACAAATGACTGAGAAGAGTTGGCTCATCAATTATGCTGTTTTACACCCAAACAATTCATGTCATGAGGTATGTTTTAATCTGGAAGAATGGAGGCCTTTATCTTTCTAGGCTCACACAATAAAGAGACGAAATAAAACAAGGCTGAAAAGACAGCCATTGTGAAGGCTAGCACTATGTGGCTGCTCCCTACATAGCTGCTTATTCTAACTCTTGACTGTGCCTAAGAATCCTCATAGCTTTATTTTTTAAAAAAGGAAGAAAAGGAAAATTTAAAATCTACAGGTTTGGATTCTGTTTGCTATTTTTAAACTTGTCAGAACTCAGTGTATTTTAAAATTGCACAGGTAGTCCAAAGGGCAGCCTGTGCAGAGGATTCTTGGCTGAGGACCAGTGCAGAAGAACCCTGGATGAGGCTCAGCTGTCCTCCATCCGGAGGAGGGCAGAAGACATGCTGACTTGGCTTCCTTTCACGCCTTCTCGCTCCTATTTCAATCACCAGCTCAGATGAAGGAGATGCCGCACGGAAACAGAAGTTGCTAATAAAAGAGCACATGCTAGGACTGCAAGCTATCATAAGACAAGGGCATTCTGGAGGCCATCCTCAAGTTCCTTCACTGACCCTAGCCACATGTGTGCAAGAGTGCCCCTCCTCCCCCTCCCTCCCTCCCTCCCTCATCCCTCTCCCTCCCTCCCTTCCTCCCTCCTTCCCTCTCTCCCAGCCTCCCTTTCCTCTCCTCCTCCTCCTCCTCCTCCTCCTCCTCCTCCTCCTCCTGTCTTCAAATGATTCCCAATTTACTTTCCACGTCTAGTGACTGGCTGGTTTTTCTCTCTGCTTTCTATTTCCTCACTCTTTAAACTCTGGATTTGGGGTCAGTGTTGGACTCTAATTTCTGCTTTTCAGTTTCTATTTTTCCTGAGCCATGAGAATTGCCTTAGCTCTTACCCTGGTAACCATTCTGTCTCATCAACTCATTACCTTCTTTGATATAAAAAAGAGGTTCTTATTGACTCTGGACATCTTTTCTCCAATGGCTGTGGCTTGGGTTACTGGTATAACACTATGGATCAGGTTCCCTTTCTAACACAGTCATCCAGGACTTGATTGGTTCTGGGGGGTCAGATGGAAGTCTGTCTGCCTTTGAAGCATCTCTTCAGAACTTGGTATCTTGTAAACCATGTCTTATCATCTGCTGTGTTTCTGAGCTATTTACAACATTGAAATGCTTTATTTTCTTCTAGTTCTTTTAACCCTAAGAATACAGTAAAATTTTAGGTTACAAAGAGTAAAACTATCAGTATTAAATGTCATACTTCTTATGTTTAACGCATGCCTGTTTTGTTGATATGTGTAATTATATTCATTGTCTTTTTCCATTGTTATCTTTCTGTCTCTCTTTCTCTTTCTCTTGACCCTTCTTCCTTTCCTCATTTCTTTTCCTAAGAGGTTTATTATGTTGGAGACTATATCATGTGCTATCACATGTGATATCAAAATCAAAAGGACATGTTCAGTGTCACCAAAGGGCTCAGAGTCTAGCAGAAATGCCCTATGTTAGAAAATGTGTTTCTCCTCACCTGACTTCCTTACTCTGATTCAATGTTTGAAAATTCCTATTACTTCCTCACTTTGGGGATACTTTTTTCCTTTAGAGTGAAAAACATAAGAAGCAGATGCCAATGTTTCCCTTTGCCTTTTGTCAATGCTAATACTCACTGCACTGATGTTTGTGTAGCCAAAAAAACTGAGAGCAGAGGACGCAGATCCCTGAGGAAACAGAAAAGAGAGAGTCTCCAACAGCTGGAGAAAGTATGTGCTTGAGGCAGGAATGGGGGTGGATCCTTGGAGGCCTGGAGACTTCTTCTTCCTGGACATCTCCCCAGGGAGATGAGCCATCTCACAGCAAACCATTGTGTACGTCCAACAGAGGCTCCCAGTCTCTCCCCAGCCCAGTAAAAGCCGAGTTCTTCTTCCCAAGGCTCTCATTTATGCTAGGACATTTGGGAGGGCCAAGAAATGATTGCCCAGAGAATCCATTTTACAGAGACAGTAGGTTTCTCCACAGCAACAAGCAAAAAAGGATTTCTGTTGAGGAGTGGGACAGAATGTTATACCAGCTGAGCAAGGAGGCAGGGCTTAGAATGAAATCAGGTAAGTATAAAGGAGAAGACAAGTGTTCCAGTTCTTGTAAGCAGAGGGTGAACTGTTTATGAACTCTGAAATCCAAATGAACCCAAATCTGAAAATTTTCAAGCCTGGCATGATGGCATAAAACTCTGTCCTGTGAAACTATTTCATGTATATGATTATTAAATACATCATATACTACTTCAATTGTGTGTATAAATGGGATTTGCATACAAACTTTTGTCCTATCTCTGAAGTATCTCATTAGGTATAGTCAACTCTTCAAAATCCCGAAAAGTAGCCCATATCTAAAACATTTCTGCTCTGAAGAATTCCATGGAAGTGCTGTTCCACCTGTGCATGCCAAGGATCTGATTGAGACGCAGCCATTTCTAATGATGGTCACTCTAGTGTACCACTCATCCACGTGAGGTTGAGTAACTGAGTCTAACAGGAATGCTGCCTTCCAGTGTGAAGTTGTGCAGTGCTCCTACGACATATACATTTAACGAGATGTTTAATGAATTATGATTACCTTTACATGTAAAATCAACTCACCCAGAATTTTGGTAGAGTGGTTCTTCATTTCATAAAAAAGGAACAAAGTGAGATTTCAAGGGATGTGAAACAGACAGAAAACCAAAAACCAACACCAGAGACTAGAAAAGATAAACTGAAGAGTCACACGTTGTTGATGTTCAGGAGAGAGGCCATTGAGCCTTGAGCTGGGCCTTGTTCTCGAAAATTTTTGGTTTTCTGTCTGTTTCACATCCCTTGAAATCTCACTTTGTTCCTTTTTTTTAATGAAATGTATATGTCATCAGTAATTCACTTGTATAAAAAAAAAGTGTATTAAGACTGTTCTAAAAACATCCATGACAATGACTATTTTCAATAATGTATCAAAAATCATTCCTTGGATAATTGTCATTTAATTACCTTATAATATACATTCTATTAAGTACAAGGCACAGGAAGTGTGGTAGGTGCTATAGTTAAAGGATGTGTAATAAACAAGGTTCTTTTATTTAGAGAGCATACAGTCCTGTGGGGGGAGCCTATTACCACATAGATTTGTAAAAATTTTGAAAATTCTACCGGATTTGTCATCCAAAATATGCTGTTTGTCATGAAGATAATTCTGACTTGGAGGAATCTGAGCATCAATAGGGGTAGGAACAGTCCTGATCATCCCCCTTTATCTGCCAGAAAGTAGAATATACCCACGCTCAGACACATATGAATGCCTCTTTATGCACTGTCTCAAGGAAAGTAGAATAACTCTTACCCTGAAGATAGAGACTCTCTGTCAAAGAAAGTAGAATAACTCTTACCCCTGAAGATAGAGACTCTCTGTCAAAGCCTGTTGGCCCAAACTAGTTTTTATTAAATAGCTTTTTCCCTTGTAGTTTTCTAACCTCTGTTCTTTCATTTCCCCAAAAATGATACTTTCTATTATTTTTTGAACCTATGTGCATGTAAATCCAAATAAAAACTGTGTGCCTCTTTTCAGTTAATCTGTCTTTTGATAACTACATTTGCAGGGCTCTAGAGATAATGTTAGAAGCTAGAAAACATTACCCCTTGACAACGTGTTTTATGATATAATAAAAGTAGTGAGCTTCTTATTATATTGAGAGTGAGTTCAAGAAGTAGAGGTACTTCATGAGAAACTGAGAAACAAGAAGCTGAGCAGAGTCCTAAAGGGTGAGCTGAAGTCTTTCACTCTTTCTGTCTGTCTCTGTCTCTGTCTCTCTGTCTCTGTCTCTGTCTCTCTCTCTCCCTGTGTGTATGTGTGTGTGTGTTTGGGAGTAGGTGGTGGTGGTGGTAGGAAAGTGCCAGTTAGAGAAACAGTGTGTGTAAATACCTTTGAGGCAAGGAAACTGCCTAAAAGAAGATAGAAATAGCATCTATGTTTTCCCCAAGTGACTTTCTTGCCATTTCTTATGAGTGTTCACACTTTAAGAACCTTACTAGTGATGTTGAAAGCATGACTGCATAAAGTCCTTCAATATTAGCAAAAGGCATGGGAAATAAAAGTAAGCAGTGTCACATATTTAATGTAGATCAAATGTAGAATTTTTGACGTAACCTACATATGAAATTCTATGTTTTGATTTTTACAGCATTAGAATAATTATGGTAACTAACTTTCCTTACATTCAATGTAAATCTTTCTAGGGTATTCATCTCTTTATTTATAATCCTTCTCCTTTTTGATTGTAAAAATTAAAGTGTCTATATTTTTACACACCCAATTTCTCTCCTTTATTAGTTCACCATAGTCAGTGGTTTCCCTGCAAGATGATGAACTCTAATGTAGTATCTTCACTGTCTTAAAGATAAAGATATTACCTGTCATGTTACAACAAGTAACAGTAAAAATCAACTTTTATGCTGCATCTTGGGTTCACTGTCCTCATCCATACATGTAAATACAGGCTCTAAAGCTGTATCATCTGAATCAAAAGGTCATGGAGACAAAGTCTCAATCCAAGGTGAGTAGGGGTAGCCAGGCAAAGTCAACTCTCAGCTGTATGCAATGCCACTCTCTGTTATGACTTTCTGAAACATTGCTGCCAACCTGACTCTTCAAGGCTCACCATCTCTGTTTATAACTTTTGACTACCCTATGGATAGGGATGTTTGTGTTTGTTTCTTTTCCTGATAAAAATGGTCTCAAAATTTCTTTCCACTTGGCTTGGATGACGATAATTATTGAAGACCCACAGCCAAAGATGAGTTTAAACAACAAAGTAAGATTGAATTGGATTATGGAAAAAAATAGTATAGATACACACACACACACATACACACATACACACACACACACACACACACACACACACACACACACACACACACACACAGGGATCTACCTGAATAAAGAGAACACATGGAAGAGAAAAGAGTGACAAACCTTTACAAAAGGGTATCTTTTTCTTTATTATTATTTTGTTAAGGTTAGAGGGCATAGTGTTTAAGTTTCCTCCTTTACACTTGAACTGGACTTGGCAACATGCTTTGTAACATATCATTAAAAAAACAACAACAAAAATAGATGCTTTACAAAGGAGAAACTGGGACAATATTCCCTTAATCATTGTGAACTAGTCCAGCAATAAAGCCGGTTGATATGAAGAACCTTCAGGCAAATATGCTGTACATCTGAGCTATTCTTTCCATTCAAGAATTTATCATTCCTGGTTTAGGCTTAAGGAACAAAACAATAGATAAAAGTCTACTGTAGAATAATTCTCTTGTACATTGTAATGATTTGTTACTTGTATTGGTTTAGTAAAAGGCTGATGGGCTAGTAGCTAGGCAGGAAGTAGAGGCGGTACAACCAGATGAGGAGAATTCTGCAAAGAAGAAAGGCAGAGAGAAGCTAATATCAGCCATATGCACAGGAAGCAAGATGAGAATGCTGCACTGAAGATACCAAGCCATACATTGCTAAACAAAGATAAGAATTATGGGCTAAGAAAGAGCTAGATAGTAATATGTTTGAGTTATTGGACAGCAGTTTCTATAATATTAAACCTGTAAAAATTATTTCATAAGCAGCTGCATAACTTTTGATAGAAGAGATTTTTTTTCAGACCTAGGGTACTAGGTGGGACAGAGAAACTTCTGGCTACAAATGGCACCCAATGTGGGGCACAAATTCACAACCATGGCATTAAGAGTCCCATGCTGTACCAACTTAGCTAGCCATGATCTTAATCTTGTGCATTTTACAAAGAAAGCCCTCTTTGAAGGGCCAGTATTATTCAAACAAATTAAGTCTGAAATTTAGTTAGTGGTAATCTATCAATGTCAGTTTCTTGGGATTCACAGATGTTTTATAGGATATTTGTAAACTGTATGAAGATGTATTACTGTGATTCATTTAATAAAGATCTTAATGGCCAATAGCTAGTATAGGTGGGACTTCTAGCCAAAGAGAGGAAGGAAAAGAGGAACCTAGGTGCATAGGAGACACTCACAAGACATGGAGGGTGTCTGACATACAGAATGAAAGAAAGGTAAGATGCCATAAAGCAAGATGTAGATGGATACAAATGGGTAAATTTAAGTTATAGGAGCTAGTGGGACAAGCCAAAGATAAGGCCAAGCTTCCATGATTAATGAGACATCTCCATGTAATTATTGGGAGCTGGTGGGACAGAGAAAGTCTCATTACACGGAAGTGCGGCAATTATGCTAGAAGTTAACTGGGAGATCCAGGCCAAGCATAGACATTGTGATTTCTGCAAGTGTTTTGTAAAACTGAAATTGTTTCAATTTAAATTTCTTTTAAATAATAAAAAGATGTTAATGTTATTTTATTTCTAACAACCAGCTTCCTTATTAATGAAAGATTTTGCAAGATTATGCAGAATGTAGTGAATAGGTGTTGGCTGTCTACGTTGTACCAGGTGCCGTACTAAGTCTTTACATCATACTTTTCATGCTTAGAGTAAAGGAGCAGAATATGATGCCTATTGCCATTTAACTCCCAACAAAATGCATTAGACAGATGATATGACTTGCCAGATGTGCTTCTACTGATAAATGCTACGAAATACTCATGAGTCATAGAGTAGTTGTCTAAGAGACTGGGGGATTTTTAAAAACTGTAACACTGAATGTTGAGGATCAATAGGTTTTACTGTGTAGCATACTCAGTTATGATGAGAACCCATTTTCTAAATTACTGTACTTTTGTATTTACTATAAAAATAAAAATGCTTTGTGTCTGTGATTTTCATCAATTCTCCCCTATCAGACCCTTGATTTCTGATAAAGGAACTCAAGCAATTGTGTATTATCTCTATCAACTAATTCAGCCTGGTTCCCAGGCCAGGTCTTTTCTGTGCACAGAGAAGGCTGTACACTACAACCTCCCCCACCCACCCCAGGAACTGAAGAGGGCTGCTATGTGGTCTGAATCAATCACTCCTGATGTTGAAATTTACATTTGAAAAAGTGTATTCCAAGTGTCAGGGATGCAACTCTTTAAAGAGAAGCAGCCCAGGGAAATGCTAGGTTTCATTGTTGTGGGCCTGATGGTAATAATGTATTCTGTTTTGTTTTCTATCCTGAAATTGAATATTTGGTTTAAGTATTTTTATCCTGCACTGATTCAATTATTTAATACGGTTATCTTTTATCTTTGGCTAAGCACTTTCAGAGAGCAAATAACACACACACACACACACACACACACACACACACACACACGAGAGAGAGAGAGAGAGAGAGAGAGAGAGAGAGAGAGAGAGAGAGAGAGAGAGAGAGAGAGAGAGAGGAGTGGGGGAGGGGAAGATGGATTAACAGGAAGACAAAATAGACCCATGTGTGTGGACCTTAGGTATTTCAGCTCCAGACTCCCCTGAATGCCCATCTTTTGTAAACCCCTGATTGTGGTCTGTGACTGTTTGCCAGATTCTGCATAACTCCAAGAGTCTTCAAATACAACCCTGCTGTTCGCCTCAGTGGCTTACAGTAGCTGTTTACAAAACATGCAGATAAATAGAAAATCTGTTCTGTTTATTTCCAGCAAACACATTAGCAAAACAGAAGTTAATGAGGAACGCCAGCAAAGGAAGGCAGTGTGCTTAAGAAAATGCTTTCCACAGGAGAGGAAAGAAGCTTCTGCCTGTGGGACCAGAGGCATATCACGAATGCAGAGTCCCCCTCCAGCCCGGGACTTTGTCTTCCTCCCTCCCACTAGCTGCTCTTTCAAGCCTGCTGGCTTGCTTTGTAGTCTTCCCTGCTCTGGAAGGGAGTGCAGAGAAAGAGCGGAGCTGGAGAGTTCATTAGGGGTATTTCACAGTCACTCAGATCCCAGGCTCTCTGTCTCATCTTCGCAGATCACACTGCTCATGGAGGGTCTTTCTTTATTTTGTTTCTTTTCCTTGCACTGCCTGAAGTCTACAAAGCCCAGCCTCCTGCCTGTCTCCATTCACACCAGTGGAATGTGAACACAATTCAAAGTATGTCCGTGCCTGTGGGCAGTCACTGACTGCAAATCAGCTTATTGTATTTAAAAAAAAATTCAGCATATTCTTGAAAATGTGGCATTGAAGATGAGAATCTTAATTCTAAGAAGCATATTACAAAAAAAGAGAATAAAATAAAGAGATAAGAGAAAGCAGGAAGGGAAAATGGAACCAAGAGAAAACAGACAGAGGACAAAAGAGATGGTCAGGGAAGATAATGGCCTGGGAGCTGACTGGTGGGAACAGTCTTGCTTAAGGATTTAATTGATTTCTGTCCATTTGTTTCTTTTCAGAAACCTTTCCTCAAAGCCAGTCAGCATTGCTAATGTATCTGTGTCTTTTTAGCCTCAAGAAGTCAAGCTGAGCCAAGGATTGCCAGAGCTTTGCAAATCAGGAGTCAGGACCCATTCTCCACAAAATGGCCCCTTTCGGAATGTGGCCCCTTGATTACAGCACCTTCTAATTAGATGGTCCACTTTGAACTTACTGCTTTCTGCCTAGTAAACCAATGGCCATTGATGATTTTATCACTGATTTTCTGTAGAGACAGGCATTTGCAGTTTTCACAGAAGCCAACTTCTCAAAGAGAACATGGTTAATACTATTTAATGAGAACCGTACATTTTTATGCATCCAGAGAGGGATTCATCTCATTTTCCATTGATAAAATGAAACTTCTGATGCTCCCCAGGACATTTGGATGAAAAATGGACTGAATTCTCTTAGTTGGCAATTTCTCAGTCCCTCTGCCTGGATGGAGCATTTGGTTCATTGAACCTTCATTATATTCAGTTTTCACACAGTCCAAGACAAATCTCAGGGCAGGTAATGTAGAAGCTGGTTCAGATGCTCTTTCTCATGAAAATTTGTGAATTCTTCTTGGGCAGCTGCTATTCGGCTGCAGTGATTGGCATGTGTACATCCAGGTTTATAGTTAGTACAAGAATTCATGAGAGCACAGCTCTGCAGCCTAGAGTAGGAATACATGTACATTTCCTTGCTATTCTAAAATCCAAAGAACATTTATGCAACAACAGCATCACAGTAACACAGGTTAAGGGTTTTCTTTTTTTCCCAAGGCACTAAAGCCATTCTACAATTTTTAGATTGTTGTAGAACCCTTGGTGACATCAAATTAAGAAGCCTTCACTCAGTGCCTACCACATAGCTGTGACATCAAGTTCCTAGAAATGGTTTCCTTAGAGTGTACAGTGCAGTGGCATTTATGTTGCCAAGTGTAAGGGAAAATGCTATGGAAATGTGTGTCACTGTCTTTGACTTCAAAGTGTTCAGAACTGAATTACAAAGACATATAAATAAGGACAAAATGAAACAGTCACCTAACTGACCTGCATATAATACACGAAAATATGCGTGGTGTGGTACAAGACACAGGGAGCAGGGCTGGTTGCCAAATGTTTGTAGAATAGGTGTTATGTGTTCAGATGAACTCAAACTAAATGCTGCACCTTGAGGTGCTCCCCATTTCTGACATGTCCTCCATTCTTTGGAGCCAAGTATGTGCTTCCAGATCCTCTGGCATTCTGCTGCAGTTTTAATATGGCAGCCTGCTGTGTTAGAGCTGCTGTGCCTCTCTGTAATCCTCCTCCCCCTTTTCCTCATCTCTACTTTGAAAGCCTGGTCTTAGACCCTGAGCTTTAACGCTATGCATTTGCAATTCTGTTCCTTTTCTCTGCTGCCAAATGTGCTCACATTCCTGTTCGCCCAGTATTAATAAAAAGGATGTCTTCCCAGCAGGGAGTCACATTCTCATTTATCTTTGAGCAGAAATGTGAAGAATGGAATGGTCTGATGGTCATTATCTTAACCTTGTGTGACTTGCAGACATTCTGAAGTCCTGGGAGAGACAAGTGGGTCAGGAAACTCTCATTAAAGCTTTCTTTGAGCACCAGCCTGTAGAGCAGGTCCCCAGTCCATTTCTTATATTGAACCTTTGCAATAAATAAATATAAGGTTATTTTGTAGTCAAGAGAATTGAGACTCCTAAATTGAAGGACTGTGAGGCTTACAAGTTCAGTGCTCTCAGTTGGAGTTAAGTACTTCAAGTATTCTCTGAAAACCCTCCCACCCTCCGCCCCATTAAAGAGAAACATTTAAAGGTCACCACCATATTTCTCTCATGTGATATCCTCCTCTTCCTGTGAGAGCAGGCAAGCCCTGCATGGCTGCTTCTAGTATGTCTTCTTGGCCAGGATTTTCATATTTAGCTTTCTGCAAAGCAAATTCAAACAGAAATGAAAGAAAAGGGATGAGTATATTGATACTATTCCCAACATGATTATAAATAATTCTGAGGCAGTACCTTTGTAAGAAAAACCTTAAGGGCAATATGAGCAGCAGTCAAATGTGTACCTTTCTAAGCAGATTGATTCAATGAATTGACCTCTCTCTTCAATGACTAGTTCCATCCACACTTACAAAATCTTTCTAGCATTCTTGAATCTGAATTTCAACAATAAATGGCCTGGTCTAGATTCTTTTCATCCTAAAAATCCTAAAATAATAAGTCGAGTCAAATTATTTTGGCTATCATTCATTACTGTGTCTTAATTCAACAGGAAAGGGAAAAGGAAAGAGCCTTGTTCAATGGTCATATCCTGGAAAGCCTGGGCAGTTAGTAGAAGCCACAACTGAACATTCCCAGAGGAGGACCTAAGCATGAGAGTGGTCAGAAGGGTGTGTGTCAAATGTGTGAAGACAAAACAGGAAAGAGGCTAGAAATCACAGCAATAGAGGCACTGTTTTCACAGGCCACCTGACTTGAGAAGAGATGTGAATGAGGGAACAATTCAGGGTGGACAGTTAAAGACCTTTGTCAAAATGCCAAAACATCTGGTACTCTCTGGATACTTCTCATGGGATTAATGCTGGTACTCTGGGTTCATTCTGGCTGTTGGAATGCTTGTCTTCACAGATAAGGGGAGAATTGGAGTCCTTGGTCTCTCCTGGCCTGCAGGGATATTGTCTCTCTTATCTTTGGAGGACTTCTGGACTTCTTCTTGCATGTAGGCCAGTAGGTGCCATACTGTCAGGGGTCCACATGCCACTCACAGACTCCTCAACTTTTCAGGCTACAGTAGCTAGTCCAGGCTTCTCTGCTCTAAAGGAAATGTAGAAGGATGAGCTCATTCATCAGTTGAAAGTCAAAGTTAAACTGAGAGAGGTTCCTCACAGCAGACAGCAGAACAAGCAAGGTGATAATGAAAACAGGGGCTTGGATAATAGGAAAGGTTAATTGTGTGTGTGTGCCTGAGACACTGAATGTGTGAGAGATAGAGTGTGTATGTACTGTATGAGAGTGTGTGGGAGAGATAGAAATAGATAGATAGATAGATAGTGCGTGCGTGTGTGTGTGTGTGTGTGTGTGTGTGTGTGTGTGTGTGTGTGTGTGTTGGGAAATGTTAGTGCATTGGTGATAGTACCAAGCAAGGAGATAAAGATGTTAAATCTGTTTCAGACTAACCAAAGCAGGAGTAGCACATTCTATGGGCAGCTATAGTCTTGCTTCTGATCCCAGGACCTATCAGAATGCCCAATGCCCAGACTTGTTGGAACTCTGCTTTGGGTTTGAGGGCAGTGATTTACAGTAGTTAGTCTCAAATGATGATTCAAGAACCACAGAAAAAATTTTAATATCCTTTATATTAATAAAAAATAACTTTTCTTTGCTGTCTCTAATCCAGTATGTCAAGTGTGGAGAGCTGGAAAAGCTTAGATGATAAGCAAAGTGCTGAAAGAAGTTAGAAATTTTTATTTCTGTCTCTTCCATCTCTCTGTGTTTTTTTGTGCTCAATTAGATATTAATATTATCTAGAGATTTCCTCCAAATGGAGTCTTGCTCCTCAGTCCAACACAAACTGAAACACTAATGCCCCCACTATGAAAAAGCAAAGATCATGGTTTTTATTCAATGGTGCATGAGAATCTTTGCATGCTACCTCCTTTACTCAGTCTCTGCGTTGTCTGAGAAGCTTCCTAAGAAACCACTAGCTCTGGTTTACTGTCCAGCTTGTTTGCCCTTGGTGCTGAGGAGTTGAAGATGTGGTTAGGAGAACTAGCTTGCAACTTGGCTGTATAAACAAGCAGTAACATGTGGTAGCCATTGAAGTGGTCGTGGATGGACAGGGCCTCAGGCCAGCATCCCTGAGATGTGGTGTGCTCGAGATTATTAAATGGATGAAAGAAGTAGAGGGTGGAAAGTCTTCTTCATCTACCAGGGTACCAGAAGGGATGAAATACAAACATGGGGGGTCAAGACAACCCACCTTCTTCCAGGAATTTTTGGGGAGGGGCTTTCTGTCCATGCTCCTCCAGTCATCAGGGGTCTGAGTGAACTACAGAGCAGCCGCTGCCATCAGTACTGCAACCACTGTTCCGTGAAATTTCTAGAACCTTCTTGGTCACAGTTTTCCCCAGTGGCTGAATGTTTCAATGTCTCTGAATAGCAAGCTTGCTATTAAAACATCTGTGGAGTTTGATTTGGTGTGCGGAACCCTGGGCCACCAAGAGCCATTCATCACACTTTTCTGCTGTTTCTCACACTCCCTTCTCAGAAAGGACCATTTGATAACAATTAGGGAACTGCAGCTCTGAACCCTGAAGTTCACCCACAGTGGCACATGTGGGCTCTCAGCCTGGGGCTCCAAGATGTCCAGAGGAATGTGAGCTTCTTGTTTCTCATCCTCTGCAAATGTGGCAGGTCCACAGAAGAGAGGAGAGAAAAAACAAAACAAAACAACAACAACAACAAACAACGAAAGTAGCCAATCAGCTCTTGGAGTTAGAAATTCAGTAACATCTTCTCCCAGAAATAAAAGCAACAGATCAAGGTTGGCCCACCCAGGTGAAGACTGGTGCCCCAGGGCCTTGCTTCAGAAACTGGTCAATGAGTCACTTAAATAGATGCTTTGTAAGAGAATACAATTGTGGACATGACTTTTTTTTTTTTTTTTTCTGAATTGAGGGTGGGAGGATTGATTAAAAATGTTCAAGGCATCTTACTTAAAAATTCCTTTGCAGGCTACAATATTTTCACTTTTAAATATTTTCACAGTTTATGCTTTGATTGAAATTCTTATTTTACTGAAATAGAATTTTTATTTTACATATTTAAAGTATTATCCTCAATCATCTAGACAACTAGGACTACTGAATAGCTGCCACTGAATAATTGCTTGGCTCATGCCAGGATGATTCACATGCCCAAAGTTCAAGTCAGGTCAGCGGAACTATTGAACAATTGTCAGATTTACCCTTTACCTGGCTCCTCTTAGCTCAGCAGCTGCTGCCTAATGAGGTGAGGCTGCAAAGCAGCGCCTCTCTCTTTACTGTAGGAGACTGCATAGGATTTGCTTGACTAGTCGGCTTAATTTAGCTAAGCATCATGTTTGCCCAACACATTGTGTGGGGCATGCACAGGTTACAGATGGAATGAGGAAGCCAAGGCTTTCTTAGCTTGGGCACCAATTCCACTTCCTTGCCTTATGTAGTCCCTTCAGACAGCCATGAGTCATTGTGCTTCCCTGGGCAGCAAAAGAGGTACAGGAAAGCACATACTGACCTCAGAATGTTGTGAATTTAGGTGGGCTGTGTTCCTGGGAGGGCAGAGGTTGTAGAGGGAGGAATTCTGAGGATGCACTTCACATGAACTTAGCTGTTCTCATTGCACCCACAGCTTATTACTGCTCCTGTGTAAGGGTCGGGTCTGGTTTACCACATGTGGCCATAGAAAAATGAGGATGTCCCTTACAACAGGAACTCTTCTCACCTCCAGTTACATACATCAAACACACTAGATCTTTTTTGTTTTCTTGTTTTTCTAGTTTCCAGGGTATAAAAGGTCTACAAGCACTTGCCCCAATAATGTGACCATTAGTTAGTAAATGCACATCACTTGTTCTGGTAAACAATGTTTCTGTGTGCCAGTCAACTTGCAAATGAAAATATCCGCAGATCTCTCATGTGTAGTGTGGGATTCAAGGGTTAGCCTGCAAAGCTTGGAAGCCCAGCTCTAGAGAGCCTGAATGGGGCGTGGTCAGACCCCATTGAGCTGCTGGGACACCGACCTTTGTTTGCAGTTTTGTTTTTGCCTTCTCAGCAACGGATTGGACCATCCATTGTGAGACTTTTCACTCTCCAAGGATTGTCTTAAGATTCATTTTGTAGCAGTGAGTGTTTATATAATTCCTTAATAAACATTAATCCTTATATGATACCTTGCTAGTAAATTTTCCATGACAGTCATGGCTCACTATTATTTTATCAACAAAACTGCCAAACATAGTCACGGTCCTGAGGCCTTCACAGAACCACCCCAGTCAAGCCTTGGCCAGACTCTTCTGATATTAGAAACAGTGTGCAGTTCCTCAAGAACACCTGATGTCACACAAGAGAGAAGTAAAGCAACTGAGCTGCTTGCTTTATCTAGAGTGAAGCCAACACCCCTCCCCTGCTATGATTTGAATTCGTTACTCAGCTTCATGCAGTGGAATCTGACTCCTCAGAGTAACTATGAGGGAAAGTGCAGCTCAAGAGGGATATTACATCATAGGGTCTCCTCTCATGGGTGGTTTACTATACTCATGGAAGTGTCTCAACTGGTGTTCAGCAGCCTCTTATTTCTCCTATATTTGCTGTCTTGCCAAGTGATATCTTTTATCCATACTGTGAACAAGAAGACCAGTGCTAAATATAGCCTGTGACCTCCAACTTCTCTCAGAAAAGAGAAAGGAGATGCTAAGGGTCTATAAGGTAGTTGTTCTTGTTTGCCCAGACCCTTTTGTTGACTATCCTACTTCCAGTCATGACTGGACCATTAATTCTTCTGTTTCCAACCCTCACTATAGGACCTGGCATCATCAATTGTCTACTTACCCATGTTAAACAGAAAGAAAACTCTATCAAGTGCTGAAATAACAATATAACTCCATGCTCCATGATGAGTACATGATTTGATTCATTCCCTTAAAAGCAGTGGGGACTGTAACAGGCCGTTAGAACTGAGCACAGCTAATGCCACGTTAAAAGCTCTATTCTGACCTTAAAACCTGGAACATAGGCCCCAACACCTGCCAAATGGGAACAAAGACCTAATCCATAATGGACCTAGTCCATAGTTCCAGGATCCAGGAAAGTCCCTAAATGTACTAACTTTGCTCTTTGGCTTCCAAAGTATGTCAACCAGGATGTGGTTTTGTGCATTAAAGACAAGGAACTGTGGAGATAGGCCCTGCATGATTTGGGCAAGTTTCCCATGCAGCTGTTGACTAGTAATAAAAACTTTTTCATTTTAAGGGTATCTGGTGGGCTTACCTTGCAACAATAGCTCCTTGTAAACTGGAGATGACAAGGATATTCTCCTTAATATGTTGACCATTTAAATTGGTAATGCATCTAAAAGACATGAAGGGAAGTACATGTACGCAAGAAATCATTTCCTAAGGAGAAGCATCTACTTCACAGAATTTTCTAAATTTTCTACTCTTGGTTTCAATTACAGGATGATAAAGTCATCTGAAATAAACAAAATGCAGAGTGATGTGATCTTAGACTTCCCTTCAGAATTTTATTTTATTTTATGTTTGATTTTCTTGCTTAAAAATATTCCTTTCTCTTTTTTTCACCTTTTATTTTTATTATGTGTGAAAATGTGATTCCATCCCCAGGAAAAAAAAAGGAGGGGGGAATAAAAGTGGCCAAATGCATGCCTCAAGCTTACAGAAACTAAGTCAATACATCTCGAATCCTTCCAGTATTTGCATTGGATTTGCTTCCAAATGTTGCCATCTTAATGGGTTGTAAGTAGATTGGGAGGAACACAACACTGGTGCATTTTAAACATGAAGGATGCTCACATCTGAAGACAGGCAGTGAGGGAATGTGTAGGATCAAGCCAATTCTTCGCATTTAAAAAATTTAGAATCTGGCTTGTAATTAATCTAATTTTTAAAAAATGGAAGACGAAAGGCGGGCACATGAAAAGAGACTGGAGACTTTGGTTGTGTCTATGACTTCTAGAGAGACAAGCACTAAAGCTTCCAGAATATTTAAATTCCTGCTCACATCAAACACACACACACACACACACACACACACACACACACACACACAGAGCTAGGAGTTACAAGCATCAGAACCTGTTGTCATCAGGCTCTGGAAAACAGCACGGGGAGGAGGGAGAGAGGAAGGGTGAAGGGGAGCAGGGGAGCACTGGAGTGACCAGAATGAAGAACAGAGATCTACTGAGCCCTGGAGGACAAATGTTTCCAGATGTTCCTAAGATGAGAATCATGACCATCCACACTGGATCTTTCATATTCTAATTATATACCTTGAAAATTCATTCAAGTCAGTGTCCTGAGTGACAGAAACTCTGATTTCCTCTCATGCTGAAGCCTGTCCTACTTTGTTCAGATGAATATAATTTAGGGGAGCGAGGGTTGCTTGACTAACAGAGAAAACATGAAAAGTACAGAGGCAGGAAACAGCTCATATCCTGTTCACAGATTTGTCACATCATTAGAAGTGATTTTTCAAATAATTATCAAGAGAAGAAAGTTCATGAAGTACGAGTTGGCCACTTTTCATCCCCCGAGGACTCTGTGCTAACTCCTAACTTCCTCACTTGGAACTATTGCTGAGACTAAAACACTATGTAGAAGTCACAGTGAGTACTTGTGTTTATTAAATTTAACTTTTAGTTTTCATAATAAGCATATATGTGTGGATGTTTGACCTGTATGGATGCCTGAGCAGGGTATGTATGCAGTGCCCTTGGAGGCCAGAAGAAGGTATCTGAGAACCTGGAGCTAGAATTACAGAAAGCTTTGAGCTGCCTTATGGATACTGGGAATAGAACCCAGGTCCTGTGCTAGAACAGGCAGGGTTCTTAACCACTGAGTCACCTCTCCAACACTATTGGAAAGCATTTATTCTCTAAAGAAAACAAGCCTTATGGAATGTCTATCATTGCAATGGTTAGTGGCTAAGTCTACATTTTGCTGCATGTATGAATATGCTGCTTACTTTTATTCTTGAAGGTAGGTTCTCCTAAGGTAGAGTTAGTTCTTTTTTTTTTTTAAGTTATTTACTTATTATGTAATCAGTGTTCTGCCTGTATGTGTGTCTGCAGGCCAGAAGAGGGTACCAGATCTCACTAGGAATGGTTGTGAGTTGCCATATGATTGCTGGGAATTGAACTCAGGACCTGTGGAAGGGCAGCCAGTGCTCTGAACCACTGAGCCATCTCTCCAGCCCAGGTTAGCTCTTTTATTCAAGTCAATAACTATCATAATTTTTAAATTCACCTTTCTGGTGTAGGACTGATATAATTATCTCACTAGATTAATCTTCATGATTATTTAATGTTTAGGTAACTATTTTAGAACCAAAAGGTATATAAACAACAATATATTCACATACATAGGCATATGTATATTTTTTATATTTACTTCATTTCAGCAGTTTCTTTTTCAAAATATTACTTTGTTCCCCTTAGACAAAGGATCTGGATTTTTTTCATTAAATAATAATGGGCAGGAATATTGAATAAAAATACAATAAAGGCCAATTTTTGAATAATATTTTTTATTTATTCTTTGAAAGTTTCATACATGTATAAAATAAGTTGATCATATCTACATTTCCCATAAACTTACGTTGGGATCTCAATATATCTCTTTTTCACTTTCTTGCCAATAAAGACAAATTTTGATGTGGTGGTTTTTCCTCTATTTCTAGATATAGACAATGATTTGGAATTTTATTAGAATATAATAATGACTAATTTGCTGATGAAGAATATTCAGGTCTGTATTTTAAAGTTCAGTACCATCACACATTCAAGTAAAAATTTCCTAGAAATAGTTATGGTTTCCCCAAGAATGTATGATCACCTTCCTCTTAGAAGATTGGCTACCTCTAAACCCACCTGTAAAATCAAGCTACTTAGTTAGAGACATCAATAAAGAGTCATTGCTTTTCAAGGGGACACTGATTACTACAAAATTATTCACAAACTTCTAAAGTAAACAGCTAATACTGTTGTGTGTGGGTATTTTTTGTTTGCTTGTTTTTTTCTTTTTCTTTTGGTAATATTTTTCTTAGATGAAAAGGCATTCTTAAAAGCATAAAAATGCATTCTTCATTTGCTGTTAGCTAAAGAGTTCTTTGGAGCAGTTAATTGGACTAAAAACATGGAGACTTACGCTAGGATCATCTTTCAACTAGAGACAAAATTTCACCATGTTCCCAAATGAGATATCAGAAAGTGATTCTTTAGTGATGTCTTCTTTTTGAAAACTGCACAACTTCATAATGCCAATAAAAAAGAAAGATTCACAGAAACAAGCTGCCATGAAAATCTGCTATTTGTTAATAGCTATCTACCTATCTATCTATCTATCTATCTATCTATCTATCTATCTATCTATATGTCTGTCTATTTATCTATTTCTTTATCTTATCTATCTCCCTATCTATCTACTTATCTATCTCTATATAAATACATATATGTAGATATATATATATATAAATATAGAGATAGATGATCTGTTGATAGATTGATATAGATATTATTTTCTTTCTGAAAGTTATAACCACAAGTTATTAAAGTCTGACATAAGATAATTACAACAATACACCACATAACTAGTAACTGATAATTGGTAATTGGTACTGATGCAGAACAAACTTCATTTTCCTCACCATGTAGTGAATTTAGCCTGCCTGACATTTTTGGTTATAGAAAAGCAAAAGGCTATTCACAAAACATTTGACTGGCAAGTAGAAATGACTCCATGGGTAAAGAAAGTAGTCTGTCACCAAGTCTACGAACCCAAAGTGTAATTCCTTAGACCCTCATAGTTGAGAGAGAACCAACACCCTCAACTTGTGCTCTGTCCTCTATCCAGATGCTATGAGTGTGTGTATACGTGTGCATGTGTGAGCACAAAAACACACTAATTATAAATTGCTCTTTATAGAACAACTTAAGACAAGTATCAATACAAAGGGATACTAAGGATGGAAAATTTCCAGAGAGATGAGTAATAATCCTGCTACTGCATTCACGCTCCAGTAGGAAGCATCCCTCTTTGTGAATTGTGCTTTCTATCTCTTCCTCCATATACAAGGTGTGACATTTTGAGGAAAGGAAGTTTGGAGTCACTTCCAAAAGGAAGAGGAAAGCTGCATGTGTCTCCTCACAGTTTTCAAGACACAAATAAAGAGTTAGTAAATAAATTGCAGGTTTTAGATGAAACAGAGGCCAAGGATTACTGTTGTGCATGCATAGCACGTATAGAATCCTTCCCTGTGGGAGGTCTGCATGCCTTTAACTGGTTTGCAAGACATCACACATGTAATTTACTCATTGAAATGATTATATGGAGAAGACAATGAAGTAAAGTGGCTTTGTCCATTGAAAGAAAATGGTGATACCTGTCTTGCCTTTTTCTTGGGAAATGATGGTTGGTTAAGTGTGGGAAGGATGCCACTGTTTATCTTTACTTGCTTTTCTGAAATATTCTGCAGAAAATACAGTCCTGTTTGCAGGAAAGGATGAAACCAGCAACAAGTGGAGCCTGAGAGCAGATCATGCACTCTTCCCACTGGCATTGTCTTTGCATTGACCCAGAAACCTGAGTGAGTGTACACCATTGGCCTTCCTAACCCAACCATGTGTCTGTCTATCACTCCAAGACTGGCTTCTTTGACCACTCATGTGGCTTCATGGATTTACTCAGTTTTTAAGGTTTATCCATACTCTGCATGTTTAGAATAATGTAAACAAAATTTTTATTTTGTACTCTGGTGTGTTACAATAGCCACATTTTATAACAAAATGTTACCATTTTCTAGAATCTAAATTGTACTGAGAAACACAATTTAATCATAGCCAAGGTCATAGAAGATGGGTTTCAAAGTGCAACCATAGTCTGTACCTAGTGGTTTACCCATGTCTCTCCCCTAGACACTGGAAATGGCAGTTGGTTCAGCCTTATGGAACACATTTTCTAACATACACTCTCCAGGGCATAGCTGCAGTTGCCAGCCAGAAAGCTCTCTTCATTCCAAGTCAAAGAGTCAGTCTGCAGCCTTATCCTACTGCATGAGAAAACTGTGAGCAGAGTTCAATGCATGGAGTGTAGTATCAGCCCTGAGGCTGGGAGAAGGTGGAGAAGCTGTATCATTAGCAAATGGGAAAAGCTTTCTGAAGCACAGAGAAGGCGTTTCTACAGCCAATTAGACATATCACCCTAAAGGGGAAACATATTTCCCTATTAAAGTCTGCCAGCATCCAATATTTTCCAATTAGTTCAAAGAACATAGGCACAGATGTGGGCCAAACTATGTCATATCCTTTGGAAGCCACATATCAATGGTTAGAATCTCTTTGATTTTATGAATCAGTTTAATGCTGTATATGAGTATGCCTCCCCTTGCAAAAGCAGAGACCCATCAAATGGCAGACTAAAAAGCAAATCCTCCCACTGCAAACAGAAAGCAGGTCAGACATTTAACAGCAGTGTACCAAAATGGGCAAAATAATGAGTACAAATTGAAATGTCATAGTTCCAGTTTGCCACACCTTTGACCTAAATCCCACCCAAAGTGCTATGTAAAACATCCTTTATTCCACAAGAGAAGCTGACGAATTTAGTAAATAAGACAGGACGTTAGATTAAATCTGAATGTCAGATGAACAAGGAATAAGTTTTTAGTGTGAGTGTGACAAAAGTATCTTGGATCACACTCTATTGGTCCCTCATTTGCCTGAAACTCCATTTTAACTTGTATCATATTTTATCTGGCAATGTAACCATAGGTATGATTGTAAAAGCACACTCACGCAAACAATTAACACTGCCTGGAACACATTCCACTTGGAATTTCTTACTCTCTCACCAATCAGGGGCAGATTCCACCTAGAAGTTTTAAAGCAGCAATTTTCTTTTTTTTTTTCCCCAATATTTTGAGCCATTTATTCAGCTACATGAACATTAGAGCAGAAAGGTATTATAGGGTAAATCTGAGGCAATCTTTACCTCAGCCCTGAGTTATATTCATAAGAAATACAAGATTAATAACATGATTAAATTAATTAGTCATCATATGTAAACAAGTTTCCAAACTCTATGGTCCACAAAAACATGAGTAAAGAGTATAAAGATAATCAGAAGTATAGCTGATAATACATATTTTTTAAAAATGACTGACTGAAAAAACCACAAGACTGAGATTATTTTAAATTTGATAAATAGG
>PVIH01001906.1:170040-211517 GCA_004025045.1 Sigmodon hispidus
CTACGTGGTATATTTTGGTTTTGAAGCCCTGAGAGCTTTTAAGCTATTGAGCGGGGTCTCCCCGTAGAGTGGAGGGAGAGAGTGAGTGAGAGAGTGAGAGAGAGAGTGAGTGAGTGAGTGAGAGAGTGAGTGAGTGAGTGAGTGAGAGAGAGTGTGTGTGTGAGTGAGTAGTAGTAGTAGCTGCAGCAGTAGCAGTAGTAGGGGGTAATAGTAGTAGGAAAATAGAAACTTCTGTAAAATGCCCGAATAAACCATAGAAGGAAGAAGCCTGGGTCTCGTGCCTTCCTTGCAGGCAGGGTCGCGCATGAGAAGGCTGCAATGGGAGCTCACATGGACATGTGTCATATTTACCCATAATATTAGTTATGCTCCCTATAAGGAGAGAATAGGAACTTGCAGTCATGGAGACTGAATATTCTAAATAGGATGATTCTAGTTTTTATTTTAAAAGTTTATTCATTATTGTCCACTTCTCCCCATCCCTCTTTTCCTGCCCATCCTTTCTCAATTTCCTTCTCACCCCATCTTCCCATAGATTTTCCAGGAAGGTCAAGGAACCTAAAGGTAAGTCAGTTCAGTCTAGCATATTTAGTTGAAGTAGGTCTGAATCCATTCCCCCAGTGTCAAGGCAGGGTTCGGTGTTTTTCTGTAGAGAGTATGCTCTGAGAAACCAGTTCATACAACAGGAATAAACTCTGGTTCTACTGCAAGAGGTTCCACACACTGCTCGCATTATTTGACAGTTGACTGCTACTGAGGGTGTAGCTTCTTTCACTGAAGATTCCTCAGTAGTTATTTCTGATCTGTGAGCTTCCATCAGCTCAGGTCAGTTATCTCTGTGGGTGATCCTAATTTATTGTTCATATACTTTCTTCATTGTTTCTTCAGCTGGATTGGGAGCTCATCCTGGGGCTTAGCTATAGATCTCTGCTTCTGCCTTGATCTGTCACTGGATGCAGGGCTTTTATGTCTTCTACAACATTGAGAATGTTCTTCAGTATTATGTTCTTCCATGTGTATCCAATAGTAGGAAGGTTTTTGTAGGTCTCAAGCATCACATCTTTGTAGAGATTTTTTTGAAACATATCCAGTAAATTCCACTCTTCACAAGTGAAGTCAACATACATATCATCATAGGTCACTGCATCCATGACCTGGTTTCCCAGCTCAGCCATTTGCTCTACTCAGCTCTCTGCAGCAGCACAAACAGCATACCACACAAAATTGTTAGTGCAAGCTCCTTTTCAGACAAACCTTGCTCTTATTTCCCAGCTCAGCCATGATCTCTGCACAGCTCCCAGAAAGTACATTCACAACACAGAACACAAACCTCTAGTCAAAGCAGCAATTTTCAATCTATGAGTCTCAATCGCTTTGAGGGGTCTAATTACCCTTTCACAGCGGTCGCCTAAGACCACCGGAAAACACAGATATTTATTTACATTACACATCATAACAGTAGCACCATTTGTTATGAAGTAGCAACAAAAATAATTTTACAGTTGGAGGTCACTACAACATGGGGGACTGTATTAAATGGTCATGGCATTAGGAAGGTTGAGCACCACTGCTCTGGAGACTTTGTCAGGAGGCAAGAAGAGATCTGGAAAGATGAGCACTGATGAAAGGGCTGCAGGCTGAGCACTGGTGAGGAAGAGGAGTAGAGGGATGGCACTACTCCCTGACAGGCAGGCATTTCTTTGTTCTCCTTTCCCAACTCCTCCCCCGTTTGGTAGGGAGCCAGCTGGCATGGTTTTCTTTCTCTTGGGTCAAAGTTCATTCACAGGACACCTGCTGGTCTTAGGCAAATGACATTAAAGTTCCACAGGATATGTTGCACATGTTTTCCATGCAATATGTGGATGGGGATCTCCACTTTCACAAACCTTTTACACTCTTCATATATTGGAGCTGGAAAGCCTTGTCATTCTCAGGATCGCCAAACTCTTTTATGTTACAGTGTCAGAGGAGTTTGGGTTCAAGGATACTTCATGGTTGATCTGCACAGTGATGCTCAGCAGGAGATAGAGCAGGTCTCATGAGGTGATGATTCTGGTCTTAGACTGCTGGGCCATACCTCTGCTAGAGTCTTGTGTGATGACATCACAACCTGCTTGATTAGCATTTCCAACCCAGGTGGGCCTCCTATCTTCTCTGTCATTTCCCTTGGCATCCATGGTAACCACAGTAGTGCTGACTGTGGCTACACACTCACCTTAGCACGACACTCTAAGGAGTTAAAAGTTCAAATAGACTTCTAGTTCTCTCCAATTTCTGTCTTGACCTTTTACCAAGGACTGAATAGTTAGGAAATTTCTCTTGGAATGTCCCTTTCTCACTTGGGAAACAGGGATGATGATGGGACCTTCTCAAATGATGGCTGTGACAGTGTCATAAACTATATAGGCAGAGTTTTCAGCACAGGGTCCAGCATGAATTAAGGCCTTGGTGACTGACTATCAGTCACTACTGCCAGACATAAAAAACAAAAAAACAAAACCTAGTTAGTGTTTTCCCTGTGCTTGGATTTCCACTAGAAACCACTCAATCAGTCTGTACTTGGAAAGAAGTATTTCAAGCATTTCCTGTTAGAGGAAGATACAATAGTTCATGAAATAAACAGATGATTTGAGTCAATTATTTTACAAAGCTTGCAAAACAAGCTTGTTCTTATTGTTCGGGTCTCAAGTCATGTTTGTTGAGTAGACTCCGGCAGTGGTGAGGGGAGTTAGCCCACATACTGTGTACATATAATCTGTCTCCTCTGCCCCTCTGAAGGACGAAAATGCACCTGGGTTGTTTTATATGGCTATTTAAACAACTGTATCCAATTATACCACTGAGTCGTTAAATGATGATTAAATGCTTTGGAAGCAAAGGTGCAGCAGGATTTCTCTTTAGCACTGTCTCACTTATGCTCTCCAGCCTGCTCTCACTACTGTGAGCCCTCAGGTTTTTGAGTCTTTTTGTCACTCTCTGATTTCTAAAAGAAAGAGAAAACTCAATCATATTACCCTTATACACTAGAATAGGCCACCAAGGGCCAAAATGACCTTTCTCTATGATCCTTCTCTACATGTCTATTAAATGTCTTGTTTTCTAAGACAACTCATCGGTTGTGGAATAGTAGAAATAAACTGAATTATTTCTGTGAAAAGTTTACTAGACTGATTGCCAAGGAAATCTAGGCAATGTTTTCCCTTGGCTTCAATCTGCAGTAGTGAGGAAAAAAGAAGTCTCGGCCCATTAGGCAGTAGAGTCATCTGAACTTTCACTCTACCTTGAAGTGGGGTTGTGTGGGAGGATTTTAAGCCATGTGAGTCAGAAAGGGTAACCTAAATGTCCCAAATTCTCTAGGCTTCAGGGATCACTCATCTCTTTAATGCCATCTGACATGGAATGTGCCCTATCTTGTATTGCCATGGCAGGTCATCTGCCCCCTCTGTTTCTGCAAATTCTATGGAATGCAGACATGTGGGAGAAATCTACCCGGTAGTAAGGCTCAGGGTTCCCATTTTGATCTACTTTTCTGACAGATTTTTCTAGGTACTCTTTCTGTTCGGTGATCACACCCTGAGCTGCAGTTTACCATACAGGGTCAGAGACCAAAGGTTGAAACAAAATCCTCCCTGGTTTCCTGGAAGTGCAACACCAGGTTATAGCATTCTGTAAAATTTTACTGGAAATGGCATAAACAGAACTGAATTGCAAATACAAAAATAGTTTTTTAAAAATTCAAAATTTAAAACTAAAACACAGAATTCAGCCTAGTCCACTCTTTAAAAAGATGTTGCCATATTGATTACAATCCTCTCTATGCACGCAGCCCATACCATGACCCAGGGTTCAGCTCCTTTTCCTACTGTACAGGAAGGACAGAGGTGCACAAGTCAAGTGGTACCAAGAATTGACTGGAGGAGCTGGGCTGTGGACTCAGAGGTCATTTGGCCAACCAGGGGAGGGAATGATGTCAACTTTTTTGCCAGAAGATTCGTGGAATATGTTGACCAGAGTGATGATCAGCTTCAGACAACAAATGTCTTCCAGGACCTACTTCTTGAGTGAGTTTTACTGGAGGAAATTTTTTCTCTCAGGTTACTTTTCTCCTCAAGAGTTGTTCTTTCATTCTCTTTGTTTTCTCTCAGCTTCCCCTATGAAAAGAAAGTAGCCGTGTAAAGTGAATGTGTAGGCACGCATGTGGGTGGAGGGTGGAGGTAGATTGGAAGTCAGGAGAAAGAAGGGAAAAGTGTTCAGCCAAAGAACCAGCACGAGGTCCTCAGAGCATTTCACAGGGACATAAAGAAACAACCGCCACAACCCAACCAACCACACATGCCACCATCAGATGGATTACCAGGGACGTGAGGTAGAAAGTAGAGAAAGGTGAGACTGCCTGTGTCCACGGCATCCTTTTAAGACATCTCAACCATGAGTGTTGATCTTTTCCAAAAATATTAAGGAAAATTATGATGAAGGTGAGGGAAAATATTGGGTTATGGTGTTTCAAATATTATGCTGAAAAGATAGTAAATCAGCAAAAGTAGAAGAGGGGATTATTAAGTTATTAAGTTGTCCTGGTAGAGGATGAGAGACTGAAAGCAGCAGATGAAAAGTCTGAAAAGCTCAAGATGAATTGTGCATAGTAGCCAGAGGAAGACTCAGTGACTCCCAGACAGCATCAAAGAGCTTTCCGGCATTTGGATGCTGGGTGGTGGGTGGTGGGTGGTGGATGGTGGGTGGTGGGTGGTAGGTGGTGGGTGGTGTGGAAATGCCTGTGCAGAAGTTGGTTCAACTCTGTGCTGCAGCCCTCCATCCTTCGTGTCCTTTATTCCCTGTAGACCATAACAAAATAAATGTTTAAGCATTGTCTCGGCCTTGTCAGCAGCATAGGAATCTGTGACTATTTTTCAGTGAGAAAAACGTGGGTGAAAAGAGGAGGATGAGGAATCAGGAGGCCTGTTGTATTGTGTGAGCACTAAGATTCCCAAGTCACCCAGGGGCCACGTCATGTCACAGCTGTGTTTGTGCATCTGGGCTGTACAGAGGAGACCTGAGGATTAATGTTAGGAACTCTTTTCATTTTTAGTGTTTTAGGTCTGCTTCCTGAGAGAAATCAGATAGGATATAATAAACATACCTACTAAAAAAACAAATTGGAGGAGGTTGAACAGGTTTATAAAATCTTAAGAAGTTTTTTTTACACACACTGATTCTAGTTTCTGTGGAAATTCCAAAGGCCTGATGGTAACCAGAAGGGCTATTAGGCTTTCACTCCATGTAACACAGTCTGGTTTTCTGGCAGAAGAGATCAGAAATATCCATAGGGACTTAAATTTTTAAAGATTCATTATTTTTAATTAATGGTGCAACTCTCTCTCTTTCTCTCTCTCTCTCTCTTTCTCTCTCTCTCTCTCTCTCTCTCTCTCTCTCTCTCTCTCTCGTGTGTGTGTGTGTGTGTGTGTGTGTGTGTGTGTGTGTGTGTGTGTGCGCGCGTGTGTTTGTGTGTGTGTGGGGGCATGCACTTGGAAGCAAAAGTAGTTAGATTTCCTGGACCTGGATGAACAGATGGCTGTGAGCCACCCAACATGGTTACTCAGGAATAGACCTTGATCCTCTGAAAATACAATACGCTCTGGTAGAGCCATCTCTCCTAACCCAAAGATTTTTGTGAATTTCTTTGCTTTGTTTTTGTTTTTCTGTTTTGTTTTAGGTTTTTCAAGACTGAGGTTCTCTGTGTAGCCCTGGTTGTCCTGGAATTCACTCTGTAGACCAGGCTGGCCTCAGACTCAGAGATTTCCCTGCCTTTGCCTCCGAAATGATGAGATTAAAGGTGTATGCCACCACCCTGGAAGATCTTTGCTTTTAGGGTCATGATTGACTTAGAATTTTATTATTCTACCTTTCAGATAATTATGGTAATACTATTATACACAATTATGATACCAATAGTGTTGCTTATGAAGTTGAAAGCTTAGATGAAATGCAGAAGAAAAAAAAAGCATGATACCATTTAAACTTCTGGAAAAGTAATTCTGAAAAGCATGCAGTTGAAATATTCTAAGATCTAAATGGTTTGCTCAATTATAATAAGTTGCCAACCAATAGTAATCCATGCACTTACATGTTCCAAATTTGTACTTTTTAGAATGGACTTGGAGAGATTATACTGATAAGCATCATTTTTATAGCTCATTAAAATAAACTCAGGTTAAAATTGTGAATTGCAATTAAACCATAGATAATTAAAACAAAAAAGATATTTTTTTAATTGCAGAAACCCATTTTCCTTGAAATTAAATCATTGAATTCATGATTATATATTAAAGTATGTCATTGCATGTTTCAAGATATGGAAATTTCAGATGGTACATTAAAAATGAAAGTAGATGTATTCTCTCCTACACACACAAACACACACACACACACACACACACACACACACACACACAGAGCTTTTTGCTATTGGCCTGCATATGCAATATTTACATGAAGAATAGTTAAAAACCACACTCCTGCTAGGCATATGCTATGCAGAAATGTATTCAGACACAGAACAGAGTACACAGCCAATCTGTGGGCTATTATAATTATTTCAGAATGAGTTGACAGCAAACCGTGTGGAGAGTCAATCACAATGTTTAAGCTGCCTCTAAGTTCATCATGGTGGGATGTACACAGTCATTTCTGCAGCACTGGAAGAATAATTTTCTGGCCCATCACCATCCAGTTTATATCAAGCCACTAGAGATATGAAAATGTTTTGAGATTTCTATATCCCAATAAATTATACAAATTATCTGTCACAGGCAAGTTTGATTTAGTAGACACAAGTACCAGGCACAATACCCAGGGGAGCAAACCAAAGCCCTTGAAAGAAAAATACAGAGAGACTGTAGGGCAGAAATTCAATAGGAAATGATACAGGGGCCCTATAATACCATAGAGTGCACGTGACTGTCATTTCCTTGTGTACACACATAGTGTGCATGCCTTTAGGAGCCTGACCAGGTGCCTTTAGAGAAGAAAGTAAAAAGCTATTCAGCACTTGGAGATACGGTAGAAAACTTGCAGGGATATTACAAAAAAAGGAGATTATTGACATATTTTCCCTAAGTAGTCATTCAGGTATTGTAAGCACAGGGAAAATCCAGACTTAGTTAATTGGCAGGAGGAAAAAGAAGAACCAGCCTGCAGTAGTCATACAGACAACAGCTGTAGAGTGTGATGGACCAAGCAAGTGAACAGGGTAGCAGACTCAGACACATTCTCTTTTAACCACATAACTGTGGGAGCCTGGGATACTCTCTCTGCTTCTGTTTTTGGTTGACAGACTAGGACTCATGATAGGATCTTTTATATAAGGTTATTTTGAAGACTGAATTTATTCCTTCAAAGCATATAAAATGGTGTTTGTAAAATAGAAGTTGGTCCTTAACAAAGTTCAGAAATTCTTATTTGGAAACAGTGAAATCAACAAGCTTAACTAATTTCCCTGTAAACCACTTACTGCATGTTTGGAAAGGCAACAACAAGCAGTTTGTCGAGTCTGCCCCTGACCTCATTTGCTAAACTTCTATGTTTTACTGAAATTGAAGCTGGCTGTGTGCTTTAAGACAGCCCTGTGTTGTCCCTGCTCACCAACCTTAAATAATGTCTCATTCCCCCCACCCCGCCATGTCCCCTGGCCGGAGTCAGAAACCAGCTCTAGAGACACAAACATTTATCATACAGATTTTATTTTCTTTTACCAATCATATGCCAGGCTATCTGTATTCTGTAACATATAGATTACAGGTCATCTGTAATCTATGAAATACTTGTACTTGGGCCCTTCCTCTTGCTGATAAGAATTCCAAGGCAATCTTAGGCAGAGTGGCTGAGGGAGGAGAATGGGAATCACAGGGATGCACTGGTTGCCTGACATAGGATGTACTATGGAAAAGTCCTCTTTCCAAGCCTGTCTCACTTCATGCTAGAACATTCTATGACTTCTACAGCCTGTCATACTTGGAGCACAGAAAAAGAAAGCCAAGTGCACAGGTAGTCATTCAAATTATCAAGTCCTGTTTTTAGTGTTTCAATAAATGGGGAGGGGTGGTACTTTCTATTGTATTAAAGATTTCCTTAGGTGATTCCCCATGCAGAGAGGAAATGAGATGAACGGATGACCTATTATGTCATCTCACAGCTGTGCTGTGCTTACATAGCCTCATTCCCCATAGAACAATCACCTACCTAGCCGGAACCGATTCACACTTCCAGCTTCCCTCCGCTGTTTCTAAAACTTCAAATGATGTCAGACTTTGTGATTAAGGATTTTTACTAATTTGGATATTGAATCTAGTTCATACTAGAATAATAATAATTTTCAGTTATGAAAAGCTCACTTCTGGGGCTGGAGAGAAGCCTCAGTGGCTAAGAGTCCTTCCAGAAGACCTGGGTTCAATTCCCATCATCTCTGTGGCAGCTCCAAACCTTCCGTATGTGCAGTCCCTGGGGATTCAATGACCTCTTCTGGCCTCAGTGGGTACTGTATGCATGCAGTGTTCACACATACATGTAGACAATATACTCCATGTCCATAATAAAACAAATACAGCCTAAAAATCCTCACCAAACTCATGTCTATGAAGTAGAAAAAATTAGAAATATAAGTAGAAACCACATTGTATACTGTGTTTTTGCTCTGTCTGACTAGAAGCATCCTTCTTTCCCACCAGGAAGGCAAAAGGCTTCTCTTCTACACTATTCCCATTGCAGATAATGTAGAATGTAAATCACATATTTAACAATTTTCCAAGA
This sequence comes from Sigmodon hispidus, assembly GCA_004025045.1. Taxonomy (NCBI): domain Eukaryota; kingdom Metazoa; phylum Chordata; class Mammalia; order Rodentia; family Cricetidae; genus Sigmodon; species Sigmodon hispidus. The sequence continues at coordinate 178,843 of PVIH01001906.1, forward strand.
AAGATAATAATAAAGAACTAATCCATACTACAAGATAACACTTTCTCTGCTCTTCCATTGCACATATTTGTGCACATACTGGTGGCAGTTTGGGTCTGTAGTGGTTTCCAAAGGTCTGTGTATTGAGGGCATGCTCTCCAACTTGGCAGGGGTAACTGTAGGGGGTCGAGTTCTTGTGCATAGGCTCTTAAAGTATCTCTCTCTTCTTAAACACTAGAAAATAAGCAGCTTTATTCCCAATACAGACCCCAAATCAAGGCTAACAACTATTAGCAAAACTCCCAAAATAAGTTTAAGTATTATTCCTTTTAGATTATTCATCTTGTCACTAAAATAGAAAAAATTACCAACATAGTACTTAAAATTTGAAGCACAGTAACTGTGAAAGTCACTTAGGATTTGGTCATGTAAATTCTTACAAGTAAAACGTTTATACTGGGGCTATGTTTTGATTTGGGAGAATAAAACTATTTCCCTTGATTTTCTAGTATTTGTTGTCTACTGAGGAAGAGCACTCATATTTTTTTAACACATACATTCACTCATGCATTAATTTATTCATCAGGCATATTGTTGTCTGTCCAGACCTGGCGCTGCAGTGGGCATAAGAACTGGAAAAGAGACTGAGGTAGATTAAAGCATTTCCCACGAGGAGCTGAGAAACTGCCTCCTGGAACATAGCTTAGAAGTTGGCAGACAGCACGACTATTCCTCCATATGTGGGGCTGACGAAGAATAGCCATGTTCAAAAGCATTGACACATATTTTATGTGTTATTGTTACATATTTGCAATTGAAAAAAATGATCTGTACTAGGCATTTTTCAGTTACTGAACACCTACTCTGCTTTAGATCATTAGGTAACACTTTATTTATGATACTTTCCTTCTTCAAATGTGAAATATGATGAGCCATATCATTTTCATTGTATTCATATATGTGGTATATGCTTTACCCAAAGTCGACAGCTTTTAAATGAGAGGATAGATATTAGTCAGGGTCTGGGATCCATGTCTGTGTTACACATTATCCCAAGATGCCCAATAAACTATGGTTGATGCAAGACATCATTAAGTTATAAACATTTCTAGGAAATAAAGCCCATCTAGAGCAAGGGCTGCTGAGATATTAAAAAATATGTAAATATTTAAAACTTCGCTCTTAGCAATCTGACTATAACAATATAAAATTAGCATTTGCAATGAAGCTCAGGGTGGTGCTCTAGGGTTTTACCCAGACATGTGATCATAATGCCTAACACATGGAAAGATTGGGTGGCCCAAAGAGAGAGCATCATTCAGAGGATAAAAGGAGGATGCAGCATTCCTATGTGCTGTTTCACTTTGGCTTTCCCAGTCAGCTACATTATTGCATGGCGTGTTTCGAAACAACCAAGGATCACTTGATTACAGAATTGTTTTCTCTGTCTTTTTGCAGGCAACTCCCAGCCAGTTAGTTAATGACTCGTATTCCTTGTCCCTGTCTAAAGAAAGAAGTATGAAAATAATCTTATTCTTTCAAAGTCTTAAAAAGAATGTCAACCGGTAGAGATCAGTGACACAAAAAAGGACAGACCAGCTGTGGAGTAAGCAACAGGTGCCTCTTTCCCATCAGTAATAAAAGGGTGCCCCTGCTGTGACCGCATTCCTCAAGAGGTCAGAATACTCACAGCATGATGGGCTTTGTTTTATTTGGGAATTACATGAATTTGTGTGGAGAGCATCTATTGTGTCTAGCTTCAATAAGCTTCTAGATAAAGCCAACTAAGATTCTAAACAGCTTAAAAATAAAAGTTCTTTCTAGCATTAAAAAAATGTGCCCTGTAGACATCATATTTCTTTCCACAGCACCCAGGGAAAGATCTATCCAGCCTGGATTTCCCATGAAGTTTAAAGGGAATGTTAACTGAACCTGAAGCCCCGGAAGCCCTGAAGAAGGAGGAGGAGGTCCAGGATCCTCACAGCAGAAGTCTACACTGCTGGCAGAGTCCCCGACTTCAAGGAGGAGCAGAATGTCATGGTATCTATAATGCAGAAGGAGCAATGCTGCCATCTACATCAGACACTGAAGCAGGGATGGGAGGCTTCTATCGGGAGCCTGTGCTACTGGACCCTCTGAGACCACAGGTGAAGTCAGTCTCCTATTTTGCAGATGCTCTGCGGATGTTCCCGGCTGCATAGGAGCAGCTTCTATTGCAGGCCTCTTTTCTTCAAAACCATCACTAACCAGACCCAATCTTCTTAAAGCCATATCTTCTGGTGGAGACACATAAAAAGGTTTGCCCATTTGCCTCTGACAGAGAAGTCTAAGGTCAACCAGCCCCACCATTGCTTTGTGTAACAGGATTATTCACTGTGCTGTATGGGCATGGCCAACCCCAGCTCACTGAGTAGAGATGATATGCAGAATTTGGGCCTAGTTTTTTCAATGTATGGCACTAACTTCCAGGAACAAGTGAGGGAAATTGTTCTCAATCTCTGCACCCACAGAGAACCCCCAAAGAAAGTACAGAGGACATGTGAGCTGCTTCAGGAGGACAAGATGTTATCCACGAATGGGGTGAACAGCTAGCTACCCACTGCCACCCAATCTGATGTCACAGAGGTGCTCTATGTCTGTTAAGTAGTTTTCTCCTGTAGGCTGGATGATTCGGGAGCTCTGAAATGGGACCACAGCTCCCACTGTTTAGCCATGATTGGGTAGGAAGGACCAGTGAGCTCCAGCTCTTCCTCCACAGACCCTGGTGCAAAGTGCAATTGCAGCACAATTGTAGCAGAGGTGGAATGATGATCAGCAGGACTTTTAAAAGGGGGGGGTATGTGAGGGCTGCTTGGGCATGGAGAGAGAGGGGGAAGAGAGGGAGAGAGGATGGGAAGGAGAGAGGGAGAAAGAGAAACACTGAACATCAAAACCAGAGAGGACTCCATAGGCCCTGGTTACTATGCAAACATCAAAGCTGCTTTTTATCAGTAAGACTGAAACAAGGTCTGGAACTTCCCTCCATCCCATGACAACAGATTACAGAGATCAAGAGCTAAGACCAAAATGTTTTTGTACTTCCATCACATGTTTTGCACTGAGACACAGGGGATCTCTGGTTTCTTACCTTTTCTCTCTCTTTCACCCACTAAATCAACACTGCCCTGTGAGGGCAGAGAGGAGATTGGACAAAGCAGATGCCTTTCCCTTCATCTTATCTAGAAGATGGGAGGACACTACACGATGTTATCTTCTCATTGAACCCCCCAAGAGACCCATAAGGGCCCTGAGCTTTCTCACAAGTGGTCAGTGGAGTGTTTACTTTTGGCTCTGTCTCAGAGGTAGTACCAAAAGCAATACATGCCAAAAAAATGTACAGCCGCACATGGTAGTCTAGCTTTTCTTCTCTCTAAATTTCAGGAACAAGCCTGTGAGTTACATCGGCTTCACTGACTGACACCAAGGCAGCTGCTAGAGGTGCACAGGTGTGGTGAGATTATTTTGGTACATTGTAAATATTTGTCCGATCTACTGGTTTAATAAAAAGCTGATTGGCCAGAGGCAGACAGGAATAGTGGATGGGGCAACCAGACTAAGAAAACTCTGAGAACATGCCAGAGAGATGCCAGGAGATGCAGAGGAAAGAAGTTGAAACGCTGCTGAGAAAAGGTATCGAGCTGCATGGGTGAACAGGATACGAATCATGGGTTAGTTTAATGGTAAAGAGTTAGCAAGTTATATGCCTAGGCCTTAGGCCAATCAGTATAAAGTTAATGTGAGTATCTGTGTGTCTCTATGAGACTGCAAGTCTGTGTGTCTGTGTGTCTATAGGTCTGTGGGTCTGCAGGCCAGAACCTTGAGACTAGGCCCAAAAGTCAGAGCCAGAAACCTAATACTACAAACGGTACTCCAATTTGGGTAAATTATACCTACATAAAGCCATAGACTATTTAAAGACAGCTTAGAGCACAGAAATGGAGCCAAAAGCAGCATCTGAGTTGTGTCTCTTCAGTGGGCCATGGTAAAGAGACTGAGTGGTGTATGGGATTAAATTACAAAATAGTGTGTGTGCTGCATGCAATTTAAACTGCAACAAGGCAGGTTCCTGAACCTCAATATAAGAAAGAAGCTGTATATGGTGGATTTAAGGTTTCTCTTTATAAGAAAAAAAAAGAAGAGTCAAAGACTGATTTTTAGTAGCAGCAGCATTTTCTTGGGTCAGCTCTTTTTGGTTTTTTAAGTGAAACTGCCAAACTGAAGGCAACTGATTCGGTCTTAGAGACAAAACACTTGTGAGTCTTCTAAAAGTCCCTGCTGCCAAATACTTAAATGGAGTTCATGAGTAGCAGATGCCAGTGCTTTACTTGGTAGTTATATGGACCCCAAAATTCCCCAGAGTAGTAATTGTGGGTCGTATCAGTATCTTGGCTGAAAAGCTAAACTCTATTAAGTTAGACTAGGAGCCACTCTAGCTCTGTCTTTATTCCTTGGCCACACTTTGGCAGATTAAAAATGTAATCAGAAACAGAAAGAAATAGAGGGAGCTGGGTGGAGTCAGTCACCTTAACCAAGCAAAGGTGTGGTCAGAAACAAAAAAAGATTAGAAATAAGAGATATACATTAAAGGCAGATTAAACAACAAAAAACTCTATAGAGTGTGTTTAAAAATATACATAGCCTTGAGAGAGAAAATAAAAAAAGAGAAAGTTCTTAAAAAACAAATAGAGTAAAAATATAATAAACCACATAAAGATGGAAACTACAAAGAATGTCTGAATATCTGGATACTGTACGTTATGGTCTTGTTTTTAACTTTTTGACTGAAAATAAAGTAGTAAAAGCAATTTGATTATAAATGCTCCTGGATTAATCCAAACTATATATTTTACAAATGAGTTGACTTTAAAACTGAAATAAAAATATATACTACTTTAGAGAAGAGGCTTTCTCTTTATTTTTACAGAAAATAAGAGTCTGTGGATTTATTTCTGTTAAAGAAAATAAAGTTTGTTCGAGGAAGACCCCCTGACAAGGCTCTAATGGAAACAGATATCCCAGATAATTCAGTATTTCAGAGCACCTCTGTTACAGTTTTCTCTGAGCTCTGCATCCAAAACAACTTCAAAGAGACTGGCTGAGATGACTCAGCCTTAGAGCCTCCTCTACTAAAGACTTGTCCATTATCCTGAATTTTTCTTTAGATTCTCACAGAATTACCAGTACCCTCATTCAGCAGGAAGTAGCCCAGAGAACTATGCCCACATTCCCCCAAAATAGATTATGGATGTTTGTGTTTGCTTACACTGTTGGTTATAAATTGTTATAGATAATAGTGGGAAAAAAGAATATTAGATTTGGAGTTCTTCTGGTTTAAAAAGCAAAAAGGGGAAATGTAGTGGAATAATGTTGGTATGTTGTAAAAAAATCACATGATAATCTAAATGGGAGCAGCAGAGAAAAGCAGAGCCTGCCAGTACGATTTGCTTATTTGGGATTGATGTGGGTTGGTCCTTTGCACTTTAATCAGCTACCTCCATATCTGGTTTACCAATATTTAAACTGAGCCTTAGAGAGGGTTGATGTGGGAATATCTTTCTGTAGGCTGTGAATATCATTCTTTAAATAAAGGAATTGTTTTGGCTCATGGCAGGCATTATAGGAGTAGTCAGGGAAAAACAGAGCATAGGTAGAAGAAGGATGGCAGAGTCAGGGAGATGTGATCCAGGTATCCAAGAATCAACATGTAAGGGAACACAGATGAGCCTCAAGCCACGAGACAGGACAGATTAATGGAAATAGGTTGAATTAAGATAAAAGAACTAGCTAGCAAAATACTTGAGACATAGGCCAAACAGGATGTAATTAATATAAGCATCTGAATCATTTTTGAGTGGCTAAGCAGGTTGGGCAGGCCCGGACCATGGGGATAGGTGGTATGGGACTGCAGGTCCGTGGGTCTCGACCCCAGCCAGAGAGGCCAGAAACCTCATGTTACAGAGAGATAAAACCCCACCAGACTCACAGAGCTAATAGGTAAGTCAGAAGTCAAAGCCTGTTCCATGTGCCCACATCATACAACCTCTGCCTGAGTTGCTCCATGGGCACCTGCTCTACTCCATGAGAACTCACAATGAGGGGAGGGAGACTTCAGAAGCTGTGAACAGCAGTAGCTGCTCCTGTCATCAATATTTCATCAGTTCACCTCCCAATACTGTTATGGATAAAGCCTCAGTCTAGCTAAGGCTTGGAATTAGACAGACTCGGGGCACTTCATGTACTTTAGATAAATAGAATACCTAGAATTAGTACATTTAATAATTTTTATTTTCTTCTTTATTTGACTGCTACATGTCATTAAAGCAGTAGTTATAGTACCATCAGAAAAGATTTTTATTTTAATTCAATAAGGATTACAAGTAATGAGGTGCATGGTCAAAGGTTTCGTGCCACCCCAGAACTCAAAGATTTCTCATGGGTCTTAAAGGACTATGACATGAAGTCTTGAAGATCATGCTAAGTGTGTGTTAGTAATCAACCATTACAGTAGGTCTATTCCTTGGCTTCTAGAATCTGTGGAGCACTTTTCTGGAAACCTACTCAGTTTCACCTCTCACCTTTTATCAAAAGTGTGAAACTGGCTCAAACATAACACACTGACTCATGTTGAGGGAAATTGCTGAAAAAGCTAATCTGATGAGCCTCCCAAATCTGCTTGTCACCTGCTGGGAGTTTCTGAATCATGCCAGCAAGAACAAAATCCTGCCAGGGGCGTCTCTGATAAGGTGTCAGAAGTGTCTACCTTAACTGTTAGCATGGGATTTAAGATGCTGTTTTTCTGGGTGCTCACACCTTCCATTGATTCTGGAGCATTTTCATTTGTGTTTAGCAGAAAGAGTGTCAGTATTTATAGCCCTGTCACTGGGGAAGAGAAGCATTTGCAATTTGCACTTTCAGTTTTGACTCTTAGCCTTCGTCTTCTTTTTTTTTTTTTTTAAACACCCTCCAAATGGGTGTCAGACTGCAATTCAATGACAGCTTCAAATGTAACACTTCCCATCCCAACCTACAAACATTCCAGAAGGACTCCTAATCCTGTGTTAATTGAAATCTAAATTGACAAGCCCTGGACCACACTGTAGTTGGAACATGGTGTGTGTGTGTGTGTGCGTGTGTGTGTTTGGAAGTCTGCCTGCAGGTTGTTGTTGAAATGGCACCCTATGATAAACTGCTTTGACTACAGAGGCCACATAGGTGTGTGTGTTTGTATTCTATTTCAGATGTTGGCTCATAGTGAGATATGATTGGTTCTCAATGAGTAATGGTCTTTTTTCTCTTCTCCTAAATTTGAAGGGATCCATAAATACCCTGACAAATAAAATCTGGCCAACATGGTACTGTATGGTTTGCAGAACTTCATCATGTCTCTCTTCTTCAGTGCTGATCTTAGTGTTCCACCATGACTTTGAAATCAAGCCAGGTCCCAGGAAGAGGCCTATATTTCCAACCAAAATCAGCCAGTGTGTGATGTCAACCTCACAAGAGTCCTGAGCCAGAATCAGGCTGTTCATTATGTATTAAGCGACAGAAACTATGAAGAATCATTACTGTCTTAAGTCACTCTGCTATATATCATGCTTGGTGTCAGGGATGGGGATATAGCCAAACAAAATGAGAAGAAACACTTTATCTTCCCTGGATCTGGTCTTTGGGTACACTAGACCTTACAGCTTCACTGTTTACAGGATAACCTCATGCACAAAATCTGCTCCCCCATACTCTGCTGCAGAGATATTTCTCTCTTCTTCCCTCCTTGTTAAAATAATACAAGGTACTCCTTGACTGCAAGCAGAATCTTAGCCTGCATAGAGAAGTCTGTCCTTAATTAAGTAAGAAAGAAAGGTGTTCCTTGAAAGGTTCATAGTTACATTATGAGGTGTGTTTTTCTCTTCCTGTATCATTTATAATATGTAAGTTAAAAATATTTGTGCCAAAACGCAAACAGAACATGCTGTCATGTTTTTAACAATTTTATGTGGTTTATTTAGATCAATCCAGTAAGAGTGGCCTATGTTCAATGAGAAAATGAGGCAAAGTAGATTCATTGATATCAGTGTGAATTCTGAGTTATACAAGAGGATATCTGATCTTACTCAATTCTGAAAATGTAAAGTCAGCACCAAAGAGGAGTCTTTCACTCTTCAAAAGTTAACTCATGAAGATTTGGGGTTATGTTGTTGTAGTAGGAAATGAGGTGATTTGGATTCTCACATATCCGAGAAAAGATAATAAAGCAGTCTGATTTTACCATAGGATAATTTATCACTATCCTTCAGATTGAAAAATATGAATGCTTTTGACCTAATAATTTGACTTTATATACACATGACCAAGTAAAAACATTAATGTTTAGAATTGTGTGTATGTATGTGTATATACAATGTGTGTCTGCATCAACACACATAGATATTCACTGACACATTGTTTTTAGTAGATTTAAATGACATACAACCAGCTTATAAATAATTAGATCTCTATGAAGTTATATGAAAAATACAAGATATAAGGGGAGAAATATATGAAAAATGACTCTGTTGCTATAAAATGAAGACACAAAAATATGATGAAAACAGGGATGCAGGGCCATTCCCACTGAACACTGTGTTAGAAGCCAGCAGGCACTTAGAAGAAGGGAAAGACTGAGAGGTACATAGGGAGGGCAAAAGGAAATACTTTGTATTATATCTGTTGACATTTTCTAGCCTAACACATTATTAATTGCACTTTGTAAAGTAGTAGGGCAATCTGAGCAGGGACATTATAATCTTGTTCTTGATTCTGTGTGTTTTCACAAGTAGTAATAACTGTTAAATGTTACATTGAAATATGTATTATTATCTTCATCCTTTTTCTCACATTAGTTTTCTCACACTTTTTTCCTACACATTATATAATTAAATCCTGCCAGATTAAAACAGAAACTACCTACAATCCAAGAAATAACCCCATGCCCAGACATAGTCAAGAAGTCTCAGTTAATTCAATAGTTTGTTTTTAAAAAAATATAGAAGTAGATGGGGTAAGCATTAAGGGGAAGGACTCCAGAGGGAGTGAAAGGGGGGCATGAGAATAGTGGGGGTGTACATGACATGAGTACATCACATACACCTATGATTCGATCAAAGAACAAATGAAAATTATTTCTTAAAAAAATTAGGAACTACTCATGGTTTTGTGTTTCTAGGGATTGAATGCAGGACCTTTATGCATGTGGAATGAACACTTTCCCACCGACCCATGTTCCCAGCACAAAACAAAGCTGAAGCATTAATGTTCGTTCTCCGTAAGTCACTCTGTGTTCACGTAGAATTAATCTTCTAATCTGAATGTGATTCTTCTGCTCATGTCACTTCATGTCTGAAGAGGATTCTGGTTCTTTAAATACATAAGATAATATAAGCATAGCTCACAAAGCCTGGTGGCCATGTTTAATTTGTTAATAATTTCCTCAGTTTTCAACAAGCACTGCTTATTTATTTCAAATAAGATACAAAACAGTGTTTTAATATATTTATTAATATTTTATGTTGTGTGGTATACATGATTGCCACATTCAAGCAAATCAGTTTATCTACTATCTCATTTAGGTATAGCATGTTATTTTGTAGAAACATATCTGAGCTCTACCAGAAAATATCTAATCTTTGTTTTTAATACTTCATAGTTAATCCTTCATAGTTTCTAAGATTCAATCTACATCCTTAAGTGGATTCAAGTATTTCAAGGTTATGACAATGGGAATATGGTGTGCATACCCATATTCAAAAAGACTGGAAATCTGTACTTTATCCACATGGACATGTAGCTATTTACAGTTCCCTTCATTATCAGGTCCCTTCTGGTTGTCCCTATGCAGGATCAAACTATAAATAAGGGTTTTGTTTTTAAGGGCATCAAACAATCCAAGTATCCAAATATGTTAAAAACAGTAAAGAAAAAGAAGATCTAACAGATAGGATGAACCCAAGAAGGGTAAAGAAAACCAGAAGTAAAATCAATTTATGATGAGAATAAAATGATCAAGTTCTTTAGAGATAAAAATCACCAAGACAACATAAAATTGAAGAGAAATTCTAAATAACTTTGTCTATTAAACAAATTAAATGACTAATTAAATGCCATAGACAATCAAAAGATGCCCAATTAGCAGTGTTGCCATATAAAAACTGGCAATAACTAGAATAGTCCAGATGTAATAGGTCTGGGGACATCAGTATGACTTATGTATGACTTATGACTTATTATGACTTATTGATAAAGATGCACATAATTTTATATAAAAAAATATCAGGAATCACATTCTGCCAGGGTATGAAGATGCCCCAAGTCTGTGTGAAATCCTTATCGCTATCTCTTACATTCTATCACATAAAATAATATGAACAAATTAATTAGGTCATAGACCTGGAAAAGTGTTAATTACAAAAGAAACAAAAATAAGAATACACATCTTTGTGTCCCTGGAGAAGATAGAGAATTTTAGACAAAATGCAATGTTAGTCTATTTTTTTGTCTCTTTGGCAAATACCTGAAAGAAATATGGAAAGAATTGTTGGTTTAAGCTTATGTTTGCAAGGGTTTGAGTCCATCAGGCCAGAGATAGGGCAGTTAGAACTGTTTACAGCAAGGCAGTCAGGGATTAGAGAAGCTCTCTGGCCCTGTTGACTCTTACATTAAGAGTTCTGTTTCCCTCATATATTCTCCCTGGGCCCCAGCCTGATGGGATATAACAAGCCACATTCAGGATGGGTTAACTTTGAGTTAACCCTTCCAGGAAATGCCTCCTAGACACAGTCATAAGCGTGCTTTTTTTTTTTTTTAACCTTCTGTGATTCTCAAGCCTGTCAAGTTGACAGTCAAGGTTAACTGCCACAGACAGAGTATGAAAACTTTCAATAATTGATCCATTATTTTCAATTAAATTGTAGTGTTTTTCTTTTAAAAGTACAATCATGAAAGTGAAATAGTAAGTACAAAATAGGAGAAAATATTTGCAATATGTAGATCTGACATACAAAAATATAACACAAGTCAAGAATGTGACAAACAGCTTACTTAATAACTTAGCAAAATATTTTTAAAAGAGCCAGAAAATAGGCTGGTGGGTAATAGGTACATGAAAACATGTTATTTAACCATGCAAATATCTTAGAAAAGCACTCAACCCATAGAAAGCTAATGCTGCGTACCCATAAAAAGAGCAGACCTTGAAATGACTACCAATATCAAGGGTTGGAGTTATGAAGCAATTTTATACTGTTTCATTAGAAAGATAAAATGTCTTGGAAACATACCATAGATGTAACCTGAAACCATAAATATTAAACTTAGGTATGTGCTCCACAGAGATGAAAACCTAAGGCCCCACGTAAACTTGTGCATAAAGTTTCCTGCAGTATTACTCATGATAATCAAAATAGAAATGAATTTCAAAATTATTATGTTGATTGAAAGAAATAAAACAGCACATTTTGTATTTTTTCAGTGATAGTCAAGTTAGGAAATAGAGATGACTATAAGAAGCAGACCAGCAGGATTGGCTGCTGCCAAAAGTTGAGTGTAGAATGGACTGTATAAGGGCAAGAAGAATTAGGGAATATTCTGTAACTTACTCATGGTGGTAATTTTGTGGAGGTATATTGTTTTCATAGTTTGAGAAATGGAATGGAATGTGGCTTTGTGGTAGGTTACTTGCCTAACATGTACAAGGCACTGGATAATGTGCCCTACCTTGGGTGATGTCACCCAAGGCTCTGCCATCCCTGATGAGGGATCTATTCCCACTGCATCCTCTGCTACTTGTCTTCCTCATATCTTGTCTTTCTTGATTCTTCAAAACCACAATGAGACTGAGGGTCACACTCATCTCTCAGTCCTGCCTGGCAAAGGGTAGATATCTATAAAAGTCATGTTAAACTAATGTTCCCCTAGAGACAGCTGAAGTCACTGAATGCCTCTGTCTGCATGCACCCTCCCATTTGAGATTCAGCAGGCCACCCTGGTTGTGAGTACCCCCTCCCTGATGGCCTGATGGCCTGATTAGAACACTGTGTCAGCTGAAGTATGAGAGGAGACTTAGTCAGTAGATTTCTGTTTGGGTTCAGTTTTTTAAACCATGAGGTGCTCCTTTTACTCACATTTGAGTCTACCTGACCAAGTCATGGGAGAAGACCAATAGTGCTGTCTGTTAAAGGAAAATATTGAGTAGAGATGACCTTGCATCTTGAACAAAAGAAAACACTGGCTTTCCAGTGCACTAATACTAGAATGTGACACCCTTCCCAATCAAGATGCCTCTAAGGACATTGGTGTCTCAATCCTAGAGTTCAAGAGAGCTCACTTACAAAATATAAGGTTCAGATGCACCCATGTGACCTCATCAGAAGCTCAGCTTATCTCTTTAGACTATTTATCTGTCTAAGGCAACCTAACAGACTTCTTACAGCTGATGTGTTTGTTATGTTGAGTGGGTGACTGTTTTCCTGTTCCTTCCCTGTGGGAGATGTTAATATATCACAAAACCCCAAAATTACATAGTATTTGTAACAATTATTTCACCAACTAATAATTTTCTACCCTTTTATTTGCTCAGTACAGGCTACAGTATTTGAAACTTGTAAACTCAAAACAATGTCCCAATTTCCAGACCACCAGATATGACATCATTTAAAATTAGGGTTATGTAGGGATCTCTTAAGAATCCCAGAAGAAAATCACATTGGACCAGATGTGAATCCTAAATTCATTGGCTGCTGTCTTTAAAGGAGAAATAAGTCCCAGAAGCACAGCCTGCGAGGCTGTGTGAAGAGGCAGAGAGCAGAGCAATTTAACTCCAAGCCATTGGATACTAGGAGTCCTCATCAGCTTAAATGAGTCAGGAAATGAGCCTCTAGAATGCATGTGGACCAGTTGTTATTAGTTTCCACATGGAGACTCCAGAGCTGTGAGGAAATACATTCCTTTTGTTTTAACTCACCCAGACTGTGGTCATTTGTTACAGCAATGTTAGGAAACTAGATATGCAGACCAGTCCTACACCCTCCCAGATCACCATCAATCTTTATTTCAAACCACACCCCAAAGCCATGTGAGAAATGAGGTACAAGAATGAAAATCATGAAATTGACATAAACTCAGCCTAAGGTCAAAGCACATGTCTGATGTGACGTAAGAGTGAAAAGATAGCTGAAGGACCCCAGTGGGACAACAGTTTTCAAAAGACGTCTAGCTATTGTCATGTAGGCTGAAGCTGTGCACACCCTCTGGAAGATGTGGCCATGGCAAAGGAAACTATTAAGTGTCCACAAACTCGATAATAATATGTGAAATGCTCATATCCTACCAGTTGAATGATATTCTTCAGGGACTATTCACAAAAACCTTTATGTGGAATGAACTGAATGACTTTTCAGACATAGTACTGAACCAAAGATACCGGTATATGCAAAATGTGACTGACTCAAAAGTGGTACTCAGAAGTAAAACATTATTTGTGGGGATGAATTCTCATATAGAAAAGCTATAACTCAGATAAGGAACATGATGAGTATAGAGATTGAGGTAGTATTGAATAAGAGGGAGAAAGGGGTTATAACTGTGCAGCTTTTGACGGGGCTCAGAGGTTAGCCTTGTAGGACTATAATCATACTCATACTGTGTGTGTGTGTGTGTGTTTACTCTATATTCACACTGGTAGTGTGTGTGTGTGCTCCATAATCGCATTTATAGTATGTGTGTGTATTTATATATACTCTATAATCATGTTGGCAATGTATGTGCATGTGTGTTCTATCATCACATTGGTGGGAGTGTGTATGCACATATTTTTGTATAGGTATGCACATGTATGCACATACACATGGAACTTGGAGGGTGATGTCAATTTGATCATCCTCAGTAGCTCTCTGCCTTGATTTTGAGGCAGAATGATCACTAAACCTGTAGCGCACCGAGTCAGCTAGGTTGGCCGGCCATCCAGTGAAGGCCAAAGATCCAGAAGTCTAACCTCCACAGGTCTAGGATAACAGATGTGTCACACCATGTTCAGCATCCCTCCCCCCAGGCCCAGGGGATCCAAATGAGGTCCTCATGTTTGCATGGCAAGCACTTGTCCCATGGAGTCATGCAGCCTTGGCAGCATTATTTTTAGAAAGCTATACAGTTATTTCCAAAATTTTTTAAATTTTTACAAAATACTCATTCAGTTATAATGTTATAATGAAAATTTAGTGTTTTAAGAAATAAAAATTTTAAAAGATGAAAGACTGAAAAATAAAACAAGGAGAAAAACAGAAAAGAATGACAGAGACTGAGAAGTATTACATGCTCTATTCTTCTATCGAGGGAACACGTGCTTTTCTGTGGTTCTATCCATTCTCATTCCTGCTCTGGCTTCAAACCTGTCTATTCAATTTGTACTCAGGAAATTTTCTACCAAAATCCCAGACTCTGGAAAAGGGCAGCAATATGATGAAAAATCTCGGTGGATCCCAACTATTGCTTTGGGGAACATGGTGTTCAGCTATGCCAGAATCCCACTGCCCCAGGGCTGCTCTGTGGGGATTGAGCTTAGCTGTGGATTGGTAGAGGCACACAAAGGAGCCAGCAACAGCCCATCATTGCCCAAGGCTTTCCACATGGCCTTATTTGAGCTTCACCCAAACCTCATGAGAAAGCAACGTCACTTCTTTTTCATGTGAGTGAGTTTGTTCACTGAAGAGGCCTTAAGTTCAAAGTCACAAATGATAGGGCATGTTTCCTCCAAGGAACACAATGACCTTCAGTGGAGTTCTCTTGCAAACTTTCTGATGTCAATACAGGTAAGAGAGGAAGCAGTCTTGAGCATGTCTCAGACTCAGTTTGTTATGACATGGCCTGGGCACCTGTGACTCTGAGGGGCTGTGAAGAGTGTAGACATGGCTTTAGCTAATCACAGCACATCTGAGACTGTTTGCTTTTTGTCAGGCTTCTACCTAAAGCCTAATCCACAGACCACATCAATATTGCTTGTGGTAGTTTGCACTGGTCAACAGCTCTGTTTATCTTCCCTTTGGGTGATATCCCATCTCCCCATCCAAACACAGCCGCCCAGCCAAACCTCAGCTCTTTACTCACTCCAAGAAATGAATGACTTAGCAAATCACTTCAGATAAACAGGCAGGATCAGAGGTCTGTTTGGATTTATGCTGGAGAAAGTGTGCAGGCTCCGGCTGTTTCATATCACTACCCTCCCTGCCAATAAACTGGCCATTCACAATATTGCTTCTGCCAAGAATTCCCCGGGCCCTTGCGTGGTTTCAATGGAGGATATATGAAAAGACTGAATAAATATCATTGTGTTATCCCTACTCCTGTCCTCAAAGCTTTTGCAAACGAGCAAGTTATTTTTTATGATCTCAACGAATAGTAGAAATTGATTAAATCCATCCTAAATACTCAGATATTGAGATTAGGTAAAAGTTAATTATTAAATGCTTTAATAATATAATTCTGGCATCATATATGAGTTAAAATGGAACCAACTGGAAGGATCTCAACAGCATCAGCATAGATAGGTTCCTCCTGCTTCCTGTCAAGTTGCTCACAGGTGCCCAGGCCAGACATAAGCCAGTGTGCTTTTAACCATGCAGAAAGAGGAAAACCCCAGAATCTAAGGAGATAAATTTCAACATTCTCAGTGGATAGAAAATTTTTTTCTATCCATGCATGCTCATGATAAAGTTTAATTATAACCCAGGCACACTAGGGAATTAATGGTAACACTAAAACAGAAGAGTTCTATAAATATCCTAACAGTGGTGTGGTGAAGGTGTAGGAGTGAGGAGGAGAACCTTGTAAACATGATGCTGGGCCCGAGTGCAAGCTGCTCCCTACTCTAGGTCAGTGCTGGCCCCTGAGTTGTTCCAGAAAGTCTTTAGCTCATGTCCTTCTATGCCACCCATGTGCCTTGAAACCCATCTTCATAGTACAACTGCCCGATTCACATCCTCTCTCTCTCTCTCTCTCTCTCTCTCTCACACACACACACACACACAAATAAATAAATTTTTACATCACCATTCTTTCATAAGTTGATGCATTATAACATTCTTTTTTTTTTTTTAAGAATCAGAGAGTCCTCCAAGTAGAATTTATTTTTTACTAAATTAGAACAGCACACATTTCACAGAACCAATACATTAAAGAGGGCATTATTTAGCTGATTGTTAGGAGTCAGGAAGAGTCTGAGAAAAGGCCATGGAGAGATGATTTCCCCTGGGACTAGGATCCAGCATGCCTCAGGAGCACTTGACTGGCGATACAATGGTGGGTACTTTGTTCCATTTTGACACTGCGCAGCTATGGGACAGTGAAGCTTACTTTGACAGGGAAATCTAAGGAAATAAAGATAATAAATCAGTCTGGATTCCCAATGACTGCACTGGAGGATAATTATTTTCTGATCAGAAGGAACTCTTCACTGAAAATCATTGGGAGCTGGGAGCTTCAATGTCCCAGCTTGTAAAAGGAATGTAGTAGCTGATCCTTTTCCTCGGGGTGATTGTGACTCAAGAAAACCCTAGAATGTACTTAGTAAGTGTAGTGGGAAATTAGGACAACAGAACGTAAAAGCTGAGGGAGAGAGGCGTGGTCGTTGAAAACGAGATTTAAATAACATCTAAAGAGAGACTGGCCATAGGTGCAGGGTAGGCGGTCTCTCGTTTGGCGCGTTGCTAAAACCTCTATTTTATAAATAATTCTAACAAAATAAACCTCATTTAAAACATACCTCTTGACGACGAGTTTTTACCGTGATAAGTAAGAAGCCTGCTCTTTAGCAATTACTCAGGAAAAATTCCAACCAATGTCTTCAATATCATATATCCACTTGCAAATAAAATTTCAGTTTTCCTAGGATAGGGAAATACTGAAAACAGCTCATGCAGCAGTGTTGTGTTTCCACTCCTGAATCAGATTTTCTTCCCTTATGCCAGTTGCTACTCACAGTTATTTTAGGTCCCATAGTTTCTATTTCAGTAAAGGAAATCATATTCTCTGAAAAGTTCATAAATGAAAGGCAGAAATATTTCCTTACATTCCTTTTGTCTGTGGATTCTTGAATATATCTAGAGATGAGTTACAGTTTCTTTAATGAACATACCTTTATATTGTATATTTTTATAATTTTGATTATGATAAAAGATTCTCTAAATAGGCATGGACTATTCAGAGGAATCGCTTTTATTTTTCTTTTATGTCTCTTTCTTTGCAAAATGTTAAGAGGTAAGTAAGTGAAGGAATGTGTGTGCCATGTATGCAAAGGCGTCTCACAGCTTCCAGTCAGCAGAGACCTTTTTCAAGGAAGATAAAACAGAGGCAAAAGAAATATACTGGCTTTTTGGGTTTGCCTGTTTCCAAAAAAAAGGCTTTTCCAGTTAACCATGGAATATGTTAATAAAAATTTATTGTAGAAAGATTGTGTTAAGTCAATGAAGTATACCTGTCTTCATGGGAATTGTGTGGTGATTAAAAGGACAGAATGGAGTCTTTAAAATAGCACATGACACCTAAGACAGTGTGCTACCCCCAGCCTGCCTGCCCATTAGCAGCATCTGGAGTGCTCAAAAACTGCCCAGATCTCCATTCCACAGCAGAGACTGGCATTAATTAGTCAGCACTGGGACTCAAAAGGTGGCATTATGATAAAACACTCAAGATGTTTCTAGACTGAAGCTGTGCTTAAGATTATATGACAGATGAAATTTTTGACCTGTCTTCATGATTCTACTTTGGGCACTATATCTTCTAAAATACATTGGCTTACATTGGTGTGTGTGTGTGTGTGTGTGTGTGTGTGTGTGTGTGTGTGTGTGTGTGAATGTGGAGGCCAGGGACAGTGACCTCAGCTACCTTTCTCTGCTTCGTTTCACCATGAGCTCAAGTGATCACCTACCTTTTTTTCCTGTGTTGAGATCACAGGTATGATTCACTGAGCCTTACAGAGCATGTACATTACCAACCAAACCATTTTTCTAGCCCCATGAATAAGTTTTAAAAATATGTTAAATGATTTAATCATTGATGGACTCGTTATTCTATTCCCTTCTCTTCCTGTCTCATTTCTTTAACAAGAAAATGATTAAAAGCCAGACACACAGAAAAATCACATCTTGGAATATAAAGTGGAAAAAGCAGGGGCCATTTGAAAATATGCTTTGTTGGAGACAGCTTTAATCCCAGTGAAAAAAAGAATTTCTTCTTGAGAAAGAAAACGTGCTCACCAAGTGTCCAAGCATAATAATGGACACTTTGGGGATGTGTTAATTGTGAAAACTGAGCATTAAAAATGGATTGCGCGGGCTTTATATAAGTCTCTGTTGATGCTCATTTGGTTGGTGATAAAAGCAAGATCCCAGGCTGTCCCATTATCTCCATCGCTGCCTTCCCCACTAAGCCCCATGGAGCTATTACTTGAAGCCAGTTTTGTTATGACACCGTAAGGAACTAGGCTCGCCCTGTTCGTAGATTATGCCAAAAGTTGGAAGTGTCCCAGTGGAGAGAATCTGATTCCAATTTAGGGATGAAAGTACAATCCCCCCTGCCAGGTTTAAATTGAGAGCATATTACTCATTCTTAAGCTAATTTCTCAGCTTGCAGAATTATTCGGCACATGTGTGCAGTATATGTTCTCTCAGCTTCCTCCTTAGGGACCCTGACCTTGATGGACTAGTTGTAACTGGAAGGAAAAGTTAATCAATAAGAATCCTAGTTAAACACTTTGGTTATGTAGGAAAATAATGCATAAAAATGAAAAGAGGGACCTAACAGGAGTGAGAGAAGTAATTCAGACATGTTTTTTGTCACTAACATTTTTCTACATGTCAAGTTCTTCTCAAGGCACGTAGGGTGAAAAGAAGCACAGACGATGTACATAAATGAGAGAGCCATGCGAAACTGCTCTCCTGTGGGTTTACACCAGTGCTGTGGGGTTACAGAGATGTCTCAGAGGCTAAGAGCACTGGCTGCTTGTCCTGAGTTTAATTCCCAGCACCCACATGGTGGCTCACAACCATCTCTAATGAAATCTGGCACCCTCCTCTGTTGTGTAGGCATATATATGCAGAGGGAACACTGTATATAGATTGTAACTAATTTTTAAAACACCAGTGCTACATACACATAGACCTCTGTCTAACTTAAATATTTTTGTAGGCTTTCTTTGCTTGCTCCTTACAAGCTTTTCTTTTAAATTTGCATGCGTGTTTGTGTGTGTGTGCACGTGTGAATCTGTGTCTACACATGCTCATGTTTGTGCATACTTACGTAGGCCAGAGGCTGATAGCAGGTATATCCCTCAAAAAGTCTCTGCCTTGTTTGTTGGAACAGGGTCTTTCACTAAACTAGACCTTACAGATTCAGTTAGATTGGATGGCCAGCAAGTCCCAGAGAGCCTCTTGTCTCTATGTATAAGCACAGAGATTACATGTGTATGTTGGTATATCCTACATTTTACATGAGTGTAGGGATCAGAACCCCAAACCTTATGCTGATCTTTTTAAAATTAGTACTGAAGGAAAAATATATAACGCTTAAATCTAAGAATGCTTGTGTGTGTATTACACATTAAGTAAAGCTGAAAATAGTGGTACGTGAGGTCATCTAAACGTCTTTCTGTTGTGAAGTCTATGGTCTCTCCTTTCTTTAGTAACAAAAGGCAATTCTCATGCCCTGTCCTATGTGTCTACAGAACAGGTAGCATATCTCCTTGTTCCTGAAGGGTTCTGAGAAGGATGCTTCTATACTTTCAGTCCTTTCTCCTCGCCCCCACTCCAGATCTGGTCCTCTGGACATCATCCTTTTATCTAACATCATTTCTGTAAGCATGACACAAGTTTATTCCCATTTTCTAAGCCATTATTAATCCATATTGCTGCACCTAAGACTTGCACTTGGATCTGGGCACAGCAAGAGGGTGGCATCATTTCAAGTATAGGAGGAGGCCTAAAGGGGATATCAGGCATTGCTGTGTAGACATTAGGTAAGTGGTCATTATCCTCGCCTCTTAACATCCATTTCAGTCTCCTTGTAATGTCCTACTTTTCCTCCTCACCATACCATTGGCTGAGAACTACTCTCTGGACATTTATATCTGTCAGAGTCCCTTACACAGCATGAAAAATTAGTGATCCACAGCCAGCCTAGCTGACCATCCCATCAGTAAAACTGTTGAGTGGGCGAATTTGGCCTTTGATGCTGATCAATTTGAGTGAAATTATTCTTCCCTTTGACTTCAGAAATGTTGCTCTTTTTTTTTCTTTCTCTCCTGCCTTTTGTTATTAAGTTGATGGAAAATTACAGAAAGAGGGGTAAGAGAAGGCATGAGATAAAGTGTCAAGTCTCCCAGATGCATTACACTCTAATGTGCAATGCCATCGCAAGCCAAGAATGAATATAGTGAAGGTGTCTCTGGTCATTGATATCAATCATCTGAAGCTGGTGAGAAATGGGCCTTTGGAGTGGAAGGGTTTTCCAGCTTCCTGGAACCCTGAAACATCACATAAGCTCTATGCCATCTTTCTCTAAGTTGCCATCCTTGTAGACTTGCTCAGTATGACAGATGCAGAGCCGTGTCTTGTAGGCAAGCCTTTTGCTTTTCTTTATTATCCTTCCAAATACAGCCCACACCTGACTTCTTAGTCAGAGCTCGATAGATACCCACATATCCAGGTTTCTGAAACAAACAATCTCCTGAAAAAACAAAACAACAACAAACATCTGGCTTCTGAGTGTTCTTTAAAAAATTCTATCTCATCTTTAAAAGTTAATTAAAAGGAATATGAGGGGCGGAGAGCTCAGTGTGAATGGTATGTGCCATGATTTCCATACCCTCATATGATGGAAAAGAAGATGTAATGGCACACCCTTGTAATCCAGGGACTGGAGAAGCAGAGATGGGGATCACTGAGCTTCCCTCCCCAGCCAGCCCAGACTAATCAGCAAGTCTTAAATCACAGTAAGTAATACTATCTCAAATGTAAGGCAGATCCTTATATTCAGAATAATCCTGAAATTTACCTCAATACTCCATGTGCTCCCCCACAGAGATGAAAGAGACACACAGAGAGAGACAGAGAGAGAGAGAGAGAGAGAGAGAGAGAGAGAGAGAGAGATGAGAGATGTGCCCTGTACTAATAAAACCGACTCAATATAAGAAAGTCAATTAAATTATTTTAGTACAGTGCCATATAAATTATTCAGTGAGCAGTATTATGACACAGTGGTTAGGACTAGGATTCTGAAACAGAACTCCTGGATCTATAGCTCAGCTCAGAATGTAAACAGGCAGCACAGAGCATGTGATTTCCCACCTCTGCCTCAGTTTGCTCATCTATTAAGTGGGGATAGGAAAACACCTGCCCCAGGGATTGGACAAAGAAGGGAGTGACATAGTTTCTGTTTGTCCTTGACTAGCCAGAAGGAAAATCATGTATGTGTTGCCTCCTATCTATTTTCACTGAGATATTAGTGCCATAAAAGCAGATGTCTGGAGACCTTAGATAAAGTGAAATTCAGAATACAAAGCAAAGATCAATACATAAGTTACACAACTCAAGAACTCCCAGATTATTTGAAACCATAAACTTCAAAAAGAGGTCAAAAGAGGGACCATATATAAAGAGCTTTGTTTAGGAAGAATCAAGAACTGTAAGTGTTTTAAGTTCTCAACATTTCTTTTGCTTTGTGCTGTTGCCCTGAATAGTTATTTTCACTTAATACAATGGCTTTTAGCTTTCAGGGGAGACAGGGCTTCAATAGAATCCACGTGAGATCTGAAAATGTTTATTTGGAACCAGAGGATACTAGGGAAGGAGATCTGAGTCAAGTCTCCATAGTCACTGGAGTTGAACAAAGGTGGTTAGTTCCTATGAGCAGGGCAGCCAGGAACCTCTGAGTAGTGGAGGTTGCAACTTTTCTCTGGACAAGGGCATCCTGTGTTCCCAATATTATAGATGCACCAGCTACCTCTTCCTAGCACTGTCAACTAGAGTTACCAGAGACAGGTGGAAGGCCAAAGTAGCAGAAGCTGGAGGGCAGTGTCAGTATGTCAAAAAGTTACTTACAAGCACCCAATGTGGAGATACATCAGAGGGCAGGTCTGCCAGCCTCTATCATCAATCTGGGAAGGAAGCCAGCTCAAAGGATCAATCATCAAATACTCTTTCCTGACTCACTACCATTGCACTAGCCTCCATTAGCAAGCTGTTGGTTAGATTAGTAAGAATTCTGCAGGGAAACAAGTGTGTGTGTGTGTGTGTGTGTGTGTGTGTGTGTGTGTGTGTGTGTGTGTGTGAGAGAGAGAGAGAGAGAGAGAGAGAGAGAGAGAGAGTAGTTGAGGAAATTTATGTTTTAAAAATTGTCTTAGTGTGATCAAGGAGTATGGAAGTATGCAGCAGGCCGGTAGACTGGAAACCCAGAGAGGAACTGATTGTATTTCAAGAAAATCACTTTTTGTTTTATTAAGTCCTCCAATGGATTGGATGGGGTTTGCCACATCATGGAAGGTAATTTTCTTTGTTTCATATCTAAAATGAAATCTCCACAGAAGATCTTGTTTGCTCAAATTCTGGGCACTATGGCATCGCCAAGTTGACACATAAGGACAAGCATCACATGTAGCATGCAAAATCGACATGAAGCAGGGGAAAAGAAGACAGCCCCATGCTGCTTTTGTACTCCAGTATGTAGGCAAGGAAAGAAGGGGGGTGTTTGTTGCAATAGCACCAGGTGAGTGTGGTTTATTATGCCAAAGATTTTCCAGTTTTACATGTTAAAGGATCTGGATAACCCCAAAGACAGATATAATCCAGCTTGAAAAGCAGAAGATACAAACCTTTCTAAAGTATAACGAAACACTCCCCCTAAAACGTTGATTACTCCATAAGTACTCACATAAGCTGCACCCTTTCAAATGACTAGCAGAGAGTTAGCATTCAGCACACACCCACTGTTACTACTATGGCTAAGCCCCATGTGAAATTCACTGTGAACAGAACAGAGTAGAAAATGCACACCTCTATAAAGTATGCTTGGCTGATGGTTACACCTAGATTTAATCTGAAATGGTAGCATGTATGACATTGTCATACTTAGTAGGTACAAAAATGCATTTTAAAGCACATTTACTTATTTTTTAATGTAAGTGCATCATATTGTAGCACTTCACATAAGTATAACCCTGCATTTTACTCTGCTGCAGGACATGCATGAAATTTAACATTGGAACATACTGATAGCATGGAAACAACCGCTTTGTTGGTGTTCATCATTATCTCTACACCCTGGGCACTACTGGTTCTTAGGTAATCGGTGAGGTTGCTCAGTAGAACCATAAAGGTGTAATTAATGATTTTCTTTAGCTCTGTAGGTGTGCTTTTCTCTCTCCCCATCTCTGTCTTTCTTATCAATGAGCTTGCCTCTTCTGCTCCTCTAGATCTGAGAAAATACTGTTGCATCTCAAAGTTAGGCAGCCAGTCAAGAATCTAGTTAACCTCAGGCTATTCTGATACTCCAATGTCTTTCTCTCTGCTTTGCAAGTGTCCTTTTAGAAGATGTCCTCACAAATAGAAATGAAGAGAAATAATAATAGCTTTATGTTAGGAGAGAAGGGTGTAAGCCATCTGTATTATGGCAGAAATTACCTTTATTACACAGAGAGTTCTAGGTAGGCCTTGATTACATAATAATTTTTTCTCCCCTTATTTTTAAAAAAATCTTGTGTGCTCAGTGTGTGTGTGTGTGTGTGTGTGTGTGTGTGTGTGTGTGTCTGTGTGTGTCTGTGTGGTGTGTGTTCCATAAAGAAATTTGGGATTGGGTTTTGTAGTATTTTACCCAAGATTAGCATACAAATCTTTACCTTACTGTTTTGAAGTTCCTACAAAAGTACTAGCCTGTCTCATCCAAATGAAATATGTTGGAATTCCCATAAATTACCACCAAAAATAAAGTACTGTAGCAGATCATGGTTTAGAAACAGATATGGGCTGGGGATGGCATTGTGCTAAATCTTAGTTTTCTGAGCAATAATGAGAAGAACTTGGCTACATCTTTTGGCCTCACACTACATGTTAAATCATTTGTGGTTGAGGTTGAAGCACGATGCATGGTGAAAGTCCAGCTTTTGGGGGTAGCCTTTTTCTCTTTCCATCAGACCACTTTGAGCAGAAAACTCTGCCAAGTTTTTGAAAATGGCAATGAAAGAATATATCTGTCACCCTTGACTTTCCAGTACTGTGTAAATCAGAAGGTTTGCCAGCCAGGAGATGGAATTCACCAGAATTCACAAGGACATAGGAGTTTGCTCTAGAAAATGTCAAGTCTCAGAAATTGAAGTTGTAGCACTGTGCTCATATAAAGCAACGAGAAAATGTTCTTTGAATTTTCTATTGATTTAAGTACCTCTTATCTTTTTACAAGTTGTGGATTTTTGTAAAAGCTCTAGAAGGCATTTATAATGATAGTTAAAAGATAGTATTTTATCCTTTCTCTATGTAATAGATCATGATCAATTGATATTTTTTTGAACATTTGCTGAGCTAGTGTAAATATTAATAGCATTGGGTAACATTGCCATGAACATGAAATTGGTGGTGGTGGGGGCTTATGGGTAGATATAAAATAAAAAACATGATTTAGAAAGAAAACTGTCTACTGGAAAGGGAACCAACTCTCATTTTTATTTCCCTTTGAGGATCACTGTGGATGGCAGCAAATTGCTAGCTGCCATTGTCTGCTGTATCTGAGTTTCTCTTAAGTAGGGAGAGCATCCTACAATAATGTCTAAGATGTTGCTTCCTTCCCTATCTTAGAGAATCTCATCTTATGGAAAGTTGATGAAAGCCAGGTGTGGCCAATGTGCTGAGAATTGAAAACATGAGAAATTGGGGAAGTCAGCCAAACTCTCCTTGCCAGCATGCACAAGGCTGTGCAATTAGACTGTCAGAAAGGGGATAAACTCTGAGGTGGACCTCTGAAGGCAAGAGAGACGTTCTTTCCAGTCCTATGTGTGGAGAAAGTCAATGAGTTAGCTCCACTAGCAGTGCTTCTCAACCTTCCAAACACTAGGAGCCTTGTGTGCTGTTCCTTGTGCTGTGCTGACCTCCACCAGACAATGATTTTATCACTACTTCATAACTCCACTCAAAAATGCAACAAAGAAAGAGAATTACAGACCAATTTCCCTCATGAACATTGATGCAAAAATTCTCAACAAAAGTCTGGCAAATCAAATCCAACAACTTATATAAAAGTTATTCACCATGATCAAGTAGGCTTCATCCCAGAAATGCAGGGATGGTTAAACATACGGAAAACTGTAAATGTCATCCATCATATAAACAAGTAGAAGGAAAAAAAAACACATGATTATTTCCTTAGATGCTGAAAAAGCCTTTGACAAAATCCAATAAGCCTTTATGATAAAAGTCCTGGAGAGATCAGGAACACAGGGAAAATACCTAAATATAATAAAGGCGATTTACAAAAAGCCAACGAACAGCATCAAACTAAATGGAGAAAAACTCAAAGCAATCCCACGAAAATCAGGAACTAGACAAGGCTGCCCCCTCTCCTTTTATAGATAAACATAGTTTTTGAAGTTTTAGCTAAAGCAATAAGAGAACAAAAGGCGATTAAAGGGATACAAATTGGAAAAGAAGAAATGAAACTGTCTCTTCTTGTAGATGACATGATTATATACATAAGTGACCTGCAAAATTCTACCAGGGAACTTCTACAGCTGATAAACCCTAACCCTAACCCTAACCCTCAGCAATGTAGCAGAATACAAGATTAACTCAAAGAAATCAGTAGACCTCTTGTACAGTAAAGATAAAAGGGCTGAAAAAAAAAATAAGGGAAACATCACCTTTTATAATAGCTGCAAATAACATTAAATACCTTGGTGTGACTATAACCAAAGAAGTATCAGATGTGTTTGACAAAAATTTTAAATCTC
Organism: Sigmodon hispidus; assembly: GCA_004025045.1. Classification (NCBI taxonomy): domain Eukaryota; kingdom Metazoa; phylum Chordata; class Mammalia; order Rodentia; family Cricetidae; genus Sigmodon; species Sigmodon hispidus. The sequence continues at coordinate 204,872 of PVIH01001906.1, forward strand.
TGAAGAAAGAAATTGAAGTAGATATAAGAAAATGGAAAGATATCCCATATTCCTGGATAGATAGGATCAATATAGTGAAAATGGCAATCTACAGATTCAATACAATACCCATCAAAATTCCAACAAAATTTTTTACAGATCTTGAAAGAACAATACTCAGTGTCATTTGGAATAACAGGAAAGCCAGGATTGCCAAAACAATTTTGCTCAACAAAAGAATTTCAGGAGGCATCACCATCCCCTACTTCAAATTATACTATAGAGCTACAGTAATAAAAACAGCTTGATACTGGCATAGAAACAGACTTGTAAGTCAATGGAATTGAATTGAAGATCATGGCATTAATCCACACACCTATGTACACTTGGTTTTTGACAAAGAGGCCAAAAATATTCAATGGAAGAAAGATAGTATCTTCAACAAATCGTGTTGGCATAACTGAATGGTAGTGTGTAGAAAACTGAAAATACATCCAAACCTATCACCCTGCACAAAACTTAAATCCAAGTGGATCAAAGACCTCAACATAAACTCAGCCACTCTGAACTTGATAGAAAATAAATTGAGAAATACCCTCCAACACATTGGCACTGGTGACCACTTTTTAAATATAACACCAGGGGCACAACAATCAATAAGTGGGATCTCCTGAAACTGAGAAGCATCTGTAAGGCCAAGGACACAGTCAGTAAGACAAAACAACAACCTACAGAATGGGAAAAGATTTTTACCAACCCTACAAGTAACAGAGGATTGATTTCTAAAATATATAGAGAACTCAAGAAACTGGAGCCCAAAACCCTTAATAGCCCAATTAAAAAATGGGATTCAAAACTAAAAAGGGAATTCTCAGCAGAAGAATTACAAATGGCTGAAAGGCACATGAAAAAGTGCTCAACATCTTTAGCCATCACAGAAATGTAAATCAAAACAACTTTGAGATACCACCTGACACCTGTTAGAATGAATAAGATTAAAAACACCGATGACAGCCTATGCTGGAGAGGATGCAGAGCAAGTGAAACACTCCTCCATTGTTGATGGGAGTGTAAGTTTGTTCAGCCACTCCGGAATCCAATGTACTGGTTTCTCAGAAAACTGGGAATCAATCTCCCCAAGGATCCAGCAATACCACTACTGGGCATATACTCTAAAGATGCACATTCGCACTCCAAAACATTAGCTGAACTATGTTCATAGCAGCATTATTTGTAATAGCAAGAACCTGGAAACAACCTAGATGCCCCTCATGAGGAATGGATTAACAAGCTGTGATACATCTACACAATGGAGTACTACTCAGCAGTAAGAAAAAATGAAATTCTAAAACTTGCAGGCAAATGGATGGAAATGGAGAATATCCTCCTGGGCAAGGTATTATAATCCCAGAACGATAAGAATGGGTGTACTCAATCATTAGTGAACTTTAAACAAAAAGCTAAGCATACCCAAGCTGCAAACCATAACCACTGAACAGCTTAGGATCTGAAGCACCTTGGACCAGTACCTTGGAGCCCATTTCATCCAGAAGAACTCCTGACCCAGTCTTGATCCTGGGATATTGGGATGAGGAAAGTGGATTTTCCTGGAGTGGATGTTGAACTATGCTATCTTGAGCCCTTAGGACCTCCTGCCATTGCTGGGGGGGAGATAAGGAGATAGGGAGAAGAGAGAGTGACCGAGAGGGGAGGGAGGATGAAGGGAATTTGTACAAGGAGATACCTGGATAAAAACTGAGACTTTATTCATAATAAATAAATAAATAATAAAGAAAAGAAAAGGGAATCGTAATGTAAAGAACCGGTATGTGTTGAGACCCACAAGTTGAGAACTGCTGCTTCAGAGGCACTATAGAGCATCAACTAAACACACAGGGGATAATGGGCAAGGAAAAGAGCAGATTTCTAGGCTTATCTACAAGGTCATGACCCTCCAGGACCCCTCTGTCTTTCTTCACTACCAGTCATGTTACCTCTGAGAAGCACCAGTTCTGTAGCAATTTGTTTATGAAACTCACTATCCTCCTGATTTCAACCAGTAAGAGAATAGTTACAATATATGTGATATATGAAAATGCAAGGCCTTGCTTATTTTAACTGTGTCTCTGATTGGGACAGAATTTGTTGAACTGCCGTGGTGGTTTGGGGACTTTATTTCAGCACACAGAGCCAAGAGCAAGCACCTTTTTTTTTACAGATGATAAATAAATATGGAATGAGACTTTGGGGCCAAATTGGAATTGGTATCATTTAATTTCTTCTTATGTTTGCAGCCAATTAAATAAATGGATGACTGTGGTAATTAAACTCACTTTGATAATTAGACACTGAGGATTCTTAGATTACTGAACATTAATGAATATTTTCCCAGTATGGTCTCTGTGCTGCCAAATGAAAATTTTCTTTAGCCTTAAAATTTACAGCTTTCCAAAAATTCCAAATATGGAGACAGAAACAGGGAGAAGACTTGATTCTGTTATGTTTTAAGTCTGTGCAGGTTTTTGGCATTTTAAGAGAAATTGCTTCATTATAAAAAGGTCATAAGTGAATGTACTCCCATGAAAGTTGGGAGTCATATTGTGTGTGCAAATTAAAGCTATGTTCTTGGGAGAATCTGCTGCTTTGTTGCAGCTTCACACAAATGGATACTATGTAGATGCTTAAGTTGTGTGTTAGAAATTGAGGCAAAGGCAGCCCAAGGGCCTGGATCTTGCTATGATGCACTCATGGAAAAACACACAGTGGTCCACTCATCTCATATTTTTCACTAAGTGAGTCACACTAAATACTCTTACCTAAGAGCTGTGCTGTCCTTTATTTTTGGAATTTGGTACACAGGCTTACAATACAAACATGCTTAATTCAAACATTTACTGTAAATACTGGATATCTGTAGGAATTAATTCTAGGGTATGCTTTATATATAATTAGGGATTTCAAATACTTTAAACATATACATATTTCAAATGTTTATTTCAAGAGCCAACCAAAGTCTTGTATAATCTTTAGACAAAGTTGATTAGCCTTTCTTAAACATTCTGTGAGCTGAATACTTGTGCCTTCACATAACTCAGATGATTCATATACCAGTGTGACATTATTAGGCTGTCTTTTTAAGAGGTGATTAAGAAGAATGGAACTCTCATGAATGGGATCAGTGCCCTTGAAGGAAAAAAAAAAAGAAAAACCTCGTAGAACTGTCAGCTCCTAATCTTGGACTTTCTAACTTTTAAAACTGTAAGAGAAAATTTTCTGTTGCTTTAAACTCCTCAGGTTATATAATATGTGATTATAAATGATGATGTCATAGCTTTTAACGAAGTCTGACATATCTTGCCTCCATCACTGCTATGTCCTGACATAGTGATATGTAGAACCAGCATTTTGGTGGCACAAAACTATGTGGTGTAGAACTAATCCAATGTGGGGACAATGTTCCATTATACCATAAAAAGCAAGGCACTGAGTGTCACTGAGGCTGAGCCTATCCTATTTCAGCACCATTTTGAGAGGTCCTCCTAAACCTCCTCGTGATAACTGTATCTCACTCATAACTTATGGATAATGGGGACTAATCAATGGCTGAAAGTATTCTCTGCGCCACACTGGGCAGCTCACAATACTCTTTAATTCTGCTCCAGGAGATCCAATATCCCTTTTTGGACTCTGCAGGCATGTGCATTCACATGTGCATGTTTTATACACAGAAAAACACAATTGAATGTTTTTCATCTTTAATGAATATATGGATAAAGATCTTGATAAGCAAAAAAGGGCCACAGCACATTTCCTGGTATGTAATAAATTCCACTTTTCTCTTTTCTGATCCCATTGCCAGAAAGTAAGGAATATTTATCTTTTTGTGTGCTCAAATTTGGTCCTAATCAGATGATATAACATGAACTATGATTAATGAGAAAATGAAGAACAGAGCTGTCCTTGAGTTTTAAATAGGTTTTGTACTCTTTCCCATATAGAAATGTTTTTTTCTTTTTGTCATTTTATCTATACTCCCTCCGTCCATGGATTGGTTTCTCCCAGAAAATTTATGTTTACTTCCCATTGATCAAAATTTCATCATCTGGCAATATTAATGAGAGATCATTAGCAACTGAAAGTCATGATTTTTACTGATGAAAAGAAGCATATAACATGCCACATGACACTGATTGCCTTAGGTATATGATATAATAATCAATATGAGAAGTGTCTATAACTTGGATCTAAGTATGTTTTGAAGCTACAAATAAATTGACTGATTGTAAAATATGAGAATAAGCAAGGGATGTTTCATGACTTTAAGGTCTGAGCAATAAGACAACAAATTCAGGTTTGGAAGGTTGGAGAAGATGGCTTTTATGGTAGACTGGATTGGGCACTGTTTTTAGCTTGTACTTTGAAGCACATATTACACACAGAAAAAGCAATGCCACAAATTAAGAGATTTACAAGTTCAGAGGGAAGATTGGGATGGGCGAATTGATGTGCAAAGCATCAAGGGATAGAAGAGCTTCCATAGTTGGAGTTCTGTAGGATAAAGGGACCAACAAAGACTGGTGAGCTGCAAAGGAAACTGTGGAGAATTGGATGGATGTGTGGAGTGTTTGATGTGATTGTTTTAGTGCTTTCAGTGGGATATGAAGAAAAGCATTTGCTGAAGGTAAATTGGCGAGATGATGTTCTGAAGTTTTTAAGTTAGAGAAAAATAGAGAGAATCATGGTGATTCACTATAGTCTACAACTAAATTCTCCCTAAAGGCCCTTTGTAAATAGTGTGGTCCCCATCTTGGCTTCATAGAGAGATGATAGAGTCTTCAGTATATGAGACAAATGGGAAGGCTTAAGGTCATCAGTGGCCCCCAGTACTTCTTGTCTTCCCCTGCCTGGGTAAAGCAGTGATTTTCCTTCACTGTGCTCATGCTGTTTGCTTCCACAAGCCCAGTGAGGTCAACTGATCATCTATTGAGACATCTCAAACTGCCAGTTAAAGCATTTCTTTTTATAATCCTGATGGTAAGAGAGAACCAACAAGGTATGTTATTCTTGAGGCACAAGAGAGCTTAGGGGAAAGAAATAGTGTCATTGGGAAATTCTTAATTTTGGTAAGAGAAATAACTGATGAATGAGTCACAGAAAGGTCAGCTGAAAATAAACTCAAAAATAATAGAGAGAAAACAATGATCAAAAAGAATACATATTACCTAAGTGTATGAATTAGGGAGTTATATTCAAATTCCACACCCACCTATTTCTACCTTTCTGACCTGAGTTACTGAACACTGCTGAGATAGATGTATACATTTGTAAAATGGGTATAACATTGGTAGCAACATTACCTGAGATTTATGCAAACTGATGTTTAGAAAATATCTGCAATGATACCAGTTCATAAGAAAGCAGTAGTGTCAAAATCAGAACTAATGTAGAAAGCTAGCAAAGTGCCAGGACAACAAGCAATTCCAACCACATAGAGAGATAGATGCCCAAAGAGATCATTGAAACCTAAACTCTTGCTTACCAAGGACAGATGCTGAAAGACACCATATGCAATGGTAAGGCCCCAAAGCCAGAATGCTTCAGAGGTCAAGTGTGGGTTTGTGTGGAAATGGCCAGCTCTGAGTACCCAGGATGCACACAGGAGAGAGAAGGCTAGAGAGGGAGAATGGCAGTCACTAGTCTTCACAATCCCATGTGTCATCTCTAATACCTGGACGGCTTACATACAGGAGGGCGAGAAAACTACCGCCTTAGGATAGTGATGGGGAGCCACTTTATCTGGAAGCAGGAAACTGAGAAAAATAAAATAAGGAAATAAGGAAAGAATCCTTTCTTTTGGGAGGCAGATTGTCTCTCAGGTCAGACAAAAGCTCCTCTCCCTGGAGAAGCACAGCTCCATTCACACTGCTCTGGTCATGCCTGAGATTGGGGTTTAACAACAACAAAAAATGTCAGCAGAGGCTTTCTCTCCGACTCCAGCAGAGGTGGCAGTGCACAGTGCTAGAAGAGCTATAGAGGATTCTTTTCTAAGGTGATGAGAAGAAAGATTCAAAAACCAAGGAAAGAAGTAAACTTGAAAAATCTATGAAGCCAGCCTGGCCTGCAGCCACTAGGCAATATTTTTGTTAAGCCCAAATTCAACCCCACTCATGGATGAATAAAATCAGATCATGATTAGAATGTAGCTTATTCTTTCTAATAGGTCAACATAGCTTGTGAGATCATATGACTTCAAAAATGAGGTTTATGGCCAAGGAGATGACTCATGGAGTAAAGACAAGTGCTGCCAAGCTTGAGCTGAGCTCAGTTTGGGGCATCCATAGCCAACATCAGCAAATTGTCCTCTGTCTTCCACATGCATGTCTTGGCACACATGCCCCCTCCCATAATTCATTAGCTAAGTGATTTAAAGAAAGGGAGTAAACAATCTAATGAAAATTCTAAAAGAGCAGATAACTACAGAGATAAAGCTTACAGAATCATAAGTAGAGTCAACATGGCCAAAAAAGGACTCCTGAAGTTAATAAATGACCTTAATGCAAGGGCAGTAGAAAATTCTATTAACTAAAACAGAATAAATAAAGTGAACAAAAAGCAGACCATGCAATAGTATGAGATAAGTTCAAATAATAGTAGCATATGTGCAGTT
>PVIH01001907.1:0-190207 GCA_004025045.1 Sigmodon hispidus
GATAGCAGATTCCAAACACTGCACTTAAACATGTGCTACCATTGTTAGGGAAGCCAGACAATTTTGGATTTCAATTATAGAAATTATATTAGCTTTTTTTCTCTATTCTGCTAATGTTACTTGTTTAATTTAATTTGTAAAATTTTACTTGTAAATTTTACTTGTAAAATTTAATTACATACAATTTAAGCCTCTCACATCCACATTTTCTCAAATCCCTATTCACTTGTCTTGTATCATGCAACAGAATTAGCATATGTCTGTTCACAAACCTAAACATCAGATATAAAGCTAAGACATTCTCTCAAGAACTGTAACAGAAAATCTTGGAGTTAAGCAATGATTCCTTGCTACCACAGTAAAGGTACACTACGCAGAGGGGAAAAAACAAACCAGATCAGTCAAATTAAAAGATCCTTGACTTTAAAAAGCAATGAAGAGTCACACTTAGAAAAAAATCATAATTACAAATGGGAAAGTCATTAAATATATTATGTCCATAACATATAAAGAAGCCTGAAAAATCAGTAGTAAGAAAACTGAAACCAGTTAAGAAAAATATGCCGAGTATTTATTTACCATTTAACTGGGAAAATATAATGGTTATTTATTGTAATCATATAACAAGATTCAGTTGTCTAACCCCTCAAAAAATTATAGACCTTACACTTCCAACTCTTTCACAGCAAATAATTAAGAATGGTATGGAAGAACACTGTTTTTACATGAAGCTTGTGTGATCACTGCTGTGTGGTCAGTTCTCTCAGGCTTAGCTGATATCCAGAACAAGAGGGGGGAGGAGAGAGCAAAGGGTATCTTCAGGTAGAAAAAATGGTATACTTTACTCTATAAAATAGACTTCTCCGTTTTCGGTATAGGCCATCTCCCAGTTGTCAGGTAGAGGACCTAAATTATCCTCTGCAGAAAGAGGTAGGTACTGAGGGAACTTCTGAGTAGGGTCCGTGATGGGAGCGGCGAGGATGCTACTATTCACAGACGGGAGGGGTGCTTCCTGGAGAGTGTGCTCGTCCTGGTCTCCAGAATCGGCTGTTCCATCAGGCACAAAAGAAAGAGAGAAAAAAACAAAACAATGAAGCATTTGTGTTCCTAGGTTTTATTAACAAATTTTAATTATGCATAATAATGGCTTTTATTATGTCACTTTCATACATGTATAAATGTGCTTGGATCATATTAACTCAACCCCTCTCTGATTCCCCTCCCTATTAGTTCTTTGTCTCTTTACACCTAGTCCTCCTTCTACTTTACTCTCCAACCCATGAGTTTTTCATTAGTGTATTTACAGAAACTTGTAAGTCTTGCCAGTAATGATACCACTGAAGAAAATGCCTCTACCTTCACTTATCAACCATTAACAATGGGGTAAAAGAATCATCGAGTATGTGAGCTGCTTCCTCTTTTCTGGCAGGCTGCTGCCAGGCCTAATCTTACAGAGTAGGTCTTGAGTGACTGCTGCTGTGAATTCAAGTGATGTCATGCTAACAACTTAGGGTTCCATACCACTCCTATCTTTTACCAGCTTTTATAAATTCATTCAGCCTTTGTCTGCAAGGTTCCCTAAGCCTTGGTATGTGCTATAGATGTCTTATTTATAGCTAGGCATTTAACAATTATTTAGTTTCTGGACTGTGTATCCCTGATGAACACAGTTGCAAAATTTCTCAGTAAAATACTTGCAGACCAAATTTGAGAATCCATCAAAAGAGCTTTCATCATGATCAAGTTGGCTTCTTCCCAGAGATGGGTCAGGGATGGTTCAATCAGTATGTGCAATATATCACATAAATAGATTCAAAGACAAAAATCACTTGATCATTTCAAGAGAAGTAAGAAAGTGTCCAACTCCATCAGCTTTATCCTTAAACAAACTTATCTTTTCCTAATTGCTGGTTATCACTATGGTTTCTGTTTCACTTGGGTAAACAGAAAGAATCAAAATGACTAGCACAGCCAGGGATATAGCTGAGTAGTAGAGCATATGCCTGGCATATGCAGGGCCTTGGGTTCAATCTCTGGTACAAAAAGGAATCATCCAAACAAAACACAGCAAAATTTATTTCTAAAAGAAACAAGAGAATAATTATCTTGAAGATATAAAAGGAAAAACCAATTTATCAACTCAAACCCTAAAGATTCTATACCAAAATGTCCTCAAACTGATCAGAGTTCTCATTCCAGTCAATTTATTTGGTTTCATGATTCAGGAGGAGGAAAAAGATCCAACTGAACACACAGACTCAGTGGCATTTTTGTACATTTTTGTATAAGTTATTAGTCTCTCATAGTCATTCCTCTGTAGACATTTCGGAGTTTTCATAACTACTGGCAAAGATCAAATACTGACAAATTAAGCTGGAAAGAATATAAAAGTTTAGAATATAGAGACAGCTATGGCAGTGAGTCAGAACTGAGACTCCTTTGGGAAGCTAAAGCAACTGTTCCTGTGAAATCCAAGACAGTTACCCCAGAACAGTATTATGTAGGTGGACTGATTTGACTTGGATCTTAAAAGAAGGCTCTAAGTGAATGTGTCTCCTTGCCTCTGTATTAACCAGAAACATTAAGGGTGATGTCATCAAAACACTGATAAACAGCACTGTTGCCATCCCCGCTGACTTTTTATAGAGGAGGATGATATTAAATGTCAATCTCCATGGAGCTTCAAAATACAATAATCAAGATATAGTCATTTTCTGTCTCCCACAGTCACTCCCCTGTAGACATTTCTGAGTGAAAGCAGAGTAAGAGATAAAACACTGGGTCCTAAGCTGTCTGATGAACAGCTAGTGAGCTCAACACATGAGAGGGCTCTCCAAAAGATGGATGGCAGAATGCCAAGTCTAAAGATGAGCAGCTCTACCACAATCTAGCACGACTGACTAGGCCATCTGTAGGACTTCCCTGGCCAACATCTCTCCCCTCTTATTTTGGTGCCATCATTAAGGTTCCTGTTTGGAAGCCATTTTGTGTCTGGGTGGTCAATATAGAAACAGACACAAACTCATTAATGGTTCCAAGTCACACTCTTGGATTTACGAATATTCTATCATTTTTGTTTTTTCTATTGGTTCAGGAACAGGTGCATGTTGCAAGGCTACACAATGAAAGTGTCTTTGACACATTTCTATTGCTATGATAAAAACACCAAGACCAAAGGCAGCTTGGAGAAGAAATAGCTTATTCCACCTTACTCATATACTCTACATGGAGAGAAGTTCAGGCCAGAAACTCAAGGCTAGAACCTGGAACTGGAGCAGAAGCAACAGAAGAAAGGTGCTTACTGGTTTATTGCCCAGTCATCCTGCTTCCAGGATCATTTGCCCATGGGTAGCCATGCCCCCAGAGAGCTGGGCCCGCCCACATCAATCATTAACTAAGAAAATGCACTGCAGACTTGCCTACAGGCAAACATTAAGGAGACATTTTCTCAGTTGAGGACCCCTCTTCTTAAATGACTTTAGCTTGTGTCAAGGTGACAAAAAGCTAACAACACATCAGGTACAGAAATTGTGGTGGAGCAACTGGCAACCTGTTGCTGTTGGACTAATGGAGCAGACAGGTTTCTAACACTTGATGTGCTGATGATCCTTCTAACATGGCTTAGCAAAATGTTTGCAGAGAAAAGCAGGGACAAAAAGTGATGAACATTGCCTGAGATTCCCAAGGGAGCCTTTGACATCATGGCTGAAACCAAAGCTGTCCCCAGGCTGTCTAACTGCTTAATGCCTCAAAATCTCAAAATTACTTTCTTTCTAAAATCAAAACAAGTTAAGTTTTACAACTTGCTGCTTCTTCTTTTGAAAAGCACCAAATGGCAGATGATGCCAGTGTAGCAGGAGGGCATGGAGGACCTGGTGTCTGAGGATTAGGAGGCCATAGCTGCTCCTGCCAATGATTCAGCAGTGGCCAAATATTAGTTAAATATTAGTGGTAGAATATTAGTTAAAGATGTTTATGCTATGGAATACTTGTTTAATAATGTAAAGTTGTATTGTATTCTTTTATGTTGCATTTGCTTAACTCTGTGAAGCTGTGTTACTTTGCCTAATTAGTTTAATACAACTGACTGAAGATGATAGAGAGATGAATGTCCAATAGCAAAGCAGGAGAAAGGATAGTTGGGGCTGGCAGGCAGAGAGAATAAATAGGTAGAGAAACTTGAGAAGAGGAGATCTAGGAGCAAGAGAAGAAAGGGGACGCCTTGGCCAGCCACCCAGCTACACAGCAAGCCACAGAATAAGAAGTAAAGAAGGGTATATAGGATAAAGACGAAAGATAAACGGGCCAAGCTAAGGTGGGGCATTTATGAGTAAGAATAAGACTCATGTAATTTATTTGGGAGCTGGGTAGCACCCTGCCACCCACCCCAAAAAGCCAAAGAGTAAAGAAAAACAAAAACAAACAACACCCCAACAGTTTACAACTTTTATCTAAGAGTATAAATTAACAGAAATCTAAAAAAAAAAAAAAAAAAAAAAAAAAAAAAAAAAAAAAAAAAAAAAAAAAAAAAAAAAAAAAAAAAAAAAAAAAAAAAAAAAAAAAGAAACGAAAACAAAGGAAACCGAACAAAAATACAAGGAGCATCTTAAAATTATTAGCAGACATCAATATGAACTGAGTAATTAGCAATAATGTAGAAGAATGCCACAGAAGTCACCATATTGACATTCCCGACATTCCTCTGAATGTCTTATGTGCCGAGAAATCCCCAGACCTACCACCAACTACATGCCTGGCTCCACGCTGGAGAAAAACAAAAACAAAAACAAAAACAAAAAACATACAAATAAACAAAAAGGCTGAGGTAAACTTTTAAAGGAACTTTAAAAAAAAAGTTCCTTTTAAAAGTTTACCTCAGCCCTGTTTGAGCTAGAGTGTTTCTCTGTGCAGCCCCTGCTTTCATGGAACTCACTGTGTAGAGCAGGCTGGCCTGGAGCTCACAGAGCTCCTCCACCTACTTCTGCCTCCCAAGTGCTGGGAAAGATTAAAAGCCCATGGCACCCTGGCTTTAAGGGACTTTTTAAAAAAGCATCACATTGAGGAAGACTCAGACGGAGTTTTCTAAAGAATAGAAGGACATAAGCTAAGGCATTATGTGAATTGTTTTAAAGTCTTAATTTTATATGGTTGTCTATTTCCAACTAAAATTTGAACTCAGCTCTTCAGTCTTGAGCAACAAACACTCTTACTCACTGATCCATTTCTCCAGCCCCCCAAATGGCTTTTTAAACATTTTTCATTGTATAAATAGCTAGTTACTTTGGCCAACAGTATAATTCTTCTGTCTTTAAGTACACATAATTTGCCTTCAGTGGCTCCTCTTAACTCTGTAACTCAGGGACCATTTGTAGAAGAGTGTCCCACTGCCTAGTGTCCAACCATCAGCCCTCTGTTTAGTATCTGCTCATTGTGAGTGTCTGCTGTCATCACATAAAGAAGGCATAGGCTATGCCCTCAGGATGCATGTGCCCATTATTCCTGTCATCCTGGTATCAACACTGAATGCTTCACAGGCACAATTATGGGGTACAACTTCTTCAAATGATCCCCAGTAAGTGACAGCAGCAGTATAAGGTTTTTTAAAGTGTCCTGGTGAGTATCATCTTTAATGGGCATATACTACTTCTTTATTTGGATATGAATGCCTTAACTTTAGCAAAGTCAGTCTAAAACAGAGCTAAAACCTTATTATGCTACTTTTCTAGAAGCTGTTAGTCAGCTCAGAGTAGTTGGTAGATTGCAATTTAAAGAGGTATGCAGTGCAAAATGCTTTGAAGCAATGCCTTTTACACATATATATCACGGCATTGTTAATTATTTGAAAGGATCAGTTTGGGTTAGTGCATGACAGTGCATCAGTGTTATGAATTCAACATATTCTTTATATACTACGTTATCCTAACACACAGACACACCAAGTTACCCCTCCCTTCTCTCCTCTCTCCTTTTTCTTTCTATTTCCTTTCTCTACCACCTCTTATTCCCATCCCCAGATGCAGTGCCTGAAATTGGGCATGTGTTATACCACTGAGCTATTTCCCCAGCAAAGGGCATCCCTTTGCAGCGCATGCCGTTTTTGTTCTTGGTATGAGGCAAGAACTTAAAGAGCACAACTGGTGATCAATTTGGCTTCCTGGTTTGTGTATAAACTAATGATGAGACTGATTTAACCAATGATAATCTGGGAACACATGCTTTCTTAGATGCTAGAATTTCAACTGGAAATAATATTTAAAAATTAGATTTTTGAGACCTGGCTTCTAGCAATATAAGTTTATAGTAATTAAAAACAGAAAACCCACCAATAACTGCAGCTATTACCATGAATTTGGTCTTGCTTTCTACAAAGAAACCTCTTTAACATGTATATAGAAGCCAGGTAAAGGAACATGAGTTTCCAGGCGACTACTCCTGGGACCAACTACAGAGATCTACATTTGTCTCCTCTTAGGGAGTAACTGTGGTCTACTGTAGACTAGTCCTGGAATCTTGAGGGACTATTCCTGAAGTCTACTCCTAAAGACTACTCCTGGGGCCTACTCTTGAGGTTTATTTCTGAGGCCAATTTCTGAGGTTTATTCTTGGCTACTTATCTTTGGGAGCCACACCTGGGGTCTAGTCCTGGAGACCACTCCTGGGGTCACTCTAGGGACCACTCCTGGGGCCACTCTAGGGACCACTCCTGGGGTCTATTCCCTATGCTTGCAGAGCTGCTTCACTAGGTTTGGTCTGCTAGATCATTGGGAACTTCCTCTTTGCTGTGAGTTAGATCATGACTTGCTATTCTTATCTAATGAACCACTAATATATTAAAGTATTAGTTATTATTAAAGAAATGGTAACACTTGTGCATGATCTGTTTTCATTTTGGAAAAGACCATGATAAATATACAAAATATTCCCAAGGAATGAAATCAATGCATTTTAATAAAAGTATGCAAGAATAGCAAATATGTTCTAGATATTACAACTAAAGGTCAGCCACTGTCTATTCCAATCTAAATGAAAAAAATGGAAATTTTCATAGAATCAAATTCTTAGAAAGTTAGAAGTAGTCAAATATAGCCATTTTGCACACAAAGCAGGCTATACAAATTGTCTGTAAAAGGAAAACCACAACAAGCCATGACGCCTAAGCACTCCTTCTTTAATATTTCTTGCACAAAGGCTGAGCTACACTAATGCTGACAATAAAATTATCAAAATTACCACCTCTTAGGATTCTGAATTTAAAGTCTGGCAAAACCTGCAAGAAGTACAAAAGGCGATATATAGTGTTCATCTATAACAACTTTTTCCTGAAATATCTTGTTAGATTATGGTGACTTCAGTGGGAAGTGGGCATACAGACTCACTGTGGCTAGTTCTAATTAGATAGTGACAAAAGTCTGGTGATATGGAAAGAAAAGGATCTAATATGCTGAAAATAGATAAACATCCACAGCTATAATTTTGAGACAATGTATAAATATAGGCAAAATTGAAACAGTATGGACTTGTAAGTCACATAACACATTGGCAACTTCATATATGCTATAGGCTGTGTTTGTGTCATGGTATAAATATGAACTGTATAGTCATTTAAGTTATTACATTTTGAGCTATAGATTGCAGATCAAACCAACATACTATGAAAAATATGCTCACTAACTGAGATTACGCATAGCAGTCACTGGGTCTTACACTACCCAGAGGCCTTGTTCTTAATCACTCCTTCATAATATGTATCATCTTCGTAACCCATGCTTTGAAATACAGCATGAATATGCATTATAGAACTTTCCAATATTTATTTTTTTTATCGTTCCCCCTGTAGACTATACAGTAAAATTTGTACATGTTAACAAAAAGCCCGATCTGGTTCCATTATATCTTTACTTAGGTGAGAAGAGGGTGCTGGTAGCTTACCAGTATTACTTCAAATGACAATAGCTTAGTAAAACAAATTCTCATGTTCCAATTCAAACTAAGCAACCATGATCATGTCTCATGATATGGTCCCCCATAATAACACATAAAAATAATCGACCAACAAAGTAAGGAATTTTTAAAACGTTGTATGCATTTTTAAGAAAAAGAAATAAGGCTGAAATTACAGATATTTATTTCTAGTGCATTAAAGATGGTTTGGGTAAAGTTCAAACACTCTCAGGACCAAGCATGGTACATAGACCAAGGAAAGGACCCCCTCTCCCCCAGTACCTTGTGGTTAGAGTCTGAATCTTGACAACCCCCAAAACTCGTTGGAATCTTTTTGTAAAGACTAATCATACTTTTGGACACATTCATTCAGAGGAAACTTAAGCTATTCTTACCTGTAAAGCTACTGTTCATTTCAGGAACATCATCCTCCTCCTCATTCTCCGTGTGCACTATGCCAGCATTTTGCATATCATTGTAGGACTTTGTTCGCTTAGGGGTCGACTGCTTGGAGCCAGACTGAAGGCTGTGCAAGGCATCCGTCGTGATCACTTTCCCACTGACTGGCTGGCTGGGAGGTTTGGGTGTCCCATAATAGTTTCCTAGGTGATGGAGAGACACATTTGCATGTTTCAAAATGAATACTTTTTTCCAGTCCCAAGAATTCACATCCAAATCTCTTAGAGCATTAAAAAACAAAGCTGGAAAGCTAGAACATGCTGCATTTCCTTTCTAGAATGGGTTATCAAAGACATCTTTTCCATCTAGCTAGTTATGGGTTACAGAGGGGAAAAGGAAAGAAAGCCACAGAGTTTTGATGCAAAGAAGCTAGGATAAAAGCGGCTGTGCTGAATAGAGGGGCTTCACTGTCATTACATTTGAATTTCAATTGGTCATCTTCTTATATAGGCAACTACATAGGGCTGAATCAATCCCATTAAGAGTGAGTCTTACAGAAGATAAAATTCATTACTGCCAAGATCCTCCCAGGCTTCAAAGGTTGAAGTCTATGTCTTTCTTCAAGAGGGAACGGGGGGCACTTCTGTAAAAACAGGGCACTGAGCACCACGTGGCACCTCTTAAACTTAATGGCAGGGTTGACTATAGGGGTTATGCCATGTGGGAACAAATCTTCGCCAAGTTTCAACAGGAAACTGTTTCACTGGTACCCCCTGGGGGAAATCACTCAAGTGATGATCCTCCTTTGCTTCTAGGCATCTTCAGTATCCCCATGTTTGGTATGGGTCTCACTGTCCTCTGCCATCCAATTATAAATAATACATAAAGTGGATACTTTTTTTTTTTTTTTGAGATAGGATTTCTCTGTGTAACAGTCCTGGCTGTCTTAAAACTTGCTGTGTAGACCAGGCTGACCTCAAACTCACGGAGATGGACTTGCTGCTCCCTCCTAAGTGTTGGGATTAAAGGCATGTCCAACTACTGCATGGCAAAGTGGATACTTTAATATTTAGAAATGTGTGTTTTATTTTCACTTGTATGTTTGTTTATATGTATGTATTTACACATGTACGTAGTATGCCTTTATTCATGTATGCATGGTCTGCGTACAAACCAAAGTGGTCAACCTTAGGTGTCATTCCTTAGACACTATCCAACTTCATTTTGGAGACAGGTTCTACCATGGCTTGAAGTCTGCTGACTCAGCTAGACTGGCTGACCAGCGAGGCCCTATCCACCCATCTCCTCCTTCCCAGAACTGAGATTACAAACACACCCTATTACACGCTACTCTTATGTGGGTTCTGAGGTTAAACTCAGGGCTTTATACTTATATGACAAGCACTTTACCAACTACCTGCCTACTTCCAGATATGTGTATTTAAAATTTTGTTTAATTACTAACTTCTAGCTAGTAAATTAAATTAACTTTCAAAATGAAAAATAATGCTTTAAAAAAGTTTATTTTTAGCCACATTCATTACCATTGAAATAATACAGAGAAGATGAGAAGATATGCATGGTCCCTGTGCAAGGATGACATATTACTTAAGCAATAGTAGGGTGGCTTAATGACAATACTGGCTGACATGCCAGTGTGGATGGGAAATTTCACAAAGCCCAAGCTGTAGATAAAGAGCCGCAGTCAACCAATGGCTGCTGAAAGAAGGAGACTTGGATTTCCCCAACCCCAAATGGTCATCCAAAATACGTGTACATATGAACAACACTAAATGAACTTAGTAATTTGTGTGTGTGTGACAATAAAAACTGAAGAAGTCCTGAGTTTGAGAGAAAATGGGAGTCATGGGAGGAGTTAAGGCTACTGGGGGTATAAATGGTATAGATACAGTAGTCATGGATGAAATCTTCAGAAAACTTAATACATTAAAAACAACAAATTAAAATTTTAAATAAGGTGGGTGGTAGTAGTAGCACAGGCCTTTAATCCCAACACTCAAGAGGCAGAGGCAGGAGAATCTCTGAGAGTTCAAGGCCAGCCTGATCTACAAATTGAGTTCCAGACCAGGCAGAGGTATTATAACAGAGAAACCCTGTCTCAAAAAAACAAAACAAAACAAATTTAAATGAAAAAGGAATCAGTGAGTGGAGGAAATAATGATAGTAATGATAATTTCTTTCTACAAGTTTATGTTTCAAAGCAGTGATTTTGATATTGTCTTAAATGAAACTTTAAGAGGCCTATCCCAATATAAAAAATTCTTGAGTACTTCATGACTAATTTAGATTTGGAAAGCATATTTGATAATCAGTAGGATAGGTAAATTGATAAAGAATGGCTTCCACCAGGATCGCACTTTTAATTATAATTCATTTTCTGTTTGTTTTTTTTTTTTTAATAGTTTTATTGGAGGTGGGGAGTGGTTTGGTCTAGGCACGATTTGGTTTCATGTAGCCCAGACTAGGCTGCACTACTGCCTCTGCTTCCTGGGGCATGAACTGCCATGTATGCTTGTTGGGATTCCACCTAGAGCTCCAAACATATTAGCCAACCTTTCTAGCAACTAAGCTATTTCTCCAGACCTATAACCATTTTTTTTTTCAGAAAGGAAGGTTTAATACTAATGCAATATTTTTTTTTTAAAAAAAGGGAGTCTTTAAATTTTGATTTTTTTTGTTATGTGTGTATGTGTATGTCTATCTATATGTGCTGTACTTATTTGTGTGCATGCCTACAGAAGAGAGCAGGGGAGGCCCTGGACTTGGAGTTATGGATGATTGTGATCAGCCCAATGTAGGTTCTGGAAACCAAACTCTGGTCATGTCGAACAGCAGCAAGTACTCTCAGGAACTGAGTCTTTTCTCTAACCCTTATATTGGTTTCTTTAAATTGTGTTTTGAATCAATAATTTTATGAGCACACATGAAACTATTTTCTTTTGAGAGGGATGTAACAATCCATGCCCCTAATGAACTCTGAATTTACAAGTTAACACCAGAGGAGTGGGCAGTAGAGCCAAGGCTCAGCACTTGATACCCCTATAAAGCACCTGGGCTCAGTTTCTAACACCCAAATGGTGGCTTGCACCCATCTGGACCTTCAGTGACAGGGCATCTGACAACCCCTTCTGACCTCTGTGAGCACAGGCATGCACGAACAATCAAACATATAAATATAACAAATAAACCTAATGAAAAGGGGCAAAGGGCACCATGTTTAAACTTTGAAGACTCCAGTTGGCAGTCTGTGTTAAGCTGAAGGTAGAGGATAAGATTTAACCTTTCACACAGAACAGAATGAAGAAATTGGGAGGAAGAAGCCTAAAAGAAGACAAGCCATAATTGCATGAGGGTCTAACCCTCACACAAGGAAGAGCTAGCAATATGCAACAAAGAAACATACTTCATACCTTCAAGCTCCTGTAAAGACTATCCCATGCTTTCTTTAAAGGTGTGCCTGGGCCAAGTAAGAGAACTTTATTTACTAACTGAGGAGTGTTTGTGAGATGTAAGAAAATAAGACTGTTGACTTAATGATAAATTTCCACAGCAAATTAAAGAGAAAGATCACTATCGAATTTAGTTTTAATCCCTCTCCATTACTAATATACAGAAAGACCACACTCATTTTAGAATTAGATGTTGGATGAAGGCTGATATCCGCAAGTTAGAACCCACTGAAAAGAGGTAAACAATGGGAGCTGCACTCTTAATTCCCTAACTACTGGTGCTCAGTTTGGTGACATTCGATTGAAGTAAGGCTCACAAAATAATCACCTTAAAATTAATTTACTCTTTGATGTCCACAATTTTTAACAGAAATAAATGGCTAGGAAATAAAATTCCATGCAATTTGACAAATACACGTAGATTTTCTAGCAGCTGCCTGTCCTTAGTTTTCAAGTTAAAAGCGACTAGCAGATTTGTTGATATACCCCATAAGATAACCCCCCAGAGTTGTTTCCCATGTCTAGCAAGTAGTCTCAGTGACAGATGACTTGCATATAAAATTAAATTTGTCAAAGATCAATAATGTAGTGTGGCTTATAAGAGATCACACAGTTCCAACTCACTGCCTTTATAATCCATGACTTATTCTTCCCATTAAAAACAAAACAAAACAATCCAACTCTTTGCACTAAATGTTAAAATTCTGATGCTGAAGAAATGCATTCTATACTTTGAATACCTGTTTCAATAGAAATGCTTTCATCCATGCTGAAGTTGGCACCAGAGTGAGGCGAGGCAAATGCTTCATGATGTTGCTATGTTTCTAATCTCTAAAATGATTCCTATTTCTCCTTAAGGAACCACTGGGATTACATATCTAAAGTGCCTAGAAAATCATAATTGACAATTCTTATTCTACTGTTAAAAGAAACAAACAATAAATAAAACCAAAAGCAAGTCAGCACCAGCCAAATAACCATCTACACCAGAACAGCAGTGGCATAACCCTACAGGATAATCTAACAAGTAAATACTACATTCTCTGGAAAACTCTGTCAAACAAAGGTATTAAAACTCTACTATTCAATTCTTTCCCAATATTTCTTGCTTTATATGTACCAGTTTCTATGTGAGGGGGTTCAGACTTTTACTACAATGATATGTTTTGGTTTATTCTCCATACACCATTTTAAAATAATTTGAATTAACATCCATTTTTTTAAACAGATGTTTCTAATTGAGACTAGTGCTCTGAAAACCACCACATGATATTAGGTGAGTCCCACTGACCCCACCCCATATCCTCACCTCCAGGCAATGCTGATAAGCAAGCCTAAGTAAAAAGCCATCCTGCCTGTTAGTGAGAGTTTCCACTGCTCTGATTAAACACTCAACCAGGAGCGGCTCCTGTAGAAAAGGGTTACTTCATGTTACACTACCAGGAAACAGTACCTCACTGAGGGAAGTCAGGGCAGGAACTGAGCAGAGGCCATGGAGGAAGGCTGCTTACTGGCTTCTTCAGTCTACTTTCCTTATAACTCAGGACTATCTGCTGTGGGGTGGGGGTTCCACCCCCCACAGCCCTCTCCTTCACCCCATAGACTGGGCTCACCTGTGTCAATCACTATTCAAGACAAATGCACTACAGACTTGTCTATAGGAAATCTAATCTGAAGGAAATATTTTCTCAACTGGGGCTCCTCTTCTCAAGTAGGTGACTCTAGGTGTCAAAAGACAAAGGAACACCACCACCAGGAAGATGCCCCAACATGCTCATTGAATCAAAGGCATTATGCAGATAGTGTCTACCCTTACTCTTTTCTATTGAACTTGCCACGTAGGCACTTTGGAAGCAAACTCAGGTCAGTATCTTAAGGTTTTTGTGATGTAAAAGCCTATGCAGATACAGGGGCATAGGTGGAGAAATGGCAAGGATGAAGGAAAACACACAATTTCCTCAAAGAGTCTTCAAGTTGGCCATTGAATGAATTCATTTTGGATGCATCTGTTTGAACCCTGGACTTTTGGTCAACAAGTGTATAGCATTGTAGACTCTCTTTCCCATGTAACTTGAAGCAGGTGGATCATGTATAGAGTCCCACAGTTACTCCAAGACTTATTGCCTGTATTTAGTGTCTTGGAGATAAGACAAACTGTGCCCTCCAAAAACTCCACCCTATCAAGAATTTCCAGTGTGATCATTACATAGGCCAAGTCCAGCCAAGGTAGAAGCACAAACCTTACAGAGAACAAGCAGCATATACAAGAGACCCTGTGTGAAGAACATAACTAATCTGGGGCACTACAGATGACTTAAAAAAATTAATTGAAGTTATTGCTTGCCAGGTTCTATCGTTTCCATAAGCCCTGAACCTGGCTGTCCCACAGTCTCCATGTTAACCAACAGACACTTCCTGAGGTGCCCGGGCTTCAGCCCAAGTGGGAATGCATTCCTCTTCCTCTCTGCTATTTTGAGAACAGGTTTTACAATAAAACTCAACAGGGGTGATGGTGGGTAGAAAGGGAAGAGAAGGCAGAGGAAGAAGAAAGAAAGGCTGGCCTTAATTAACAGGCACAATCTATGGCCATGACCAAAGCCAAAGAAAATACTTTGTAACTCACATTTATAAATTAATGAACACTGCAAATCAATTTTTAAGAGCTTTATAAAACATTTAAGGAAGACTGTTCTATCCCTGGATTTTCAGCAAAATGAATCAAATCTGTGCACCTTCTTAACTTATACAAGTTATAACTTCATTTATATCCTTGGAGAGAACCTTTATGTACTAGCAGTAAGATGTAAAGATATAAATCTTTTTACATAGTAAAGATTGGTGTTCTGAAATTTTAATGGGCAAACAGTCTAGGAACATTAATTATAGTTGCTAATCCCATAGGTCAGGGTGGGGCCGACATTCAAGATTTCAACCAGTATATAAGTGATTGTGCCCACAAGGTCTCCATGTTTAGATGGAGAAAATCACACCATCCCCTCCCCTCACCCCATAGGAGAGGAGCACAGTTCAGCATAAACAAGAAAGCTGTCTTCTCTGTCCTCTCAGAGGCTAAACTAAATAAACAAAAGCCCAGAATGGGAGTGACATTCTCTTAAGGAAATGCAGACTGCAGACAAAATGTTTCCAAGGAAGGGGCACTATCAACCAAGAGTGGATAGAGATCCCTTTTCCTTTTGGAGGTGATATTTATAAACCTTCACACCTCTGCACAAGCACAGACACACATCTATACACTGTGAACACAGATTCCAGCTCCTGTGGTTTTGCATTGGCCTCAGGGCCCTACCCACTCTCCAGGCTGGCCTACAGCTGCCTTCTGCATGCTCTCACTGACCCCACAGGGCTTCATTCAGTAGCCCTTCAAACTGGGCCCCCTCATCATCTCATGGCTCTATACTCACTCTTCCCTTTGTCCCTCACTCTTACTACTACTTGTCCTCAGGACATTATCTCTGATACCACTGGCTGGATCAAAACTGTACTCAGTCCTGCCATGTAAACAGGGTTGGTCCCTGTCTAGCATCTTCTGCTGCATGTATCAAGTTGCCTGACTTAACATCAGTTCCCACTTCTAGGTTATATAAGTCCTGTAGCCAGTTCTGTTTGGGTGCATGTCTGTGTTCCCTGAGGGCTGCCACAGTCTAGAAGGTACACAGTGTCACTCAGTAATACTTTGCAGAACGAATAAAGGAACAAGTAGTGACAGCATACTTCAGTCCCAGCCTAGGATAGTCCTAGACACCAGTATTGTGGATTCAGCTTTTAATGACATGACTCATGGCATTTCTTTCCACTCTATTAGTTACACCTGAATAACATATACCTATACTACTCTGCCATGTATGTGCTCAACACATTATATTCAAAACACTCCCATCAATTTCTCTCTACTATTCCTTTTCCCACGTGCCCCACCCTGTAAGCATATATTTATATGGGATAATAAACCAACATCCTATAATTAGATGTTACTCTGTACCCATACTTTGAGTATGAGACCAAACAAGAGAAAAAAAATAGTATTTATAGTTATCTTGCGGCAAAAGGAACCAGCAGTTTCATTTTCAGCTGAAGAAGATGAGAGCCACATAATTTGTAAATGAACTGCATTAAAATAGACTTGCTTGTGTCTAACATCTATGCACTCAACTCCAGAAATCTCTAAAGATCTCTGAGCAAGAAATTAAATAAAATTTTCCTAGCTCCAGTTTCACCATCTTCAAATTCAGGGAAAAGCCAATGACAGCACAGGTTTCATTTGGTTACTTTCATTATCAACAGAGACCATTCCACAGCAGTTTGCCAACAGAGCGTATCACAAAAGACGGCTCCCAGGGCCCGCCAAAGAACAGGACTCCAGACAGTCTCATTGTCCTCAATGACAAACACAAACTCTCTTCACCCCACTTTATATCTCTGTCCCCCAAAGTATACTGCTGGCAGCTGCTTTTCTGCAGATCTTCTAGGAAGCAAAAACAATCCCATTATTGAACACAGACACCCCTTTTCTAATTAGCATGCAGAAATATGCAACCCATAACTCTAGTTTGAAATGTCACCCTGCACTTCTAGGCTAAAGGAAAACCTTTGTGATGCTCAGTGTGTAATCAGTTTCTTCTACCCAGAGGCATTTGTAAAACAGGCATGCTCAGAACGAGTAGCACTCAACAGTTTCATTCCTTGTAAACTCTCTCTCTCTCTCAGAGAAGTCCCAAGGGTGGGCACTGAGGTAGCAAATAGGATGGTAAAATAAAAATATAAATATATAAATAAAAAGAAGAACCAACTTCAGCCCTAGGGGATCTAGATTGTCTGCTCCAAATTCCATGGGTACCTGTACTCCATATGCACATACATATAATTTTAAAAGTAAAATGTAAGTTTAAAAAATAAATGCAACTGTTCAATCTGAAGAGCTTCAGCAGGTTAGTAGCTACCATATGTACAGCTGAAAATATGCTGAGTGCTGTAGGTACACCGAACAAAGCCCCCAATACAGAGTACTGGGTTGGGAAAGCTGAGACTGGTTGCTTCACTCCCCACCAACAAGTCATCATTCTAACCTTCTCTGTACTGACACAGTCAGTGCTTTCAGGTCATGCATTGGGTGCTGATAATGCGGCTCAAGACATATTCTCTATGACTTCCCCAAAGCCTTCTAACTGGAATGACCCCAGCTTTTAACAGTTCTGCCACTTCCCAATACTCCCTGGGCTAGGAAACAAGCCTTTAATACATAGCTCTTCAGGACACTTATCTGACCAAGAGCAATCTAAACCAGTATTTTTAATGACATATTTAAAGAATACCTAGTATGGATTGGTTTGTTTTTGAGGAAAAGAGCTGCTTCAGCTCACAGTTTCAGAGTGCTCAGTTCACAGCATGGTAGATTCAGAAATACAAAGATGGAAAATAAGAACATTCTATGTTTTATTTTTTTTTAATTATGAATAAAGAAGTCACATTTTCTATCCATGTATACCCTTATTCAAGGTCCCTTCCCCCTCCCACTACATCAGGTCATTCTCTCTTCTACACATCTCCCCATCTCCTCCCCAGCATGGGCAGGAGGTCTCAAGGTCCCAAGGTCCCAGTATTGCTCAGTTCAGCCTCCACTCCTGGCACATCCAGTTTTCTACCCCCAACATCGAGACTGAATCAGGTGTTCCTCTAGGGGGAGTGGGATCCAAGGTATCAGTCCAAGGTGTTTCAGATCCCAAGCTGTTCAGTAGTTGTGGTTTGCAGCTTGGACATGCTTTGTTTTCTTCTTTTTTGTTTAGAGTCCACTAATGAGTGAGTACATCCCCTGCTTATCTTTCTGGGTTTGTGATACCTCACTCAGGAGGATATTCTCCAAATCCATCCATTTGCCTGCAAATTTTAGGATATCATTTTTTCTTACTGCTGAGTAGTACTCCATTGTGTAGATGTACCACAGTTTGTTAATCCATTCTTCAGTTGAGGGGCATCTAGGTTGTTTCCAGGTACATTCTGTTTTAACACCAGTTCTTCCTACTTGTAATTAGAAATACCAGATGGAAAAAAAAATGGGTGGAACCTGGGGCATTAATACATTTATTGGACTGAAGGATCCACTGGTTTACTAGAAGGAGATGGGAATACACTGTGTAGCAGTTTCTGTGAGGTGTGTGTGTCTGTGTATGTGTGTGAGTGCAAGAGATAACATTGACTGGGAGTGTGTCTGTGTGCTAGGTAGGAATTCATCTAAGCCCTTTGCAATCACTCCCTCATTTAGTCCAACTCATATAAAAGCACTATAATTACCAAGGGGGAAATGGAGACTGCATAAAGTAACTTGCCAGAGGGGATGCAGCTCTACAGCACAGGGCTGAGACTCAGATTCAAGCCTGGTCCTGAGTGTCTACCCCCAGACACAGCCACTGGTGAGGCCTAGTCCAGGGGCAGCAGGTGAGAGATCTAGCAGCATTACTCCTAGGGTAGCATTTAACAAAAATTACATTTGCTCTCAGCTTGTGAAAGTCAAACTCTAGTTAGTTTCAAAAAGCTAAGAGCCTTCTTGTATGGGTGTAAAATTAAACTAATAAAAGGTTAAAGGCTGGAAAGCAAGCATAGAAATGCCTAAGAGTGAAAAGGACTGATTTAATATATAGGAAAATTGCAATTCCAAAATAACTAACATTCATTTAAAACAAAAAACAAAAAACCTTGACTTCCCTTGTGCTTGGCCAGGAAGTCAGCGCAGCAGTAACAGACCCGTTCCACCTAGGCTATCCTTGGGTTTAGAAGGACTGCTGGATCTGAGCTGGTGTGGTTCCTAATCGAGCATCTCAGAGCTGTCCTGAAGACCTTACTTATTCCATTTAGTGCTGGGATTCCAGCTGAAGCTTCAGTCCCAGTAATGGTGTCCTTGCTGCACTGGTGATAGTAAAGGAGAAAAGGAACCTGTTTCGTCTATGTATAATTTGACACAAAAACATCTGAATAAACTAAGTTTATTTGTATTTTCCATACTAAGCTTCTATCTAAATCCTAAACTAAAGCTTTTCCTTTCACCCCAATTCCTCAAGCTGTGCCTATAAAAATGCAAATGTTTGGGGTATACATTTGGGGACTAAGGCTCCCCAGCCTGAAAGAATAGCTGATTTCAGGTGAGGACAATTCAGTGTCTTCTAAGCAAAGAGGGTTGCAGTTACTGTATAAAGCTCAACAAATTATCAAATAGAGTCCCAGAGACAAGAGTCCTCAGCCCCTTTCTACTTTTCATTTCATCCCAACACCTCAACCATTCAGCCCAGAAGCTACCCAGGCATATTCCTTTCCAGGGACCAAATCAAAAACAATTTCACACTCCCCACCCCAGGCAGTACTGTTTCCTTGTAGTTATCCATCACTACTCACACTTAGAATCTTGCGGCCTGCTCTCTCACAATGATCCCTGAGCCTTCCATTTAGGAAGGAGCATTCTACAGCCTCTTATTCTCTACACCTTAGCCATGTATGGATGTCTGTATAAATCACCATCTGCTACACATAAGAGGTTCTCTAATGGGGGTTGAAAGAGGCATTAATTTATAGGTATAATAATAAGTCATTAAGAACTGGTTTAATACTATGTCCATTTAGCAAAATAATAGTAGGAGGTTCTCTCCTACAGCCTATGATCTGGCTAGTCACAGGTTCTTTGCCTAGATAATGGTGCCAGATACAGACTCCATCTTATGAGGTGGGGCTTTAATTCAATCAGAAAGTGGTTGGTTACTCCCACGATGTTTATGCCATTACTGCTGCAGTGGGCATGACTCGCCAGGCCAGTTCTTACTTTAGCTATCAGAGTTTGGGTAAGACTGATGATTACTTTTCTCCTCTGGTAGCATAATACCTCCAGGACAATGAAAGCTATTCAGTAAGAATAAAGTTTCCTGGTGATTATCAGCTTGACTTTTCCACCTTTTTAGACTCAAGTATATAGTTTCTCCAACAATACATTCTTACCATCAGATTCTAGAGAGTAAGCAATAGCATTGGCTATAGCTTGCAATATTTAGAGGTCTATGTGACCTAACTAGCCAACAACTTTAAAATAGGTAACCCATTCTTGGCACTAGGCTTGTTACTTGTTAGCCTGCTGGGGGCATCAGTTACCTGGTTATAGGGTAATTCCACTTTAATTCTTTTCATATATGTGCATGTATATATTTTGAGAAGCTTCTATAATGATAGAATTCCATATGACTTGTTTTTAGGAGAATATTAGTGTTACTTATCTGTCTCCAAGTCCCTCCTTTACCCTATCCTGCCATATCCAATCTCATGTTTACCCTTTCAATTCCATTATTACTCTTTAGCCATTTATACTACTGCCTTTCCCTTGAAAGCTCTTCTCACAGTCCCTACTTCTTTCCTGACATCCATGGAGATCCCAGACAAAGAATACCTATCTGAAGATTCAAAGCTAACATTAACAAATGAGAGAAAATGTGTTGTTTCTTTCTGGGTCTGGGTTACTACACTCAAAATGGTTGTTTCCAGTTCTACTTACCTGTGACTTTTATAATTTCATTTTTCTTCATAGCTACCTAAGCAATATTTCATTTTGTAAATATATCATGTTTTTATTATTCATTCATTGTTTATCTCACCTTGTTATATAACTTTGGTAGGCCATATATTTTTCTCATCCATTTCTTTTAGATTTTCCAGTTAGGGGAAATAAAATTTTAAAAGTATGTCTATGAGTGACTGAATTCTTCAGTATCTGTTGTGATGCCTTCCTTCTCATCACCAATTTTATTAATTTGGATCCCATTTCTCTCTTTTTGTTAGTATGGCTAGCAAACTGCCAACCTGTCAATCTTTTCAAAGAACCAACTTTTGGTTTTATTCTTTGTATTATTTTGGTTTGTGCTGTTTCTATCTTATTAACTCCAGCCCTGATTTTGATTATCTTTTTGTCTTAGTTTGATTTTTATTGCTATGATAAATACATGATTAAATTCAACTTGAGGAAGAAGGAGTTTGGTTTATCTTATTATCTTAATATACACGATGAAGGAAAGGTCAGGGCAAGTGTCCAAGGCCACAACCTAGAGACAGAGTTGAAGCTGGAACCACAGAGGGACAAGCCTTACTGGCTTGCTTTCTATAGCTTGCTCAGCTGGCTTTCTGAAGCCAGGACCACCTACCTAGGGATGGCACTGCCCACAGAAGGCTTGGCCATCCACATGGATCACTGATAAATAAAATGCCCAAAGACTTGCCTACAAACCAATCTGATGGGGGCATTTTCTCAGGTAAAGTATCCTCTTCTGAAATGACCCTAGCTTGTGTTAAGTTGACAAGAATAAAAACAAACAAAACAACAAGAACAAAACCCTAGCAGACTCGTCTTGTCTACTTCTTTGGGGTTTTGCTTGTTCTAGATTGTTCAAGGTTGTCCAGGGCAACCTAGTTATTAGTCTGAGATTTCTCATATTTTTTTCATAGAGGTACATAATACTATAAGCTTTCCTCTCAGGATTGCCTTCACTATATCTCATAGACTTTGGTATGCTGTTTTAATTTTCATTCATTTCCTTCTTGATTACTTACTGACCCAACTGCCATTCAGTAGTGTGCTGTTTAGTTTCCATTTGTCTGTGTACTTTTTGTATTTTTTTTTTAAAAAAAACTTTATTTATTTATTTTCCTTGGTGTTTGCCTGGAACTGGAACTACAGACAGTTGTTAGCTGCCATGTGGGTGCTGGGAATCGAACCCGGGTCCTCTGGAAGAGCAGACGGTGCTCTTAACCGCTGAGCCATCTCTCCAGCCCCACTTTTTGTATTTTTACTCCTGTTGATATTCAGCTTCATTCTCTTATGATCAGACAGAAGGTAGTGTGTGGTTTCATTTGTTCTATATTTTTAAGATAGTTCCTAATATATAATCTATTTTGGAGAACGTTCTATAGGCTGTTAAGAAGAAAATTTATACTTTAAATGTTGGGTAGAATATTCTATGGCTAAACTGTTAGGCTGATTTGATTTATGATGGTCTCAGTATAGGCTCCCCCAGCTCCAAATGGCTTAACTAGTGTGGTATTGAAACCACATACTATCACCATGTTGGGATCAATCTGTAGCTTTAGATCTAACAGTGATTCTCTTATGAAACTGAGTGTTTCCATATTTGGTACATATATGGTTAGACTGTAATACTCTATTAGTGGATTAATATTTTGGTGAGTATGAAGTATTTATTCTTCCTTATCTCTTCTGAGTAGCTGAGGTTTGAAGTCTGCTTTCCAGATATTGGATTAACCACTGCACTTGTTTCTAACTTCATATCTTTTCCTATTACTTCACCCTAAGGTGGTGTCTATCACTGATTGTGAGGTATGTTTCCAAGATGCAGCAAAAAAAGATGTATCCATTTTCTAATCTAACCTGTTAGTTTGTGTATATCTGCTAGGGAGTTGAGACCATTAAGGATTATTGAGCAAGATATACTAATTCCTGTTACTCTGTAGTATTTTATTAGACATCTTTTAATTAAGTGTTCTATTCAAATTGAATTAAGTTTGATTAAGTTTATTTCCTAAGCATTCCGTCTTGGGCATGGTTAACTTCTCCATATCTCCTCTGTAGAGTTGGCTAAGTTGTCATAAATTCCTTATATCTATTTCAATCATAAAAAAATTTTTCTTTTTCCTTTGATATAACTGATAATTTTGCAGGATATAGTAGCCTGGCCTAGTATCTCAAGTCTTTAATAACTTGTCCAACTGCTTTAGGTTTTCAGAGTCTCCACTGAGATATCAGCTCCTCTCCTCTTTATCCTTTCCTTGTTCTGTATTTTTATTATTTTGACTGTTATACAGAAAGCTTCTTTCTGGTTGTGTCTGGTTGTTGTTCTGTATGTTTCTTCGGGAAGTTTTCTTCTTTGTTAACAATATTTTCTGTGTCTTTGACCTGAGTCTCTTCCTTTTGTACATTTTATCCTGATAGCCCTGAGAACTTTATATAGTCTTTATATAGTATACTGCAGTCCCTTGTTTGTTCTGCCTGTGACTTTTGTTGTTGTTTTTACTTAACACACGCTTTGACTAAGTGACCTGACTCTTGATTGTCTCAAAACCTGATATTCTCTCTTTCCCCTGATCCAGTCTATCTATCAGTGAGCCTTTCCTCTGAATTTTCTTAAAATTTTTACTTTCAGTTTTATTTCATTTGGGTTTCATTTTCCCTTTTTTTCTGAGCTTCTATCTCTTTCTTAAATTCTATTTACACAACTTAAATTGCTTTCAACTGTGTTTTTATGGTCTTCATTCCAACATTTATCCATTCACCTGTGCTGTCATGATCTTTATTCCAGCATTTATTTAGATCCTCTTTGAGAGTCTTAATAATTTTATTGCTATTATTCTGAAATTATTGTCTTGACATCATCTAAGTTGCTTTTCTTAGGAACATTACAATGGCAGGACTGGTTTTTGGTTGTGACCTACTGTGTTGGTTATTCATGTGGCTTGTGTTTTGATGATAGGAGCTAGGCATTTTGGGTTAGTTGTTTGGTAAGGCGTCTTGGTAAAGATATCTTGCCTTTCCATTGTTGAGTGGGTATTTAAAATCTGTTTACTGATATAACTTGTTGTAGACCAGTAAAATTCAGATTAATTTCAGTTTAGGGGTTAGTCAGTCTTAGGCCAATTCAGTGTTGGTGCTTGATATGGTATTAGAAATAATCCCAGTTCAGTTCAGGCTAGTGGTAATATCTACAGGACAGGGTTTCTGTAGAAATAGAGAGGAACCTCAGAAGTGCCCTGGGAGAGGAGAAATCATTATCAGAATATACTGTATAAACAATATCAATTTTAAAAAATGACAAGAAAAGAAACAAAAAAATTTGTTCCATAAGAAACTGCATTGTCATGTTTTAATTTGTAACTAATTTGGCTTCTAATGGTGCATGCAATCAAGTGACAATGTCAAAGATTTGAAAATATATAATGACTAGGTGTACTGGTACAGACTTTTAAATTCAGCCACTCTGGAGCTTGGTCTACAGAGTGAGTTTCAGAAAAACCAGAACTATGCACTTAGACCCTGTCTCAAAGAGAGACAGAGGAAAAAAAAAAAGAAAAAAGAAACAGAAAGAAAGTGGAGAGAAGATTCTTACAGTCAATCCTCAAGAGTCTACTGAGACCACCTGTTAGGCCACAGGAATGGGTGGGATGTGAGCAACAGTGTGAACATCTGAAGAGTGGGGTCTGAGGGCCAATACAAGTTGCATGATTCTTAGGTTGGGAAGGGGCCAAGTGGAGTTACAAGTGGAGTCTAGGGACAGGACATGTAGTACTCAGCAGGTGGAGTTAGTGATGAGAGTGAAGGTCCTCTATATGAAGAGTGAGCCATGGACATGAATGGATTTGTCAGCCCCAGTCTACAGTCCCTACCTGCAAAGTGGGCTAGGCAATGGACACAGTCTTTAGACAGGCTGAGGTAGAGGCAGGTCAATAACAATCTTTCCATTTATCTTTTGTTTTTAATCTTAATATTTTAAAATTTCTTTATAATTATCCAATACACATTTTTAAAAGTTTGTAGAGTTCCATAACATAACTATGAGTAAATTAGTAATTTGACCTATTTAATTGTATCATATTATGCTATTCTGTCTCAAATAACAACACTCCAAAGAACAATCTAGCTATAAATATTGCTTTCAGAAAAATGTAACATTTTAAAGACATATAAATGGTTAAACCTAAAAAAATCTCAGTATCAATCATAATCAAGACTAAATCAATACTATAACAAAGTATTGTCTCAATCCAGGCAGAGTGGCTATTACCAAAAGGATCCAAAGTAGCAAACAGTAAACCTGAAGATAAAGGGGAAATCTTGAATAATAAATAAAAATTATATATCTAGTAAGCAAAATACCATACAAATTAATTAGAAATTTAGAAACAGAAGTACCTTGTGATCCAGTAATTTCTGAGTGTGTGTGTGTGTCTACCCACATCACACACACACACAGAAATCAGAAATCAGTATGTAAAACACATTCAGTGTCTGCATGTTTATCATTGTTTACAACACTTACAGCTAGCATCAATCTGAGTGTTGATCAACAGATAAATACATAAAAAACCCATACAATTTATGTTACAAAATGGATTACTACTCATCTACAAAACTTGATAAAGACTGGGCCTAAGGATGTGGCTCAGGTGATAAAGTGCTTGCCCAGTATGTCAGAAGCCCTAAGCTCCTTCTCCAGCATTTCATAAAGTGGTGGTGAAAGGTGCTACCCCAGTACTGGAGAGGTGGAGGCATTAGGCTACACATTCAAGGTCATTTTCAGTTATATACTAAGTATGATGCCGGTCTGGACTATGAGACTCTCCTCAAAAAAAAAAAAAAATAAATAAATAAATAAAAGCCTGTCATTGGTGTCAATATGGATGAGCATGGAGTACGTTAGGCTAGGTGAATACACCAGACACAGAAAGACAGATACTTCATGTTCTTAGGTGCATGTGGACAACACGATAGCTATATAACAGAAAGAGATTGCAGAACAGCAGCAACTAGAGGATGGAAAGTGCGTGAAATAGAAGATGATTAGCAGTAACACGTATGCAGTTAGCAAAGATGAAGATTTTTCAATTTTCTATAGCTTAATAAAAGTAACTGTGGCTGTCACTAATTAATTATATATTTTAAAACACCTAGTAGAAAGGACTCTGAATATCCCTAACAAAAATGATCTGGGTTAAATGATGAGCACCTCTGGTAGCATGGCCTCGTATGGAACTCATGACCTCTCATTTCAGCTTACCCACCCCTGGGATTCTAAGTGTATGTCAGGTGTTCTGATCTGATCCTCACATATATAAAATGTATCAGATCTGAATGCTAATTTAAAAAGAAAACACTTAGAAATCAGTTTTGAAAAACTCACATGTAGAAAACTAGCTAGATAAATTATAATACAACCTCAAACATGTAAGGAAATGTAACTTTTCCCCTATTTGATTTTGACATGGAAATTTCATTTGTGGAAACTCATACTAGAGCTACAACTAATGTCCATGTTATTCAATGTAGCAATGTTCTGAAAGAGCAAAAATTCAAATAATAAAAATAAGTTTAAAAAAACTAAAAATAACCCAACATGTTTATCCAAAGAGAGAAAATTAAATAAATCATGGTACATTCACATGAAGTGATTTGAGAAAGAGCAACAGGAAGTTCTCTATTACTGAATGGCGAGGATTTATTAAGACACAAGAAACAGAAGCAGAAGGCTCCAAAAGCATGCAATGCACACCATGCATTGGACGGTGGACAAGAGACAGAGACACAAGCACACACACTATACACATGCAGGCTTGCGAACACCCAAATGGATGGCAGAGAACAATCAGGAGCTCATCACACTGAGGTCAAGTCAGGCAGGAAGCAGTCTGGCATGGGAAGGTGATGCTCATTGATGTTTTTCTATGAACAGTGTAAACACACTTTCCAGGTAAAACCAATGAGTGGTAAAAACATAATTTCATTTCTTCAAGATAAAAACAACAGTATAAGGTCATGTTGTGATGACCTATAATTCAGTGAAGCAGTACAGTGTGCACAGCAAAACATAAAACATCTGTCCTTAAGTTTTCAAGGTAAAAGAGAAAAACTGTAAAGAGACATTTCAAACCTTTCCATATCTTATTAGCACGAACGACATTAAGGTAGACTAATCTCTTCTTACATCTTCAGACTTCTCAGAGTCTAAACACTCTGCTGGAACCACTGCAGGCACTTGGGTTGCCACAGGGCAGCAGGGCAGCTCACCTTCATAGGTGCCGACTTCCAGCAGGATTCCGCTCTGCTCGAGGTCCAGGAACTCCTTCACAGTCAGAAAGCTGTAATCCACACCAGGCACTTCTCCTTCTCTGGGAGATCGGGTTGTGCCTGTAGCAGAAAATACAAAGGAACAGGATGCCATCAGTCCATTAGAACAGGGAGTTCCAACCTGAGCAATTAAACAAACCTGCTCAGTAAGCTAGCCTGCTTAGAATTCAAACATGGGCCCCGAAAAAAAGCAGGTCTAGTAGAATGGCATCACCAATTTCTCTCTCCTTCCCTCCAGCAGGGGAAAAAAGAAACAGGTAACCCAGAGATAGTTTTAGTGTATTTTTAAATGCAGCAAGCAATGAAAAATTGAATCCAATGCCACACAGGCAATGTTCACAATTATCAGCTTTTAGGACTCTAATTCATGCTACAAAGGTATCTATCCTAAACTCAGAGCCTAAAGGGTTTGTTTGTACTGTTATCATGAGCCTTGAAATCCTTGTTCACAATACATCTAGCAAATTACAGTGTAATAAACCTTTGAAGAAAATGACACCCATTGCACAGACATAGTACTGCATAAATGTGACTGCTCAATCTGTGCTTGGATATCTCCTGGGGATTAAAACACTGCTTCTCTCCAGGTAATTATTATGCTTAATAAAAAGTGGACACCCATGAGCTCTGAGGACAGATAAAGGACATAGTGTATGAAAGGAAAACTCCCCTTGAATTAATCTGTTCACACACTCAACGGCTAATCAATGTATCC
Organism: Sigmodon hispidus; assembly: GCA_004025045.1. Taxonomy (NCBI): domain Eukaryota; kingdom Metazoa; phylum Chordata; class Mammalia; order Rodentia; family Cricetidae; genus Sigmodon; species Sigmodon hispidus. Next base: position 27,419 of record PVIH01001907.1, read on the forward strand.
ATTTCTCTTAGGAAATGACACGGGCCACAGAGAGCATTTAAGACATTCTGCCCAGGCTCTGAACTGTAAAACTATCTATCACACTTCAGCACAGTGTCACCCACAGGGGAAAACAACAAGGTGAATGCAGTTCAGATATACATCAAAAGAGAAAATAAGATGCAATCACATGGTGTGGACTAGGAACCTGTGATTAATGTAATGAGAAACAAATTCAGAGCAATACAATGTGATTTCTGATTCCATGTAAATCTTGTAAGCCTACAACTAGGGGATGAAACTCAGTGGAGTTCACAAGGCATCATCCATGGTGGTAATTTAATGTTTTCCATTTTCCAGTATGAGAAGCAGGATTATGTCTGTCTTCTTCCCAGAACTCTCTCCTTGCAATTGTAAAGCAATTAAATAAGCAACTGTATTGGAACAGCAGTTCTAATACCCTCAATGCAGCACACAGTCTGATCCCGTACCTGTATAAAACAGCATTGGCATGAATATCATGTGTAGCTATAATTCCTCAGGTCAAAACCCTCAAGAATTATTGCATAATTTGCTTCATCTGAATCCATTTCTCAGAGCACTCAAATTTTAAAATATCTTACATCCAAAATGTCTTACAAGCTAGCTTTAAATTTTTCCCAGAATAGTAGTTTCTCACAACTGGTATGTGGCTTTGAGCAAAGAGGCTATTGGTGCTACCCAGGATTCAGCACTTATATTCTTTGCTGGTTTGTTCCCACTTTTGGTCCTGAGTTGGATAAAGGAGATAGTGTGCATCTTTAAACTTGTATCCCAGTTATCACAGGCTAGGATCACTGGTAATGCTTGCTTTGCATGCTCCATCCCCAGAAAGGCAAAAGAAGCAGCAGACGCCGCCAGCACACAGTTAATAGTAGAGAAAACCAAGAGGAGCATATAGCACAGGAGAGCAGAGGTCTGGGTGGGAAGGATGAATTCATGAGCTAGCTCTCTACTTAGCCTGAGATCTATTACTTGACAGTGTGCTCTTTGCAAGTCAGGGTTACCAGTGGTACTTACATACACCACAGGCTTGCTGAACAAGTCTGCTGAGATAGTATTTGCAGTCAGTAATTATTAGTGGGTATTATTTTTATGTTGTTAGAGTTAAATGAGTTTATAGTCTTATATTTTCAATTCCACTATAACAATTTGCAATTATACAAATATTATGCATGTATGTATGTGTATAATACCATTGTATGTCTCAATTATCTAATAAGCATTTTCTGAAGTCCCAATGCCAAGTAGTGATGAAAATACAGAAAAAAACATTGGTAAATGAGGCAAAGCTCATAAGAAAACCAATCATTTTACTGTGAGGCAGAAATTGTGTATATATGAAGACAAATACAGAGTATAATTTTGTGTAAAAAGAATGTATCTTAGTACCATGCAGCCTAATGGCCTGAAAAGTGGAGGAAGGAGGACCCACATGGTGGCTTATAACTGGTTGCAACTCCAGTCCCAGGAGATCAATGCCTCCTCTGGTCTCCATGTGCACTTCATGTACTTGGTCCAGACTCATGCAGGCAAACCATAAATACACATAAAAATAAAATTGGGGGGGGGGAGGGAGAAGTAAATAAGCTCATCACATCAATACTATTGTTGGAATTCTCGAGGTCAAAACCTGGACTAAGAAGACCCAACAAGCTAGTTTGATTAGCTAACAGAAGAGACAAGTAATGAAGAAAAGCAGAGAAAGATGGCAATGCAGTATAAACACAATGGGAAGAAAAACAAGTGTGCAGGTCTGATAACCTTCAAGTCCATCTTCAGGGCACTGCCATGAGGTTTAGGTTTCCATGGATTGTAAGAGGTATGCAGAACTAGAAAGTTTTCATCAAGGTGTGAGCATGGCCATCCCTGGCCCAGGCTGCCTCCTAAAGTGAACAGATGAGTGGTCAGAACTATGTAGAATCTTTTTGGGGAAGTGAGTTCCTTCTCTGGCTGGTATTAGGTAGGATGCCAGCCTTGCTTTCCTCCACCTTAAGATTTCCAGGGAAAATGTAGGGTCTTTTTTGGGGAGGGAGGGGGGACATTGTTTCACTAGTGTAATAATATAAATGTCTCTCTTTTAGATATCCTTTCCCCTGGCAAGATTAGAACTACTTTGTCTACACTTTAAAGATAAACATTAACTATGCTATGTAAGAGAGAAAAATGAAAATTTTCAACAATTTTTTAACCTGGACAAATGGGCTATTTATATATTTATATAACCCATTTATAAAAGTTGAAATTATGGAATAAATTGTTGCAAAGGAGAGGGCCAAAAAGTTCACCTTGGTCATGTTAAGTTTGAGATCAGACACGTTGGTATAGAGAGCTGGATGAACAGCAACCTTGTAAATCTCAAGGTCAAGATAAGATTGAGAAATTACTTATCTGTTATCAGCAAGCCAGGGACATTTGAAGGCAAAATATTGAGAAAGAAAATCTGAGTAGAATGTGGAGAAAAAGAGGCCAAGAAGCACTGGCTGAACAATAAGACCTTCCACTTTCTATGCTGGAAGAAGAGGAAGATTCTGAAAGAGAGCTGAGCAGAAGTCAGGGAGGAAGAAGCAAAGATGGGTGAGGTCCTGAAGCCAAGAGAAAGGCTGCTTAGTCAGCAACTTGGAAGATACCAATAGCCAACATCATTCTGGGAAATCCTAGTGTAGGGCACAAATAGAATCTCTCTGAACATGCTGTGAGAAGTTCCACCCAAAGTCTGTTCATATGGTAAACTCATTCTCAGCTTTCATCCTCAATTCCATCATCTGAATCTATTCAAAGGAAGACTGGGGGAAAAATAAAACCAAACAGAAGATTCTTTGAGTCTAAAAACTCTTCCTAAAACAGAGTGCTGTTCTCCCTTTGCCTGCTCTGGCTCATATTTGCCTACTCTTTGTTTTTAGTTTTATTTATTTTTTAAACATGTTATCACATCCAATTTGCCAGATTTTCTTTCAAGATAACCGTCACCCCCGAGTCTTTATTTCCTGAAAGGATTAGAAATAATCAGGAACTTCAAAAATTACATTTTTCAGGGAAAGTGAAGCTCCTAGAGACACTGTCTTCCCAAGAAAACAAATCTGCTTCAAACAGCTTTTGAGCTACAGGGAGGAATGGGGAGGCGGGTGAGTCTCCACCCATTGAACACACAGGGCTTATTACCCAGACGAAACCTGTCCTCACTATAGGCTACCAAGAGGGTTACTCCCAGGGATGCTCTGAACAACCCACTCTGGGTCTGGGCCAACTTCCCAGGATCCATTCAGGGAGGATGCTGGGGGAAAAGGCCACAGGGAGGGAGGGGCTCCGCCTCCTCTTTTCTTGTAACAGAATGACAGGCTGCTGGCTGGACACACGCCTGACAGATGGCATTTCAAAGGGATTTCGGGAGCCATCTGGGGTGGGTACAATTATTACAAATCATGCTTCTAACAAAGCCAGAAGGGTTACTTCCTGAAAGAAAAGAAGTAAAACAAATTCTATCATGTTAGGAAGACACATAAAAATATACCATGCTAACAAACTCCAGTTTTCTGCAGCCTAAAATGCTAGCTTCTGCTTGTTGAGCTGGAAACCAGGCCAGTAATATCTTCCAGCTATTAGCTTGAAGCTCATAAAAACAGTGTTTCCCCTCTTGGAGAAAAGGAGACCATCAAACACCAGGAGAAACAATGGCTTCAAGCTCCTAGATGTTTACTCATAGAAAGGCATTAAGGCATAATCAGCAATATATTTATTTTGTACAAGAAACCACAGCAATGAGATGAATATTATATTCATCTTATTGGTGAAAAATTCTGAGATTCAGACAGGGAAAGTAACCCATCCATGGCCATATAAAAGGGAGGTGAGATTAAATGATTTAAACAAAACATGATTTAAATGACAGCAGTTTATGTCCTCTCCCATTCTAAACTAGCCTTGTATATTAAAACCGGCTGCCATGGTGAAAATGCTTCATTTCAGTGCTGCCTACCCATACATGCCTGTTGAAAAGTGATTAACGGGTCTGGGAAATGGCTTGGAGGATACAGGGCTACTTGCCATGCACACATGAGGATTTGGGTTCAGATCCCTAGATTCACATAAAAGGCAGGAGCAGAAAAATTTTGAGTCTGTAATTGCAGTATAAGAGCAGGGAGGGGAGTGCAGAGCAGAAGCCTCCTGAGAGCTTGCTGGCCAGCCAGTGTGGTCAGTCCGTGAGCTTCATGTCCAATGAGAGACTACATCTCAGAGATGCACAAAAGTCCATCTCTGGCTAGCACATGCACACACAACTACACACACACAGAGAGAGAGAGAGAGAGAAAGAGAGAGGTGACTGAGGCTGTGAAACTGAATTCAATAATATTTACTTTAAATAAGAAGAGCCATTGCTAACAGCCAGTGGGTTAGCCAGCATACCTCTATTGAGAGGGGGATGTCAGTTGCTGGCTATACACTGTATTTGATAGAGTCCCCCAAAACTTCAAGCTCTCAAAATAACAAGAAAAATACTTATATTAAACAGCAAGACATCTTGAACTGCTATTTGAAAACCTTCCACTTTTTTTCAAAGCCTGTATATGCTTTGAAAAATGATCTAGTCAAAGTCTGTGTTTTGTTCTAAAAATTCTATTTGGTCCTTATTATCTGTGTTTCTTTGAAGAAATTTTTAAAAAAATATTTGTGGTAGCAGGGACTGCAAGAAATTAAACAAAATAAAATAAGGGAGAAAGGAAAGCAGCCTTACGCAGGGAAAGAGGGACTGAGCTCGGTGGGTTCGCCCTCAGGGACAGGTTTAGCTACGTAACTGCAAAGGCTATCAACCGTTAGACTGCAGGCACTTTCCAGAAGGAACACAAGCAATGTGCACCCAAGTGACATACACAAGTCACAGGATAATAAATGACTATGGCTGCATTTTACCCAGGAACAGAGAATGAGAGCCCATGCTTTGTAAATTTAGATTCTAACAGATAACCGTATGGAAGAATACTAAACTATTACCCTGGGCATTTCAGGGTGGGGTGCGAAATGGGAGATGTGAGACAGCCTTCTTTTCAGTAAATACCTCTCATTTCTTAACTGTGTTGGTGGGCATTTATTTAGTTCTGCATCTCATAAACTGAATAAAATGATCACTCAAATATAATAATGCCCAACTCTTGAACACTGCTCAAACATTGCCAATCTTAACTTATTCACCACAAAAATATGTAAACAAAGTATGGGCTCCAGTCTGTTACACCAACAATGTTTCAAAGTTTTTCATGTTAACACAAAGCTAACCAAGGTCAATAACACATGCTTTCAACTACTTGTTTTAAAAAAGACCAATATGCTAGCATCTAAACTCCCAACCCTTTTTACCACCAGATCAGAACTGAATCTGATCACTGTCCTACTGAATGTCTCAGTATGAATTGCCAATGGCCCCAGAGTTCTCTCGGAAAATACTGAGTGCCTATTTGCTTCTTATGCACATTTTATGGTCCATAAACTTTTAGTGTACCTGGCTTCAGTGACCCTCCCTGAGGAAATCAGAAAGTGACCTTCTTTGCAATCACACTCTATTCACCAGGGCTGAAGTGAGGACAGTGGGTGGAAAGCTCTTCCAGCTGCCCTGTGTAGGACCCTCTGAGGCAGCTGAAGAGACCTCAGCACTGAAGCTCCTCTAAGCAGTCTCCTGCTGATCTAGGTTCCCAACACCAGTAGGCTTCCAGAGGAGCCATCTCAATGGAGTTCTTTCCCATCAACTGTACAAATGCTCTCAGGCCCCACCTGCTAACTCGGCCATGATCATCTTACTCAGACTGAACAGCAATGGTATCATTTGCTGTTACATTAATGGAGGTCTTGTTTATCAAAATCTACCGAGACTTCAAAAAGATTACTGTCATTTTCACTGTTTAAGATAGTTGAACATGCTTCACACAGACAACATTTTCTCTTGTAACACAACTGCTTGCATTTCTTAAATATCCAGGGTATCAGACAACATGGCCAGACTTAAGGCTAGTCATTCTTTAGCTAATGGAGAGAGGCAAAGATGTATGCATTGCCCCCCACAGCATTTATTCCATTACCAAGCTCTCACTGTACTTTACTTTACAGCACTAAAGACCAGAGGCTCTTCCAATATTTGCCCTTCAAATAATTTTTCAAAAGCCTTAATATAACAATTTACTAAAAGGTTAAATATAAATGTACCATATATTCCTAAAATCTAATGCATTTCTTTCAGAGAAGTGAAATGTGAATTTACAAAAACAAACAAAAATGTATACAAATGTTTATGGAAACCTTATTTTGTAATCACTTCAAACTGAAAATGACATAAGTGGTCTTCAACCAGACAAACCGGTGAGTCAATACAATGTAACAACACCCCGAAAAACAAGTTATAGTGTGGATGACTCTCAATGATGTTGTACTAAGTGGAGGAAAAGCCAGATACAGAAAGCTACATGGTATAATACCATTTACATGATGGTCTGTAAAAGGTAAAATTACCATAAGACAGACTACCACAGGAGCATCACAAGGCAGTTAGGGAGAAGAGAACACAGAAACACTGCATGGTGTTTACAGCCTATACGTTTGTTAAACCTGTGGTGTTAGCTCATTCTCCTATTGCTGTGATAAAATACTCTAACAAAAAGAACTTAAAGTCCATAGTTCAAGATACAGTCTATCATGGTCAGGAACTCAAAGCAATGGGAGTTTGGTAGCTGGTCACATTGCATTCACAATCAGGAAGCAGAGAAAAATAGATAAAGCTTGTGCTCAGTCCACTTTCTCCTGTGTGTGTGTCTGTGTGTGTCTGTAGTCGAATTATGTACTATTACACTGTAAATATTTGTTCCTTCTACGGGCTTAATAAAAACACTGATTGGCAGAAAGCAGAGAGGAAGTGTGGGTGAGGCTACCAGACCAAGAAAACTCTAAGAACAGGAAGAGCAGGGAGAGATGCCAGAGAAACACCAAAGAGACACCAGTAGATGCAGAGGAAAGAAGAGATGCTGCTCTGAGAAAAGAGACCACGCTGTGTGGCTAAACAGACTAATGGAAATAGGTTGAGTTAAGATGAAAAAGATAGCTAGCAATATGTCTGAGTCATAGGTCAATCAGCATAAAATTAATATAAGCTTCTGTGTGGTTCTGTGGGACTGTGGGTCTGGACCATAGGCCAGACAAGGCAGAAACTTCATATTACATATATATTCATATTCCAGTATCCCACTCTAGAGAATGATGCTATCCAAAGTGATATATTCCCATCTCAATTAATCATCAGTAAACTCTATCTCTTATTAGCTTTTTAACAAAAGAAAAAGTTTAACATTTCATTAAATGGAGAATCAGTTTCATTTTGTCACAAATACCAACCAAAAATAAATACAATAAAAATAAAGCCAGTTTTTCTAATCTGGACTCCAAGGCTTGTATTTACTTATTAAAAAAGGAGACAGCCACTGTGGATATCTGTACATATGAAATGGAGACCATCTCCTTAACTTCATTATAAGGCTTTGTCATAACTGGAGCTGCTATCACACAACACCAGAGACCAGGTGACTAAGACTAAACAAGTCTACATCTCTCACAGTGCAGGCACTATCTGGGCTGGAGGTAGTACTCGCCCAGAGGGAGGGGGTTGGGGAGGAAAGCAGGAGCTCTTTCTTTTTAAATGACATTAACTCCATCGTGAGGACTGATACTGTACTACACTGTTCTGATCATCTCCTAGAGCAGATATTCTCAACCTGTAAGTAAAGACTCCTTTAGGGGAGGTCAAATGACCTTTTCACAGGGGTCGCCTAAGACCACTGAAAACATAGATATTTACATTACAATTCACATTAAGTAAGGCATCTTACAATTCTGCATGGCTCAGCTATACTACTCCTGGGTATTGACCCAAAAGATCCCAAGTCCATAAAAAGGAATGAGGTGGGTTGGGCTAATTTGGACAAGAAGAAAGCTGAAAGTATTCTCCAGATTTCCAGGATCCTGACCCCAAATTGTATGTATGGCATCCTGTCATATTATCTCCTAATCAGAGAACCAAGGTGAACAGTCCAGACTCCATTCACTAGCAAATTGCAGTCCAAAGGGACATGAGCACTAATCACTCTTTACATAGGAGAGAATGTTATCACAAATACATGCAGAAAGCCTGCCTTCATTAAACACAGGAAAACAAAAGTTTCCAGCTGTGGCTGATTCATTGCAAATAGCAGCAAAAAACATTCAAGAAATAAAGAATCTTCACCAGGAGAGGTTATCTTATCAAAAATCAACCTCTGGGGATTATCTTGATGTATACTCCATCTGAGTGGAATTCAGGAAGTGAGGAATGCCACATCTGAGTGGGAAAGGTTGCCTATGATAACAGGGGACTGATGCTAACTTTATCCATTATGACAGGTGAAACTTTAATTTTCTCTGAAGTCATTACACAACTGCTGGTATATAATGGAATGGGTCTATCTTTAACGTTTTCAACTGGACAATTTTCAAAAGCTTGTGAAAAATGATTATTTTAATGAAAAACAACGATTAAGAATATAAAATTTTTACAAATTTAGGTGACTTTGCATTGCCCAGTGCAGTATGAGTAATGGTTCTAATTTTAGGCAGCTTGCTTTCTTAGTTTAAAAGAGAGAGAGAGAAAAAAAAAAAAAAAAGGTTCAGAAGTTACTGTTAATGAACATATGGCTTCTTTGAGGACAATAAAAATATTTTGCAATTAAGTAGTTGGACTGTCCTGTGAATGTAATGCAAACCAATGAATTGTACACTTGAAAAAGGGTAAATTTTATAATATGTAAACTGTATACCAATAAAGCTGTTAAAATATAAATTAATGTTAGCTGGGCATGGTGATGCATGGTTGTATCTCTAGCACTTAAGTTAAAGCAGGAGCAGTTTGAAGACAGGTTGGGCTTCATAATAAATTTAAAGCTAGTATTAGGTACAGAGTGAGACCCTATTTCAAAATAGATAAAAATGTATGTATGTATGTGTGTGATGCCCTTAAAGATACATATGCAAGTAAGGTCTAGTCCCTGTTCTTAGTTTTTAAGAGAAAGTCTGAGTTCAGAAACCAACTTTATATAATTATCTGAAGCAGGTCAGAGATCTTGAGCTCTTCCAGAATTTTTGTAGAGAAATTACAAAATCTAAAATCAGGCTTTATATATTTAAATCTCAGCTCAGGTTTTTTACAAACTGAGCAATGTCGGTCAAAGTCAACACCCTAGTTTCTTTATCTCTAAAACAGAAATCATGATTATAATTCTTCATGAGATGTATAAGGATTATATAAAACAATATGTGTAAAATCCTAACCTCAGTCATAACATACGCTCTTGTGAAATATCAGCTATAACAATGGGAATAACATCATCCCTTTGACAAACTCTGTAGTTTAAGAAAAACAATAAATGAAGAAGGAACCAAATCTAGTGATTTTTCTGGGACAGCTTACTTCAATACCAGCAAGGCCTAGGTTGATCTGCAGCACCACACATAGGAAAGTAAGAAAGACCCAGTTATTGATCACTTGCGATACTTCCACAAAACACAGGCTTTCTTCACATAATGCCTAATTTCACTCTCCAAAAAAGGATATGTTTTCCCTGTCTTAACAAAAGTTTCCACTTTTAATCAACATTTTTCAAAGCCTTTTGCAGAAATGTACAACTTTCACTACGCCTCCTTGGGTTATCTTTAGATAACAAATCGCATGGTCAACATATCGTGCAAATAGCATCACTTTAGTTAATCATTCGTCATTTAGCACCAACACTGGTATCGATTCAAGGAGTATGCCAGCTTGTTTGAATGTAATCTCTATATTGGAAGACTCAATACTCCCAATCCTACATCAACTATATTATTCTTCACATGGCTGACTCCTTTTCACTGAATGGATGTAATATGTATTTCTTTAATAAGTAACCCAGTGGATTCAAAGACAGATAATAACGTTTAGTACTAAGACTGAGCAATTCTAAGAACAATTCCAGATAGATATAAGAACAAAGTTCCTTAGGCTGATGTAAATGGCCTGCTAGTCACCCTGAGTACAAGGTGATGTTTGGGTCTAGGCTGTTGCCAAGGGTCATGTCTGAGTCTGTAACCCTGCCACAACCAGGGTCTGTGTTAATATCCATAGCTCCTGAGACCACTAAAGGCTGTGCTAATACCTGAAATTTGGGCTTTCACCTGGGGTCCTGTTAGTGGCCAAGGGCCACACTACCACGGGGACCATGCTAGTAAGTGTGGCCTGTGCTGCCACCTGGGACTATGGTAACATTTGGGCCTGGGCTGATGCCTAGGACCATGTCTGGGCCCATGGTCTTATCACAGCTGGGGTCTGTATTGATGTCTATGGCCCATGTTACCACCAAAGACTACACAGATGCTAGGTTTAGACTGCAACCTGTGGTCTAGAGGGTGTTTAAGGGCCATGCTGATCTGAATGGCCTGTGCTGTCACCAGAGGCCCTGGTGTTGTCCAGGTCAGGGCTGCTTCTGGGGGCCATTTCTGGGTCTGTGGCTCTACAGCAGCTAAGGTCTGAGTTGATGTCCATGGTTCCTGTTACCACCAAGGGCTGTGTGGACGACCAGTATCTAGTCAGCCACCTGAGACTATGTTGGTGCCTGAGGGCCATGGTGCTGTCAAAGGTCATGTCTGGGTCCATGGTCCTATTACAACTGGGGTCTTTGATGATGTCTGTGTTATCACGGGGAGTCATCGGAACCATGCTATGCTGAGCTCATCTCTCCCTTCACTGACTCTGGGATGGCTAACCCTGGTCATTGCTGGATCCTGCAGCAGGAGAGCTACTCCCATTCCTCAGGGCAGAGCTTACCACCCACTCCCCCTACACACACACTGGAGAAAGACACCCCACCCTTCACTGCAGGCATTTACCTCACCAGGGCAGCACATTATAGCTGTGGTCAGGAATGCAGATGAGCAAGTTCTGGGGGGTTTTGAGCAGGAGAGCTGACCCTGCCTCTTCTTGTCTACCATGTGGTGGCATGAGTGAGAGAAGGATGACCCCTGGCCCTTTAGCACCTACTGCAGGTGAGAGGACTGGCCCTGGGGTCAGAAGAGTAAGAGAGCTAGCTGTGCACCGCACCTAAACAGCACACTAGAGCTGATCTTTAGTTGCAGGCACAAGTGAGCCAGTCCTGAAGGCATGAGAGCAGGAGAGCTAACACACCCCACATCCCTGCCCCTACCCCTGCCACCATATGTTCTCTACAGCAATCAGGAAAGTGGGCCCTGAACTTTGTCGGAGCAAAACAACAGAGCTGGCCATGGTGGTGTAAGTGTGAGTGACGGGAATCTGAGGACTTGAAAGCAGGAGAAGGGACCCAGCTCTTTGCTGCAGGCTGTATGGGTGACCTAGCTGAGACGGTGCTGGAGAAGTCACCAGGTATTGAGGATGAAAGAAAGTGGACAGGTGACCAACCCAGCAGGATGACCAACTCAGCTACCACTCAGGCCCAGAACCAGAGCTATGAGTTGGTCCAAAATCCATCTATGAACTGTTGGAGCTTGTGAAAGGGAAAAACCTACCGATCCAGAAGAGCAAGATGTCCATAACACAGTTCAACAATAGGATAACCAAGAGCAGCCCTCAGAGACAGCCCATTATACATGGCAGAGCAGGAGCCAGAGGCCCTGAGCTGGACTCTTGCAAGCAAAATGGCAATGGACACGTGCAAGTAAAGATGGATGGACAAATGGACCACACTACCGTTTCCACAACAAATATCTCCGTCTCCGTCTCTGTCTGTCTCTGTCTCTCTCCTCGTCCCTCTCTCTCTGTGTCCCCCTCCCTCTTCTTTGCTTAGGTTTTGGTTTTCCTTTTAAATTTGATTTGGAGGGAGGTTGCAAGGGCAGAGGGTGGAATCAAGAGAAGAGGGAGATGAGTGGGATTGAAATGCAGATGTGAAATCTGCAAAGATCAATAAAAGTGAAAAAAGAAGAAGAGCAAAGTTCCAAGTGATTTGATGCCTACACACACAGTCATGATAATTCCTGAAGTCTTCTCAGCAATGCAGCCACATACTCAAGAACATGTGAATTTCATTTTAGCCCCCATAAAGTTGCTATGTCAACACCAATAAAAGGGCATGCGATGCAGTGAGAATGACAACATGCTGGAAAAATAAAGGGGACTGGATATGAGTTAAGCCTATATTAAGCAAAGTAGACTGCATATGTATAGACTTTGTAGTTTAAGGACATAAAAAAAATCAAAGACTAAGAAAGTTTAGTGGCCAATTTTTTAAAAACAACCATGTCAAAGAAAAACTATTATAAGTTGCTTTGAATAATTATATAAGGATAATAAACTATTTTATAGACTTTAGCTGTTTTCATAAAGTATGCTCCCATCCCCAACATCAGGTACACATGTTGCCTTCTAAAATGGTAGCAGCATTTTAAACCTACAGGAGTCTCATTAACTCTCAAATGCAAATTATGCCCTTGTCATCTATGGAAACTGGGCCTAAAGTGAGTTAGGTAGATAAGATCTAATCAATAATCAAATCAAGAGCTCTGTCTTGGAGACAAGAATTTGTACATTGGTCATTAAAAATGAAGAATTTGTGGTGAAATAGAAATAAACTTATTTTTGAAAAGAAAAAACAATGGACTACATTGTTTGCTGCTTATATGTGAACTGAATGCCCTATCACAGGAAGCTGACTGGTTCTCACTACTGAGTTCCATCTAATTCTTCATGCCTGTCAGTAGCAACTGCTGGTCAAGGGCAGAGAGAGGTGAGGGCAATCCTCCTCCCTTCATTTGGCAGCAGGGGTGACTGCCATTAGCTCTCTGTCAGTGGGAGCAGCTGGGGGACATAATAAATGACCCGGGGGCCCTTACAGGCTGCTCCCCTATGCTCCTACCCTCTTAACCCATGTACCTGGCAGCGACTGTCTCATCTTCAGGGAAACCTACCTTTTTGCCCAGAGCAGAAGAGTCAAAGTCTTTACTAAACCCACAAGCCACCAGTGGAGTTCCGTGGCTGTGTCCTGAAAACCAACACACTAAAATTAAACCACACTAAAAATGAAGGCACCAAGTCTCAAGTTAGTCACATTAGCAAATATAAGATTTTCTTGATTCTTTTAGGAGGGTAAAGTAGGAGGCATGCCGCATAAGCAAAGCTTAGGAATGGTCCATGAATGACACAAGAAGAGTTAAACAATGGGAAATGCAGCAATGACAGAGAGGGCCTGCAGATTTTGTTAGGAAAAGTTCTTACTCCCTCATTTCCCTCTGGAAGTTTATAAAGAAAATGAAGATGCTACCAGGAAGACCGATGGGGAAAAGCACCTTTACCATCCCACCTGACCACCAGCCTATAACCAGGCATCATGTCTTATGATTCTCAGCCAGAAGTGGTGCTCATCAATGTATGCCTTCTTGTGAGAACACGGACCAATCCTGATCACTACACTAAGGTCTACAGGGACAAAGACTCACTCCTTTCCACAGCTCTTCCACAATCTCCACCACTCCTGTGCATAGAAAGTGAGTGAGAACACACTTTCAACACCTTTATAGGAGGCTGAGCAATTAGAACAGTGAGACAATCAAAAGCAATTTCTTGCTCTAGGTTTTAGGAAAAGCATTACAATAATGATGATGATGATAACAGATGGTCAGCTAATAGCAGAAGTCTGTTACTAATGCTACTACCACAAAATCTGACTCAGAGGCTACTTGGCATCCTTTCTTCTTAAAACCTCATCACAACCATGAGCTCATGCCTATGACTGGAAAGGGATGTATTACTTACTTACTACCTTCTAATGGTAGCTATGCTGGGCTCAAAACTCATTGTGCATAAGTGTAACAACACTACAGGACCTCCTTACTCCTACACATTGGTCTCCTTACTCCTATAAAATTCCAGGGAGTATGCTCCCTCAAAGGCCTCATGCCCACATCTTCTATCAGATGGCTAGCATTTCAAACTTTATTATACTGTGTGTGCACACAGGTGTATGTGTACACATGTAGATGTCAGAGGACAACTTCTATGGAGCTTGCTCTTTGCACCTTTACCTAGTTTCTGGAGATCAACTGCAGGACATCAGGCTTACACAAATGCTAATTACACAAATGTTAGTGAGGTGACTCGGATGATAGAGTCACCTCACTAACATTTAGATGGCCAGTGTTCCACAAAACAGCATTAGGGCTATTGTTAAATCTCCACTAAGTTTAACTCAAATGTTACCTTGGTGCTTTGAATGTAACTGGGCACCATAATCTCATAGGCAGTGGCACTATTAGGAGGTGTGGCTTTGTTGGATGTAGTGTGTCACTGTGGGTGTTTCCTATTCACAGGACACTTCCTTTTGCCTGCAAGATATAGGACTCTCAGCTCTACCATCATATATGCCTACATGCCACCATACTTCATGTCAGGAAGATAATGGACTCAATCTCTGCAACTGTATTCAAGCCACCCCAATTAAATGTTTTATTTATAAGAGTTGCCATGGTCATGATGCCTCTTCTCAGCAATAAAAACCCTAACTAAGACAGTCATCTTCAAGGTAAATAGTTTCATAATCCTTTATTCTAAGTCACAGACTCTCCCCTACTCAACTCCTCATATTCCTACATTACACATGTTCTTCAGCAACCATCGATAAATTCTTGGCAGACATAGTGATCCATATGCAATCCCAGAGTTTGAGAATTGGAAACAAAGCATCCCTGGATCAAGCTAGTGAGCCAAACTGGCAGGCTCCAGGTCCAAGTCAGAGACACAATATATGAGGTAAAAAGCAACTGAGAAAGGTACTAGATGTCAGCCTCTGCCCTTTACACACACACCTGAACAGTTGTACACATACTTTATGCCAGCACACATGTGAACACACACACACACACACACACACACACACACACACACACACACACACCAAAGGAAAAAAGGTGTAGGAGATTAGTGAAGCATATCTCTAGGTGTTAAGAGGGTATTTCTAGAGGCAATGAGATGTGGAAACTCTGACCTAATGAACAGTTTAAACTAATGATGTATTCAAAGCAAAATAGGTAAGTGTAGAACCACAGAAGAAGGCCAAGCTGGAGGTGCCTGGGGCAAAGCATGTGGAGTTCTATCTTAGCCTGGCCCTCCTCATTATGGCTTCATTCTGCTTCATGTCCACCTTTCTATGAACTCTTCTGTTCTTCCAGATGACTATGGGGTAAACAGTTTCTGTGACACAATCCTGTTTCCATGATGTAGTGTCTCATCACAGGTATACAAGAAACTTCTCATGTTGTGGGCTCATGTTACTAAGATCTCAGCAAGAACAGACCTTCCACCCACAAAACTGAAGAGAAGGAAAGGCATACTAGCTTTGCTTTCACATCTCAAACTGCAAACTTATTACTTGTGCAAGTGTTTCCAGTTAGGATGGAGGAGACACCAACATGAGAAGGTGCAGAAAGAACACTGAGACACTGGAGAGAGGAGACCACATTCACATACCTTATATTATAGACGCTGCTGTGGATGCTAATCTAATTTTCCACTGTGTCTATTCATACATTAAATTTTATTGTGAACATGTAGATATGGTGATAAAACATATTGATTTGGGCTTGGTGCTATTTCGAGAATCCTCTGGGAATGTGGGAACAGATTTGCTGTGCACAAACAAGGACTAGGACACCTGATGAGGACTATCACTGTAGGTCGCAAGCAATTGGGACACCTTCCTATCCTAGCATACAGCTCTGTGTGAACAGGGGCTTCATCTGTCATGTTGCTGTTTAATTCTGAGCTCCTGTCTGCCCTATGATAGTTGCTCAATAGATATGAGTTGAAAAATTATCCATCTGATTGGGTGCTTAAAAATACCAAGAGGCTATGCTCCAGATTTCACTTAAAGATGATCATGCCTCCCCAAAAGCCTTCCCTGACCATGACTAAAAATGTTTCTCCCAACTGTCCTTTGTTGGCCACTCATTTTTCTTTCCTAGCACTTTCATATCTATAATTAGTTTATGTATCTGTATAGTCATTTTCTTCCCCATTCATCACAAAATTAACACTATAAGGATTGGGGTTGTATCTGTTCCATGACATCCTCAGAAACTAGCACAGCAAAGTAAACAGTAGTTGTAGTATTATAAATGAGATTTAGAGTCAATTATCGGGGGAAGGCTGAAATATCAGAGAGAGGAGGTATTATAGTCAATTTTTATTTAGCTGTCTTGTAACTTTTTTAGTTTTGTTTTTGGTAGTTTTGTTAGTTGCTTTTTTTAGTTGCTTTTGTTTTTTGAGGGCTTTTATAAACCCTTATATATCTATCTAGGTTAGGATTAAAGGCGTGTAGCCTGGCTTATTTTTGGGGGGGGGGATTTTTGCCCCACAGTTGAGCATCAAATGTAGTATCACAAATGAGACTCAGAGTCAATTATTGGGGGAAGGCTGAAATATCAGAGAGAGGAAGCACCACAGTCAATTGTCACCCAGCTGTCTTATAACTTCCTCAGCCTCTGCTCTTGGTTATTTCTGCCAGTCTCTTCTCTTAGTCGATTTTGTTTTTTCTGGGTTTCTACAAGCCCTTATCTAGGTTAGGATTAAAAGCGTGTAGTGTAGCCTTGAACTCACAGAAACAGAAGAAGTTCTGTTTCTGGAATTGTGAGATTAAGGGTGCAGGTCACCACTCCAGGCTCTCACTGTGCTGGGATTAAAGGTGTGTGTGATTGACTCAGCTGTTTATCTTTGTATTTAAGGTTTAAGAATTTCCTGAGCTGTCTGCCTAGGATTTGACTGGGTGCTCTTCCCCCCAATATTCAGGTTTTATTAAAAGTGTAATATATATCCACAAGTAGTTGTTCAATTTTTTGTGTAAATAAAAGTACAGAGGGACTTGGATAACTTCTCAAGTGAATGAGCTCTTGGGGAATTTATCACTGTTCTAAAAAGAAATGGGAAAGAGAGACTGGAATTAGGAGGAATTCCAGTGAGGTCCTGGAATCTTGAGTGAGTAGCTTATTATGCCAAATTTGAGCTGACAGCAACATAAGATATTAAGTTATATTCATGAAATAAAATACTTTTTTATTAAGTATTGATATATTAAGTATCAATATTCTGCTTTCAGTAAATGTTTACTAAACACTCTGTGCCATGTTTAATATGCTGCATGCAACAAAAATTGATCAATAAGTAAAATCAAAGACCTGCCCTACTGGAGTTTATATTCTAGTAGATGGAAAGATAGACTAAGTAACTGCCAAATTATAGAATATGGTTCATTTGCTGTAAGGGAGAGAAGGGTATGAAATTCTGGGTGGCAGAAGCCCAGATACAAAAGGACCAGTCAGAAGAGCACACGAATCACAATTATAAAGCTATTTTCAGCACAGTGATTATGCTTATTAAAGGTTGTGTGAAGGGGCCAAACAGGAGGTACATGATTTTAATTCTAGTAACTGGGAAGCAAAGTGATGCCTGTGAATTTAAGGCTAGCCTAATTTACATAGTGAATACCAAGCTAACCAGGGGGTACATAATGAGATCCATCTTAAAAAATAAAACAAAATGTTAACAAAGACGCATGAGGGGCTGGCAAGATGGTGCTTGCTCTACAAGCCTGCAGACATGAGTCTGATCCCCAGAACTCATGAAAAGGTGAGGAGAGAGGCCAACTGCACAGCTGTCCTCTGACCTCTACATACACTCTGTGGCATGATGCCATGACAAATAAAAATTTTAAGATGAGTTTCTGTGACAATGTCTGTCTTCTGTGCCCAGGGAACCTTAGTAGCAATCAAAGACTTTGAGAGTACCAACCCTCTGCACATTGTTTCCCAGGTGCTACTGTGACCATGTCTATTCTGGAAAACACTTTAGTAAAATTGGTGACTAGCACTCTACTGTGACACCACCCACAGCCTCAATGCTGATGAGCACAAAACCACTAGAAAGCCTCAGACATGAGACCCTAAGCCACCACCAAGATGAGACTTCCACAGATGGGTCCTTTATCATTTTATTAATGTAACAGATCAGGATGTTCATACCTTCCCCCTCCACTTTGAGATTACACTCAATAGAGGCTGGATTTTAACAACAAAAGTCTTTAGCCAGAGGCAAGAAAGTCCTGACCCAACAGCTATACCAAGGCATAGAAACTGACTAACAGCCTACTTTAACAGCTGGCCTTCCAGATTCTTGTGAGAAAGACGCTAAACACAATGTTGCCTTAAAATCCTAATAGCCACAGATTTGGAACAAGTGTAACAGAGGTATAGAACTAATTTAATAAATATTTAAATACCTATGTGGACATGCCATTAGTTTGTGAAATGCAGATTTCAGAAAATATCGACTTGAGGACGACATTACTTACTGAGTAAATATATAGTACAATGAATATTCATGAACAAAAGAATAATCATCTCAATACAAGCATGCATACTTGATTTCTAAATTATTTAGCTTTGTATGAGGTAGTTCCTAGATTGTGATAATGCTATGCTCCTTACCATATGTTAACAAGTAATTTAAGGTAAGAATTTTAGGCACCAAGTCTTGGATTATAATACGTTACATTGCCATAATGTAACAGATTATAATAATTATAAGTCATTACAGAGTAATGGAAAACTAATTTTTACAAATGAATGACCATTTCTCTGTTGATATATAAGCCAAAGGGTTACTATTTTTAAAGACTTACACTGGACATTCATCTTACCTCTTAATTTAATGGGACTTAATGTATCAAGAGATAAATTCCTCTATCATTTCTGTTATTCTTCTTTACACCTAGAAAAGCTTACGACAGCAGTGTGTTCCCAACAATTGTTACAACAGGGAGAGAGAATAAAACCACAAGAGCCCAAATAATAGAAATTTCCTTCCCTGTTTACTTTCTCAATGGCCCTCACCAAGCACAGTAAACTCGAAAGAGTAGCATGAAACTGTGAATATTATCACTAATAAACATATGGAAAGTTTTGCAAAGAACTAGATTCAACACAAGACTGAAAAGAAAAAAAAAAAAAAGTAATAAAAAGAAAAGGATAGCCAGGCAGTGATGATGCAGGCCTTTAATCTCAGCACTCAGGGGGCCAAAGGCAGGTGGATCTCTGAGTTAGAGGTCAGCCTGGTCTACAAAATGAGTTCTGGGATAGCTAGAGCTACACAAGAGAAACCTTGTCTTGAAAAACCAAAATTCAAAACAAAACAAACAAAAACCCCATAAACACAAACAAAATCCAAACCAACTCCCCCCCCCCCAAAAGAGACATGACTGCTCCTAGGCATGTATGATAGAGGAGTAGAGGAGAAAAGCTTATTATAGATGTATGGGAAAGCATAGTCAGACATCTCAGAGAATCCAGAGTAGACATGACTGTGAGCCATGTGAGGAAGGGAAGGGAAGAGAGAAGGGAAAGAGAAGAAGCAGTGCAGCAGCCAGGAAGGCCAAAGAGAAATGAAAGGGCCAGGTAACCAAAACTGGGGTTTATATAGGGAAGGGCAACCTAGCCTCTGGGCTGGAGAAGTTTCGGGTAGGGGGCAGGTTATGCTAGCCATATGCTGTAACAGGTAGGGACTGAGGGATGCTGGGAGAACCTAATAGACAGGTCCACTCTGATATGTTAAATAAGCACCTCCACCATCTGTCCCAGGTCCAAAGGCTAACAAAAGCATTCGTAAATCTTTTTCATAAACTATCAAGCAAGTGATGATGTATTTACCCAATTTGTTCTACACAGGGCACTCCATGGGACTGGTGCTCTTTGGTGAAACCTTGGGAAATGTCAGTAGGTCAGGATTGAGTTTCACTGTGACACTCCATAGGACACTTATCTGTATCATTACAGGATCACTGCTTCAAGAACTGATTGCTGTGTTTATGTTTTCACCACAGAAAGTCTCAGCATGATGCAGGTAAGGTTTCCCTCCAGCTGCCCAGCAGACAACTCAAACAGAAATGTGACTCCATCAACTACCTACTCAGTCCTCCAGGGGCATTGTAGACACTGTATGGTAATACTTACACATCTTATAGAGTTCTTGGAATTTTTTCCATGACCTGTTCTTGCTTTATCTTCCCTTTCTAAGTCTGTCAGGATCTCAAGCTGGGCCCTTCACGATCCCTATAATCCCTCCCAAATAAATGTTCTAAGGGAGGAGACCTTGGCTAACTTAGCCGAGTATGAAATGGACCATAACTGACTATGTATGGAAACCTTGTACCTGTTATGCCTCTACCAAAAAATACTTATGCCACCAAACTTTGCTTGGCACGAGAATTCCCATCTGTTCTTCGGGCTGTGTTTTCACAGCATCTATTTCTTCCTTTGGCATGTGGTAGGACCCTCCTCCCCTGACTAGCCACTGAAATGACCTATTTATATGTCTTCTTAAGCAAA
Organism: Sigmodon hispidus; assembly: GCA_004025045.1. Classification (NCBI taxonomy): domain Eukaryota; kingdom Metazoa; phylum Chordata; class Mammalia; order Rodentia; family Cricetidae; genus Sigmodon; species Sigmodon hispidus. The sequence continues at coordinate 47,873 of PVIH01001907.1, forward strand.
ATGCTTATGACCTTGGATCCAAAAACAGGGTCAATGTGCACATATCTTGGTGGCAAGATCAACCAGTAAGATATACATGCTTTTAGGATGCTTGATATTCACACAGGTCACTCAGCAGTTGAACAATGTAGGATAACCACTGAGCTCAAAGTGTATAACAGTCTGTTCAGAATCCAGAGATGCTGAATGAGGGTATGCTCCAGATCAGAACTCTATGACAGCCCAGGAGGTGACTTTTGAGAATTATTATGAGGGTCATTTAATGTGGGCAATGGTTGAGAGATATTTTGATTACATTGTGACATTCCAGACTATCAATTAAGTTTACCTTGAATCAGGGGCAGAGCCAGGGACCAGCTGACTGGAATTAGCCATACAGAAGAGAGAAATTTGTAGAAGATGCACAGAAAGAAAAGGGCAGGGACTAGAGTTTGAGCTTCCTTTTCATTATGGGTCAAGAGAAGAGTCTCTTGGGATATCTCAGCCAAATGTCAAGCTACTCAACTTCTCTGAGCTAGGAGGTTTTCGCCCTAGCCTTTGATTCCTGAGTTTTATTGTTAAATAGAATAGAGATTTAATTTAAGCTGTGGCAGAGCTGGGGAGCTAAAAGCCCCTCCAGGCCTTGGCATGAGTGGCCAGTGGGACTGCTGGGCTGTGGGGCCAGACAATAATTAAAATGTGCAGCCATTAAGCTGGGAAAAAAAATCAAAAAGCCTTAATAATATTACAGAGGTCAGAAAATAAGGGAAGAGTGGGTTGAAAAAAGGAAAAGGGGAAAAACCCCTAAGATAAAGGGCCAGATAGAGAGCAGTGTTGCTGCCCATCTGAATGAACTCCATTGCTATGCCCAGGAGCTCAGTGGTACTTCCCCACAGTCTCTGTTCCACATATATCTCAGCATGAGCATCTTGCCTTATGTACTATTAGATAATATACAAAACTAAAAACTCTTCAGGAAGAATGTTTATCTCAAATGGTTTTCATTGTCTTACATGCTTGGAAACTATTGTGCAAGTTAGGACTCAATTGCACAAGTATGTAAAAAAGTGTTTCTCACTATTAGAAAGATCTGGAAAGCTGAGACCACTGAAAAAGACAAATTATCCTCAAGAACTTATACACAAGTGGAGGTCTGAAATGGCATCCATATAGGATTGCTTGTGGTCACCCACCTTCTCTCTTTCTCAGTACCATACAGCTCTCCTTGGAAACTGTATCTCACCCACAGACTTTGGCAGAGATCCAGAAAAACATAAGACAAAAACTGACAAGTCTCCCAGCACAGCTCGTTAATAATCTGCAAATTATGCCTTTCAAGCCACAGGTCATGGAGGTGCAGCCTCACATCTGTCATGTAAAAGCAGTGTCTTGGTGCTAGAGGTCCACAGGTGCTATACGCTTGACATTGTCTCTCACTGGACTCCTCCTTCGAGCTACTTTAAACATCCACTAAGAACTTCCTAGAGTCAAATGCAGACACTACTGTTAGGGGCATCTTTGTACCCCACTGTCACCTCCTGCCCTGAAGTCACAGTCCTGCCATCTTTGACTATCTTCTTGGGTCAAACCCAAGGCAGGATGCTGTCATCCAATCTGCAGCACTACCCAACACTGTTCTCACAGACTACATAGATTCTCAGTGGCTTTTCCATTTCCTTTTCTTCTCTTCAAAAGAAAGCACATTATCCCCAGTACCAGGATAATCTGCAGAGAAATACTGCTCTAACACCTGTAATGCCAAACGCCTTCTAGACCCATGGAACTAAGATCAGAATACCCTGGAAAATCAAAGTGATCTGAGAAATCTAATTACACTGCTTAGAAGGATGATTGATCAAGGCCTTGAACTTGGCTTCGGAAAAAGGTGAAACTGAAGGGCACGAGCTTTTCCAGTATGCTACAGTCTGGGATAAATGAATTAACTTCTTAGATTGTATCACATAGCGCTTCAATTACAGCCATGGAGAGCCACTGCATTGTAAAAATGTATGGAAAGAAACAAAAGGATGAGACAACTGCCCTGTCAATTCTCTACCCGCAGAATGTGCCTAATTACAAACTTGGTCTCAGGGGCGGAAATCCACTGGCATGCTGTGTAAGGATTTACCGGATCACTACATCCCACAATTCCGTCTTCATCCCTTGCCATCTTGGGAATTACAGTAATGCCTTCAAATCTCAGCCAAAAGGAGTTCAAAGAACTTAGAAAATGTGATGTTCAGCAAAGGACTTTCCAATCTTTGCAAAATCAAGAGACAGTCTTTTGATCTATATAATTAGTTCTTTACAAATATATCTTCCATTCAACAATTCTACCCCAATTTATAATGCCTAACTAACTGATCTACCTATGAATGGATGATATTTGCTATTCCAGTCTACTGTCAGGTGACTATTGACTGTTGTATTTCCTTTTCTGCCACCCCTTCCCCAAGCTTCTTGATGTTCATTTTACTACATATTATGAAGATGTTGTTGTTCTTGCCCTCTTTTTCTGGCCAAAAAATGACTGTCAAATTAAAGTGACTTGTGAGTTACTGTTTGTAAAACAAATGGATAGCACTAGAATGACCACTTCCAACATGAAATTTATTGGAAATGAAATGTAACAAAGCCGGGGAGACAGGTCCCATGATCTTTACTTGTCCTAGCAACAAATACTGTAACGATGCTACCAAGCTGTCCAGATGCTTTGTCAGCATGTAAATTAGTTCATAGGTGGTACAGCTGCTATTACGACAATATATAAACAAGAATTTGATAATGAACTCTCCTCTTTATAGAAATTTGCTTTAAATTACTGCAGTAACACTCTGCACATAACTGAAAATACTTGACAAATGAAAAGCCTAATTCTCTACTGTGCCCAGACAGCTGCACTTGACCTTCCTTTTCACTACTTCAAAGGCATGAAGACTAACATGAGGGACTCTCCAGGCTACCATCACACACCCCCTGCTTTGTCATTACTCTGACAGACATTCCTGCAACTGATAGTGTGGACTAATTGGTAACTCAATATTCCTACAATCTTTCAAAGATTAAAAATGTAAACAGCCATCTAACCCACATGCTAACCATCCACATTAAGTTCTGAGACCTCCAAGTGCCACCAGCAAATAGGATCCAGAAAGAAAACAAAACAACAAAAAACAAAAACCCAAGGTCTGTCTGGATTTCAGACCTACAATGCATGCACAAAGCAAAATAAACAAATAAACAAAAAAATGGGCTTTAAAGTATTTAGAAGACACATTTTCTTCCAGGGTCTTCTCATACTCTGTGTATTCTCTTCACCAGGTGACTGTCCAGGTTTATTAATCACCATTCAAAATCAATGCTTTTGAGCAGAAACATTGGAGGAAAAGCCACGGGCCCTTTGCCATTTTTTTAAGAAGCAGAAGTCCAGATCTCAGTTCTGGCATTTTTTCTGCTTCCTGAGCACAGGATGCTACCACAAGGACATGGTGGGACCTAACATCTACATACTTGCAGTTCGATTCATAAAAGTTAATTCTACTTCAGAGAGATTGCAGGTGCCAACTGGAGTCTCACAGAAAATGGTAACTACAGATTCCTACATTAATATCTTTTAAAGATTAATTTTTGGGTGTCAATTGAAACAAGACAGAGATTTTAAGACAGTAAGTTTTAGGGAGATGACCCGGTGAGTAGAGCACTAGCCATGCAAGTGTAAGGACCTGAGTCTGAGTCCCCAGAATCCACACTCCCGTTACTTTCTGTCAGCCTGACACACACTAAAGTCATCTGGGAACTGTGGAAATCTCAAGAAATGATCTGCTTCCATCAGATTTGGCTGTAGAAACCTTTGTGGGGCCTTTTCTTGATGAATGACTGATGTGACAGGGCCCAGATTACTGAAAATGGTGTCAGGTAGGGGTGCTGGGTTACATAACGGCACACAGACCAAGCCATGGAAAGCAAGCCAAAAAGCAGCATTCTTGATGGTCTGTGCATCCTTCCTGCCATAAGTTCCTGCCCTGCAGTTGTGAAATGAAATTAATCTGTTTCTCCTGGGGTTGCTTTGGGTCCTAGTGTTTATCACAGCAGAGAGGTAAACTAGAACAACACATAAATCCAAGTGTGGTAGTTTGCATTTGTAATCTTGCTGTTTCTATGGCAACATGAGTGGTGGCAACATGAGAATTCCCCAAATTTGGCAGAGCAGCTAGTCTGGCACACACAGTGGTGACTAACTAGAGACCCTGCCTGATTCAAACAAGCTGGGGGTTGGGGAATGGTATTCGAGGTTGTCCTCTGACTTCCACACGTGTGCTGTACACACACTCACACATATACACACAAAAGACAAAAGGGAGATAGTAGGTTACCAAAAACGAGTTTATTTAATCCTTGTCCCGATGCCTTCATCTACCTCAGTGAAGAGCGTGGACCCCAGGCTTTATCAGTTGGACAGAAGCCCCTTGTTTTTCCCTCACTTTCTTTTACTGCAAGTCAATGCATACAAATCACCTAACACTGTAAGATCTATCTCAGTGATAAATTCAAGATGGGCAGCAGTTCCCTCAGTGCTGAACAGCCAAAGGGCCTGCTGCTGACAGACACTGCTTCTCAGCAGAATCCTGGACAGCTTACAGAGCCACCTGCATCTCAATTACCAATCTGCAACATGAAGAAAGCACGGCTCACCCCAGAGGCTGCTGGGTCACTTGAATTTGATAATCCAGCTAAGCTCTCTGCATGGGACTGGCAGAGAGTAAACACCCTATGGATATCAGTTCCAGTGATGCTATACTCTCTTCCCACAGGAAGGGGCCTTCACTGTGTCCTTTTGCCATTCAAAAATAATGGGGATAACTCATGTCTGCCTGGGATATATACTTTTCTACAATACAGACTTGATGCCAGCTTGTAAGAATTAGCTCTTATGAGTTTCCTCTCATAACTGTGGTTAAAAAAAAATTACCAAGAGTAAAAATTTAAACTGTTTCAGATGTATGATTTGGTGACAAGATATGAACAATACTGCCCAGCCATCATCATTACCCCGTCTGTGCCCATTTCATCAGCACAAACCCACTAAGAATCCATCCTACACTCCCTTCCTCCTCCAGTTCCTACACTTACCTAACTGAGCTTTGCATAATCAATATCATTCACATAAATTCAATGATAAAAAGATAGTCCTTTGTGTTACACTTTATCACACAGCATGTTTTCCAGACTTGTCCATCTTGCAGCATGCCTTTCAATATTTTCGTGACTGCATGGTATTCTCTCACATAGACATACTACAATTTATTTATCCATCAATTAATTGATGGTCACTTAGTTTGTTTATATCTTCTGGTTACAGTGAATAGTGTTCTGTTATAAACATTATGTATGACTTTTTGCTGAAAATCTATTTCCAACTGTTTTACACATAAACCTAAAAGTGAACCTAGAGCCAGAAAGTTCCCAACTATTTAACACTGTGATACCAGCAATGCCATCTAAAATGTTAATGCAAGACTGTGCAATCAGACTAACCCCTGCCCTCCAAAATAGCACATACTGTTTTAAATAATTTAAGAATTCTGTGTTGGCCTGCATGTATAACTCTCCTTGGCTACATATATCCCAAAGGTCATGGGTTGGACACACCTGAAACACTTATACATATGAGCCCAGCTATACAGACATAAATAACTAATAGTTATGCAGAGCACACACAGAGACTAATGTATGTTTCAGTTGCCTTTGCCATATTTCTTTTGTTAAGGCCTTTCTTCTTTCTCCATCATCACTGGTTGATTCTCTCAACTCCACAAAAGTAATCTTTTAAACAGCATCAAGTTAAGCCACAACTTCCTTGCTTGTGTATTAGCACAGATGCATGAGAATGCCCACTCAGTAAAAGTCTGAGCAATGAACAAATATATAGGACCCAGCACATAACAGATGCAGTGAATACCTGAAACAAGGCCAATACTGTATGCATTTACACAGTTAAGTCAGAAAACAGTGTTGACTTACTTTGGGTACTTTGGGTGTCGCTGCCAGGTGTCTGTCATTGCTATCCATGATAGGATAAGCTTTGTTCTCTCTTACATCACAAAACTCCTCCACAAGGAAATACAGTGTTAGAATTTCACCAGCCCCATTACTGAATTGAAGGTAGATTCTATAAGGCACTATTTGCCCCTCTGAAAATGGAAATCCTAATTCTCGTTTGGTTTGCTATGAGAACAAAATGATTTAGTTCCTTATGAAGTACTCAACAGTGCCTTGCACATAGATAAGGTCATTAATGATAGTTCTCCTTTATAAATTCTAGTATATAAGATTGCATTTATCTTCTTATACTAAATCCAGTAATCAGACAAATCTGTGGAAAAAAAAAAAATCAACCTACTGTTCCAATGCAGGCCCATGGCCTTACATAAATATGATGAAGAATGTCATCTATTGTCATGGTTGTTACCTGAGTTGTGCACTTGCCTGTAACCCAACAACCCACATGACATCTCCATTTAGACCTCTATGAGCACCTCAGAATTAATACAGAGCATGCTTAAGACACTGTCATGGGGGGTGCTGGGAGAAGAATAAACAGAAACTCTCTTCACTATGTCTGCAATGTTCTATGACTCCTAAACTATTCCAAAATCAAAGCTGTAATATTGACTCCTAATAAAGGTGATTGTAATCTAGCTTACTATTATGTTTATTTATAATAATAAAGTGACCCCCCAGCCCTAAAATGCAGATGTTCAAGTTATGTAGCTAGAAACTGGAGGAGGCAATGTTCAAACCCAGCAATGTAGCCCTAAGGCTTTGTTCTTAGGCTATTTTCTGATATGAGCACACACTTCAGCAGTTGTGTGGAATGGTTCATTTACTGCCTTGTGTTCAATGAGTATTGAAAGCCTGGCCACTCCTCAATCTCTGGCCTACCAACTACCCCCAATGTCTTGCCACCAGCAACTCCCATGAGTCTGTATATGCTCTTCCCCTCACCACAGTACTCAGAAACCGAGCTCCCATAAGTAATCTTCTTTTCCTGTGGTGTCTACCTAATGTTGCAATAGTTTTTCTTTAAGAGAGTTTTAAAAATCCTAGTAGTGGGAGTACCAAAGTGACTCTGTAGATAAAAGTGCTTGCACCTAAGCTAACAGCCTGAGTTCAATTCCTGGGATCACATGGTAGATAGAAAGAAAGAGATGGCTTGACAAGTGACCCTCTGACCTACAACTCTGTGTGTGTGTGTGTGTACTCAAACATTTGAAAAAGTATAATGCATATTTATTTAAAAATTAAATAAAAGCAAAACCATAATAGTGCCCCCAAGTCTTCTGACCTCGTTCCTGTTTTCCCATCTGGCTTCCTTTCCAGAAACAGTGGCCTTAACATCCAAATCCTCACACTTGCTGCTTGTGGCCTGGATTTCAATGCCATTTTCCCATCCCTTCCTAGCAACAGGACTCCTAATTCCCATAGCCATGCCAAACATTGGAACAGAAACTACTTATGTCGCCTGCTTCACAGCCTCAGAGCCAAGCCATTACAATCTAACCAATAAGATCTACAAAGAAGTACTAGGTGTTCCCTTCAGGGGAAGGCTTTGGCAAAGAAGGCACTTGGTTTTCTGACTCATCTTACATCAGGATGGCTACTACACAAACATGGAGGCCTAGATATGAAGCATGAGGATTTCAAAAGATTACAAAGCAGGGCTAGAGACTTAGCCCAGCTGATGGAAAACTAGCCCAGCATGTGCAAACCTCTGGGTCTGAACCTCAACACTGCATAGACCATGTGTGGTGGTATGCATGTGTAATCCTCCACATAAGGTGGAGGCACCGTGCCACTCCCATCTACATAGCAACAGTTTCTGACACACAAAGGACAACATATCTATTTTGTGAGTGGTTTTGTTCTTCTCCAAACTAATAGACTTAGTTCATGCCACAGTTTATTGTGCACCTAACCCGGTAGAGACACTGTAGAGGATCTTGATGCAACGGTGATAAAATGGTGGTGTCAATGGTCATTGGCCCTGGGGGCTTCACATGGACAATATTCCATGTTTACAAGCAAAGAACTCAGCGTTCAAAGAGAAAGCAGTACATTAATAAAAACTCTTCTCCAGGTATGCTTACATGCTCAGACTCTTATCCATTATTTTCAATGCTGGAATGCAGTTTTAAACCATACTACGATAATTTTTCAGTGTTTCTACTATCATAAAATATTAGCAAATTCTAAAATACAATACCAAAATGTCATTAAATATCTACTTATTTAAAAATCCTACCATCACAGTATCATTCTGTCAAAATCATGCTGCCCAACAAGCTTAAGAATAACAGACCAAGCTTGGCAGCTCTCTCAAAATACTCTCAGAGCACTTGAACAAGGGCTTTTCTAGGAGTTATGACCATCTCCTGAATTAATATTAATTAAGATAGATCACTGAAAATAAAAATTGATAAGTTTTATGATACTAGCCAAGTATTAGACATTTCCAACCCAACCCTGCCTGCAATGGTATAAGACTGCCCATGATGCTTGCATTTCTTTTACAGTGGGTCACCAGCTTGGAAGTGGTTCTCTAGCCACACACAAAGCTTGATATCACTGAATCCTGGTAGCTCCACTGCAAGTTTATGAGAGAAAAATTATCCAAAATCCCTAAACCAGAATTGCCCCGTGGAGCTGTTCCTGGATTCCTGGTCCTCAGAACCTGGTGATAACAAACAGTAACTGTTTTCATGAAACAAAGAACACAATCACTAGTCATCCTGTGTCCACACTGTGTTATGCCACAGATGCACTTTAAAGGGGCAACTTGAAAATTCACTTATTGGGATGCCTTACTTAGTAAGTGCTTGTTATGTGAGCATGAAAACCTGAGCTTGGAGCTCTGGCCCCATTTCAAATCGGGCACAGTGGTGTATGTCTGCATTCCCAATACCATAAAAGGTGGAGATAGGAAGGTTGCTGGAGCTTGCTGGCCCTCTAGTATAGCTAAATCAGTGAGAGACTCTGACTTAAAAAGTAAGCCAGAGGGCCAGTGAGTATCTGAGCTGTAAAGCTGTTCACCGCATACCCTTGGGACTCCCATGGTGGAAGGGAGAAGCAACTCTTGCAAGCTGTCCTCTGCCCTCTACACATGCACTATGACATGTGCACACCCATCCTCACCCACAAATGAATTAACAATAAAAACTAAGGTGGGGGAAACTGAGGAAGACACCTGCAATTGCCTCGACTTCCACATTTGTGCAACACACACACAGAGACACACACACCTCACATGCACATGCACACACAATAAGACACTAAACATAAGGTTGGAGAGATGGTTCAGCAGTTAATAGCACTGGCTGGTCTTCCAGAGGACCAGGGTTCAATTCCCAGCATCCACATGGCAGCTCACAACTGTGTATTAGCTCTAGTTTCAAGAGACCCAACAGCCTCACCCAACAGATACACACCCAATGCACACAAAACAATAGATGATAGATAGATAGATAGATAGACAGACAGACAGATAGATGGATGGATGGATAGGTCATTTTAAAAAGAAGACACTTGAGATTGTATTTTAGAGTGTAGGTCTGGAAAGACTGCAGTTAGAAACTGGCCTGAGCTGTGTGACTTGTGCAAATGTCAGTAGATTCAGTGTTTGGAGAATTAGCATAATAAATACAGATTAGGAAGTGAGCTGGGAACACTGGCATACAGTAGGCCCTCAGCAAATGTTCACTGTTCCTGAGATTGATGAAGCTGAGCAGTGTGCCAGGATTTGAATCTATGTCTGGTTGCCTCCAAAACTCAGTCTTATTTCATTATCTCTCACCCACTGTCTTTACTCCTGTTCACGAAGGAGTCATCTGCAGGAAGCCTCAGCTCCCATATTCATAATCTGGAAGCTGCAAGGCATCTAGGATTGATTCTGCTGAACCTGAGCATCATGTCAGGTAATTGGTGCAACAGAACACAGAAACTGAATGTGTGTGTGTGTGTGTGTGTGTGTGTGTGTGTGTGTGCCTGTGCCTGTGCTTTGTGGGGAGGGGAGACCACAAAGCACCATATGGCCCTGCAATTAGGAAGGAAGAAGATTGCCAAGGGCAAAAATAACCCTGGCAAATTGAATATGGTTGGCAGAAGTCAGCCCAGGCCAGCTCCATCTCCATGCTGTTCTCGTTCCCCAGGGGATGTTACTGTCACTTCTTCCCATGAATTTGAAAGGGATTTGAAAGATGAAAATAAGTCTGATGATAGTGGATATTTCTAATAACAGGTCATTAAAACAATTTTCTCCCTTCCTAAAAGCCTGAGAATGAACAGCTCTTCAAAGGGAAGATCGTCTCAGAAGATCAAATTGTTAACTTTGAAGATGCATAAGGATTCCTTTCTCCCATCTGAGAGAGACAGCAAGTAAACTCCCAGCTCTGAAGGGCGTTTCTACTGCATGAAACCAGGGACAGAAGCAAGTGGCGGAGGCAGCACAAGCCCACATGGGAATTTTCATTCAAGGAAAAGAACATGGAATGGGCGCAACTGCATTCCTTGAAGTATGCAAGTATGTTTTTACCCGAGGAAAACCCGCCTTGTGTCTTTCCCCATCTGAAAGATGTCCAATGTTCCCCTCCTTTCCTGTCCAATGGAAGAAAACTATCAATGAAGTCAAACACCACCACTCACTCATTGGGAAGCAATTTTATGCACTGAAATTCGAGTGGGCAATTCAAAGATTAAAAAAAGCTAAAAGCTGCATTTGGCAAAATGAAAACTAATATTTCTTAAAATAGAGATCAGTTAGGTAATCACTTATCTTAATTATGACACCTCAAGATTTTTTTTTCTTGACAGCTTATAGTCAAAATCATCCTGCTTGCTGCTGCTGTGGTTAAATAGCAGCTGAAGAAGCTGGCTTAGATCCATCCAAGATCCATTTGGGATTTTTAAGAATATACACCGAGTGCTAGTATTGTAACCACTTGGTGAGATGCTCACAACACAGGGGACACACTGAAAAGAAACAGAAAGCTAACCAGTGCCTGAAATTCTGCTGAGGGTCTTGGGAGCTCCACACCCCCAAGACAAGTACTTCATAATAAGGACAGTAGCATTTGAGGTCATTGACCTTTTAGCCGGCAGATACTCTTGATCTCTTGTACACATGTGCTAGCATCAGTAGTAGCACAGATTATTCCTTTGTCTCAATTGTTTCTCCTGTGAGATCTGTGGAGGTGGAGTTATCTTTAACTCCTACCACACAGTTCATTCCTCCTCCTCTTCCTCCTCCAGTTTTTGCTGTCCTGGAACTGGCTCTCCAGGCTGGCCTCAAACTTAAAGAGAGCCACCTGACTCTGCCTCTCCAGTGCTGGGACTAAAGGCATGTGCCACCACGCCCAGTATTCATACAGCACTTTCTATATACTATAAGGATAATACTGAATAAAATGACAAGAAAAGTGTGGCTATAGTCTCAAGTCACTCCTTATTCACAAAGGATATTGTCCAAGACCCCTAGAAATGACTAAAATTAATATGATAAACTTTAATTTCTCAATTAGACATAATAAAGATCAACAACGAATAGTAGTGAAATAGGGCACATAAGTATAATATGTAAATTTTATCTCTTTAGAAAGATTTTACTCTACTGTAGACTCCTACAACCTCAGGATTTTTTCCTTTTCTTATCAAGCCAAGAACATTTACTTTTTGGAAATAAACACTTCGGAGCTTCTGTTTTTCATATCTCAGTTGTCAGCACCATTAGGTATCACCTTTGGGTGATTACTAAGACAGTGAGAGTCACAGTGAAATACTGTTCACAGCAAATCTAACACAGAGACTACAAAGTGACTATCTGGTAAGTGTGGTATATAGCATGGATATACCAGACCAAGGAAAAATTTACATGGGAGCTGGGGGAAAGCATGATGAAGTGAGACTTCAGCGCATGCTACTCAGGGGGTATGTGGCATAAAAGATATATTTGAAATTTTCCATGTACTATTTTCAGACTTCAGGTAACTAAAAGGGAGGATTCTTTCCTGAGAGCACCTATAAAAGACAGTGATGAGACTTCTGTTTGCCTTTTTACAATCAAAGATGGATGGAATCAAAAGGATCTTGATGTTTACAAAAAGAGACAACCCCTTTCAGAGTGTAGGCTGAAATGTATATCACAAACAAACAAACAAACAAACAAAATAAAACATCTCACTCTAGTCTGCATGATCTGGATTCCTGCTACCAGCTCCCAAGCCCTGGCCTTGCCCAGCACAGGACCTGTTCTATTCTTCAGTAGTATTCTGCAGTGGCCACCTGACCTGGATCTGTTTCAATAGCAGGATTTTAGTTAGAAACATTAAGAAAGAAAATGTGCTTAAGATCCAGGGGTTGAGATGTAGAACTGTTAAAAACAATGCATCGCCACCTGCCATGTAATTAGAATGTAGAAGGCAGATTAGAGACTCAGAAGTAAATCCCTAGTGTGCTCTGGGTACCCAGATCTAGCCAATGCCTGAAGGCGGTTCCTTTCGCTCTTGCTGTTTGATTGCCAAAAAGTTTTCTTTTCTACCATCAATCACAATGAGTTAGGATTCAGTGGAAAGAGCTGTCGGTGAAATGAGGGTGCTGCTGAGGCTAGTACAGTTTTGCCATTCTCAGTCTTTACAGGATGGGCCAGAACCCACTTTCTCTAACCTTAGATGTGGATGACAAGCATTTAAACCCCAAATGTTGTCTGCAAATATGAGGTGGTACAGAAAGGCAGAAGAAATTATGAGGAAAGGGAAAGAAGCCCCTCACGCCAGAGTCTAGTATCAAACAGTAAGAACTATGCTGATGGCCGGGGGAGTGGACTTTACATTTAATTTTACTCCTGTCCTGGCTATAAACCTGTATCTTTCTGAGAAATTCACAAATAAGATGATAAACTGTGTTTGCAATTGAAACATACCTTAATCCCCTTGTGATCAGCACAGCAAGATTACTTCAGCCCTTTCAGACCTTGTTTCTAGCTGAACAGCCTGAGATCCTGTCTATAGATACTCTGGGATGACCCTATGGCTTCACTTACTGGAGGAAGCTGAAGAGAGAGAGAGAGGGGGGGGGAAGGACAAGGTGGGGTGTCGAATAAAGGGAAGATAGGTAGACAAGGGAGGAAAGGAGAAAGCTAAAGCTTCTTAGAAACTCTCAACAATGCACCCTCAGCTACCTACACGATACATACAACTAATATCAAGGTACTTAGGTTGTCTCTATCTCTCAAATTTGAACTTGGAATGTAGTCAAGCAAGGTAGACATGGAACTGGTGATTCTCTTGGCTCCATCTGCCAAGTGCTGGATTAGAGGCCTGTACCACCAAGCAGCTGGGCTCTCTTGAGAACCTATAGACATGTCTTGGTGTGTCCGTACAATCCTTTCCAAGGGAACCTCGCCCTGCCTAATGTCTGTCTGCATTACATCTATTGTAGAATCCAACTTTGCTTCAGACTGACTCATTCTGAAATTCTTCTCTGTGATGAATCCTGGCTTTACCTAAGTAGAAGCCTCCAAAGAGAATCCGAAGACGGCCACAGGGAACAGCTATGGAGCTGTGTCTCCAGCTCTCCCAGTCCCTGACAAGCTACATACAGTGATGCTGGTATGCCTTTGCACTTGACATAAGATACTCCCTCCCTCTTCTCTCCAATAAACTCCTACTAAAATGAGAAAGACATTATTGCCCCATGAAAGCCTTGCTCAACCCTCTTAAGCAGGAACAGACTCTTGTTTTCCTACTGGGGAACGATGTTTGACAGCATCCGCCACATCAGTCTACTGTGCTATGTGCACAATTCTCCATAAACTGTACTGTCCAACTGCATCTCCTCATGGCTGAATGTTCAAGCAGAGAAAGAGACAGAAAAAGTTAGGAGAGAAGCAAAGAAGATGGGCAGATTCCAAAGAGAGCCTCCCAAGGCTGGCTACACTTTGTAAGAGAAACAAAATGCAGGTGATTGGTGTTAGATTCAAATGTTTCCTAAACAACTTTCCAAGCCCTCTCCTCCCACTGCAGACACACAGAGTATGAACTGAAAGGAAGGAAATGGGCACGGCCACAGCAACGAGCAGATCATCTGCACCCCACTAACACACAGGAAACGAGAGGGACAGCTGGGAACCGGGAGAGCAATGGCTTCAAAACGGATGAACACCACAGCCAGGAACAAGGCTTCCCTTCGACACAAACCCAGGGGCTACCCTTTAGTCAGGCTGAAGGGCACAGAGCACCTTTTGACCTTTTCCTCTCGTGAATCCTAAACCATTTCTCATGTGTGCCAAATACCTTCCGAACGTATTTTCAAAAATCAATCATGTAGAGGGAGACTCACACCATGTTACACTCTCAGAAATATGGCAGATAAAATATTAAGTCTTCTAAAAGAAGTATGCAATTGGACTACAGCATCAGTGTGATTCTCTTCAATCCATAAGATCTGCTAGATACTGCAATCTCATTTAACCATATAGCATAAACTCATTTTATGTCCACGGCAGAAGAACTCAGAATGGCAGCCAGCCTCTTTTTTTCTTCTCTTCTCTTTCTCTTTCACACAGACACACATATACACAGACACACACACACACACACACACACACACACACACATTTTCTTAAGGCAATAAGATGCACATGCACACATATAAACTAACACCAAATAGAAAATGAACTTTCTCCACATGCTGCCCAAGCACCATCTGAAAGGCATATACCATTCTTTAAGGAACAAGAATACCACTCCTGGGAAGGCTGTGTCCTTTTAACCTGTATCTGCATTTGTGAGTGTAAGCCAAAGCATATGTGATTAATAACAGGAGAGTAAGGAAACATATGTTAAGTAACTCTGCAGCACAACTTGGGATAAAAAGCAGGACACAGGTTTGCAGACTGCTGGAAACAAAATGGAACTGGCTCCCCTGCTTTGGACAGGGTGTGTACAGCTGGTTAGCATGTGAAGCAGATGTCCAGCATGTAGCATTTTGGAGACATAACAGGTGGTCCTTAATAGAAATACAGTGTATACACACCAATGGTTTATAAAGTAGTCCAGTTTATCGAGTGTATTTTCCTTTCAGGCTTAGGAAAACAGAGAAGGAATAACCGTGGACTTCTTGGTCTCTGGCAAGGTGCTCTAAGGGGCTTTAAACAAAGCAAGATCAGCTCTGTTACTAAGGCGGCAGCTCCCGCTCTGCACAGATACTCAAGAAGGAAATGCATCCTTGTTTCTCATGAATCGATGGAAACCATGTGATCCAATCGCACTTAGCAATCAGATAGGCTCAGAAGGAAGTCAGAAACCGCACACCAGGACGACTCAGACATTCAGTAGCTAAGCTAATAATCACAACCAACAGAAGACTTCTTAATTTATGTTTGCTACTAGGCTACTTTATCTAAAATAGCAATGTGCCCTTTAGTCTCTGTCAGCTCATGCTGCTTTATTATGCTCCACAGAAGTATGTATCCTCATTGGTATTTTACATTTCTTTGGGGTTTATATACTACGATTTTTTTTTTTTTTTTTTAGAGGAAACAGTTTCTAAAGCAGAACAAGCTGGCTTTGAACTCATTGCTGTAGGTGAGATTGGTCTTGATTTCCTGATTCCTACCTTTTCCCAAGTGCTAGGATTACAGGAGTCCCTCACACCAGTTCTATATTCTAGTTTTATAATGGAAACGGGAAGAGGCTTACTGCTATGCCCACAGTACACAAACCAGTACCTGACAGACAGAGAATCTCATGGCTCCAAAACACAAGAATGGATATAAACCTGAAAATTAGAGAGCTGTGGTTTCCTGTGGCTCAGGTTGGCCTCAAACTCACTAAGTAGCAGAGGATGACCTTGAAGTTCTTATCTTCTAGTCCACAGCCCCTGGATGTTTGCAGGGATTGGGGCTGAACTCAGGGCTTTGTGCAAGCTTTAGAAAGACTCTACCAATGGAGCTACAGTCCTAGCCATGAGCAAAACAAGTTTTGATACTGTAGATAGAATTACCACTTCCCCTCCCCCTTTTTTTCAAGGAACACTCACTTGACAGTGCACTTCAGGAAGCTGCCTGAGAGCAGCTGAGTTTCATTCATAGTATACAATCATACCTTACTGATAACTGTACCGCTCCCTTCTTCCTCATAGCAACAGCAAATGCAGCTATGCTGATGGGACCCATAACCAGCCTGCTGGGAGAAGGGAGGCTGAATGTGCAAGGGCAGCAGCAAGGCTGGCTTTGCTCTGTGCTTCCCAGCGGTGCAGTGAAGAGCCAGCCAGCCTCCATTTTAGCTTTAAAAGTCATCTTATAGTGAAGACAAACTAGGTTTATTCCCTGCTTCTCAACGACTGGGCTATGCTGCACCTGTAACCTTAACTACAAATAATTCTGTACTGCAGTTTCAGGAATGGCAATCATGTCTTTGTTTCCAAACGCTGTTTATCTTGCAACCCTACTTTGTTTCAAAAGATTATATGACCACCTATGACTACTTTGTTATGCTCAATTTACAAGCAAGTCTCTGTTTTTGGAAGTGATTAGGAAGAATTTGTTATGCATATGTTCTGCTCCTGTAACCACACCTATTGTGCCAGCCAAATTCCCTACCTGGAAATCCTCTACTCCTGAAAAGCTGCATTTTCTCACATTCAATGATGACCTTTAGAACTCTGCCTTAGCGGGAGGCAGCCCATGTACATGACTAAAAAAGCTTGCTTTAATTAACAGCTTGCATTAATTAATTTGGCCCTGATGATTTAGGTTTGTGGTCTGCCACCTCTCATCTTTGAGATCACCAGCAGCAAACCCACAAAGTCCTGAGTGCTCCTCAGTCTACTGATGACAAACAACTAAAGGGATTTGTTGTTGTTTCTGTTTGTTTGGTTGGTTTTTTTTTTTTTTTTTCCTTTGTCTTGGTGTTTTGCCTGGAACTGGGAACTGAACTACAGACAGTTGTGAGCTGCCATGTGGTTGCTGGGAATTAAAACCCAATACTCTGGAAGAGCAGTCTTAACCACTGAGCCATCTCTCCAGCCCCTGTTTGTTTGTCTTAAAGATACTCAAGCAACATAAATTAGGAATGCTTTTTAAAATGCCTATGCTTAGGTGAAGACAGGAGAGACATAAATTTGATACTATTCTGAGCTACAGAGTCAGATCCTATCTCAAAACTCCCAAGAGCTAGAAATGTAGCTTAGTGTTAGAACACCTTCACAGATGGAAAAGACCTCCGTTCAGTGGCAATCACTGAAGATAATATCTTTTAGGAAAACCCATCTAGAGAAATAAACAAATCTATTACACTAAAACATAACAGTATTTATCAGTTATTTAAAAAGGAGAGACTACCAGGCATGTGGTCCATATGGCTGGAATAAGAGGATGTCAAAATCAAAGCCAGCCTGAGCTTTAGACACTGCTTCTCCAGGGAGGGAGGGAGGATTGAATAAATGGAAGAAATGTATTATTGTAGATAATTAATGAGTAATTAATTTATGTAATGAGAATTTCTATTCTCATGAGAAGGTATTATTCAATAACTAAAAATATGTATCTGATAAAAAATAGATTATACAACTGTCATGATGTGTTGAGATATTTATTATATGAAGAAAATATAAAACTATATAGACAGTATATTACCATCAACCTATACCCTAGTGGGAGTTATAGAGCTAGATGTAGATAATTAGGGGAGATATAGTTGGATGCCCACCATGATTATTGCTAGATCATGTAATTAAGAATTTTTATTTTTAGAATCTTGGACTATAAATAAATAAATAAATAAATAAATAAATCTTGTATTAGAAATAAACTCTAATGAACATTTGGGACACACATACATATTTGTGACTGGCAAGATAGTGCAATAGCAAATGTGTGCTATGTAAGTCTGGGTATCTGGGTGTCCTGTGGACTCCCAATGTACCAGTCCCATGCATGTCCATTATCTCAGCAGTAAGAGGCAGAGACAGGGGCTTCCGAGGGCTGATGGCTGCCACATGAGAAATATCAGTTCCCGGCTCAACAAGAGTTCCTCCTGCAGAAGGTACAGGTGAAAAGTGACAGTGTGAAGAGGTGCTGCTGTGACTGGTGTAATAAAGAGCTAAGCCACCAACAGCTAGGCAGGAGGCGTAGGTGGGATTTCTGGGGACAGAAGAGAAGTAATCTAGGCACACAGACTCGCCAGCCAGACGTGAGGAAGCAGGACGGGCAGCATGGAGACGGGTACAAGCCTCAGGGAAGAATACAGATTTAAAAAGATTTAATACAGATATAAAAGCTAGTTAGGAATATGCCTAAGCTAAAGTCTCATGTCATTGCTTATGGGCTGGCAGCCCCCCAAAAAGTCTGGCCTCTATATGTATGTTTACATTTGGCACCTCCTATACACCACACACAGCAGAAAGCGGGGAGGAGAGTAGCAGCAGCTGCGGCCATCACCATACTTTACTTTAAAATACTGTCTAAAGATTCTCAGCTCTTTTGTTTGCAGATAACCAAGTACCAAAGGCTTCAAAGGCCATTAGGAACACAGTGCAGCTGTGGCATGGAGACTGTGCATCAAGGAGAACTGTGGAGTGCCTCAAGAAGAGGCCTCTGTTGGACATGGGTCTAAATTAAGTCATTTTCATTTTTATTTTATTTTATTTTATTTTTGAGACAGGATCTTATTATGTATCTCTGGCTGTCCTGTAACTCGTATGTACATTACGCTTGCCTTGAATTCACAGAGATCCTCCTGTCTCTGCCTTGGAGGTCTAGAATTGAAGGCATGGGGCACCATGCCCCACTTGTTAGGTAATCTTAGATGATGCGGTGAAGGGCTCAGAGGGCTTCTTTGAGTTGTCATGCTGTTAGGAAGTGGAGGCCACCTGAGGACTGCATATCCTAATGGTGCTTCACTTGAACACCAGAAAAGCAATGAAACCACACAAATGTAAAAGGAAGGTACCATAGTGGCCCCTACAGCAAGGGCAGGAAGATGAAGGTCACTTGTGTTGTGTGGTCACCCTCATGTCTGGACTGACAGCGAAATGGTAATCATTCATTATAAAGAGTCTGGAAACTACATAAAGATGCCCAGCATAGAAGAATGGCTGCCCAACAAGAGAGAAACCATATCTATAAACCTAGCCCCCTATTCAGTGTTAGTGAAATCATGGTTACTGAAGGAGAATATAAGACCACTCATTTCCTAAACCATCATCAATAATAAGAATCTATAAACACTTGTCCTTAACCCACAGGTAAGTGTAGGTCTCGCCCCTCATCAAGGAACTTTCCATTTGCAACAGATGGAGACCACTGAAGAAAACCACAACCAATCAAAAAATAGAGTTGTGAAGCCTGGTTCCAGTGGACACACGTACAAAACATTCCCTTACCCAAGGCTCTGGGAACACTGAGGAAGTACTGGAGGGAAAGCTATAGCAGCCAGATAGGGACATTGCTCTGAAACTGTTATCTCCCAGCAACATCAGAAGCTACACCCAAAGTCTCAAGGAGATGATGGCCCCAACATGAGCTGAACAAAGATGGCACTAATGAACATGACAAGCTGGATGGAGAAAAGTCCATGAGGCCTCAGCTCTCCTCAAAGAACCACAGGCAAATGAGTAAAGCTGGGGAGGGGGGTCCCCAAAGACCTCAACTGGATGTCCAATGCCAAACGAAAACATACATACAAGTAACACTATATGAACTGAACCGATTATATTTAGGAAGGTATATGTTTATACAAACACACACACATACATAAGTAATAACAATAAAGAAGAATGACACCATGAATTTGAAGGTGAGTGGGGAGAATTATATGGGAGGATTTGAAGGTAAAACAGGGCAGGGAAAAATGTTGCAATTAATCTATAATCTCAAAAAATAAAAAAAAGTTCTAACAAAAAGAGAACTGAATGGCTATAATGGTTTGGTCAAACCCTCACCCCCTAAGACCCATTTCTATGCTCCTTGGCAACTCTAGAATGGCATCCACAGTACCAGCTAATTTCCAAATGTATGCTGTTGAAAATACTAAGAGATAAATAACTGGCTGGGGCTCAGTAGGTTTGATCCCTAGACCATCAAATAAAAAATAAAATGAAAAAAGGCATGGAGGAAAGAAGAGAAATAAAAACATGAAAGGAAAGAGACACTGAGGAGTTAACACCATGGTCAGCATTCTCTATAATCAGGAAACAAAATATGATGGGGTAAATTCATTGATTAAGAATCCCTTGGTTTCTAAGTTCTTTACAGGTGTGAGTGTTACCATATCAGTAACTTTTACCAATTCTATCTGGTCCAGAATATCTGGTCTTTCAGCATTGTAACAGTAATGTGTACACTGGCTTCAGGTTACCAGGATGGGCAACTGTGATGGAGTTTAAGACTCAAGTGTTAGAAGGGGACAAATAGTGGAAATCCAGACCCATGTGCATGCCTTTAAACCTAATGTGTCACTCTGCAGGAAGCCATAGGAAGAAAACACTGACACCTAGCCCAAAGAAACAGTAGCTTGGAAAACAAACCAACCAACAAACCAAACAGAAAAAAGCAGATGAAGGTGAAGTAGACTCCTGCCTGCAACTTCCTTTCAGTGGTTCAGTGAAAGCAAAGCCAGAGCTAAAGAAAACACAGTATAGTGTGATGTTAGCTCTTGGGGTGTACATGATTAACCACATAACATTTAAAAGCACATACACACAGGACAGATGTGCATTTTACATGTGTTTAATGTATGCATGTAAATAGGGAACTGGCAAATTGTAGTCAAGAGTATGGTTGGATCCCCAGGACACTAATCCATAGGACTGAAGAAATGCTCACCAAATACAGGAGGTGACACTCATGTACACCAACCTTCTTTGGGGAGGGGGTGTTGTCTGTTTTGTTTTTTCTTTTGAGAGTCCAGCAAAGACTCAAACTTGTGATCATCCATCCTACTTTGGCTGCCCAGTGCTGAAAGTGCAACCCTGTGTTGTTACCATGCTTAACTTAGCAGGCATGCCAGGTTATGAGCTAACTAACTGCTTCACATCCATTTTCTGCACAAAACAAATCACTTTAAAGATGTGAAAACTGAGGCTTAGGATGTTTGGCTACTTTGCCAAGTTCATTCAATCACCAAGTGGGAAGGGCTGAATGTAAATGTCCCAAGTCTCTACTTTAAAAACTCTAATGAATATCACATTGGGTTGTTAATTTACTTTAAACTATCTTGTCACACCTGACTATAAATCACATACTAGGCCTCTTATATCTACTACTTCATATCATATCCTATAGGATTTCTGTAGGATGAATTTTAATTCTATGAATGTTAGATCCAAGACTCAATCAACCACATCTGGCTCTATAGTTGGTGGTAGGTACAGTCATGGAGAAATGTTATGTAGAACATCTGGATAGGGAAGGGTAAGGGCCTAGACTGCCTCAGCATGGTATGTGGCGGCTGTGTACAACAGACAATCATCACCGTGCTTCCATGGATCTGCTGACTGCAAATAATATTCTTGCTGGCTTTGTGTATCAAAAGTGCTAACAGAGGACAAGAATTAAGAACAGCACCAGCCCTACACTGAGGTACCCCATAACAGAAACATATTGTGGTTATGATGTTTATTTAACACACAGTCTCAGGCCAGAGCAGGAGTTCAAACACCAGCCATGACGATGCTTGACTACAGGAGCAAACTTTGGACAGTGTTCTTCTAACTAGTAGCTGGAGTCATTGGGGACTCCAAAGCTCCCAATCAAATATTGTTCACAGGGTCTCCATGAGTCTCCTAATCCAGATGTGAACTCACACAGTCAAGGATGTGGATTCACTCTGGTGGCTGGGAGGAAAGTGCTTCTAGCAGACAAGCATGCTAAGATTACATTTCCTGTGAGTGGGCAGGGAAACCATGGAAACTGGAGCTACAGGGCACTTAGGGGCATCCAGGTAAAAGCTGGCTCTCTCATTTAAGAGCAACCTCCTGCCTCCAGATGAAGACACTGGGGTAGAAGGCCAGGGGAGTGTGAGCCCCCTCAGTCTTCTTCTTCCTAAGCTAGAGACCTCCAGAGGCCAGCAGGAAAAGAGAGCTTTACAGTAAGATTCTGCACAAAAGGACCTTCCATTTTTCAGTCCATTTTCCACCCTCAGCTGAGTTTAGCTTTATGCAAGCACCATTCTCAGAGATGTCCAAACGCAGGCAGGCACCTTGAGGGGTGGCGTGAGACAACACTTCATAAGCAGCAGCAAGCCAGTGAAGACACAAAGAGGAAAGCATCCTGGCTCTGAATACACTGCAGCCACAGCAAGGCACCCTCCATGATGCCTGCCACCCAGCAGAGACAGACTGAGGGACGCTAGCTGCTCTCATTTCTTTCCATTGTCTTGCACAGACGCCTAAGCCATGGCAGGGGAGTTCCCAAAGCACTGCTCAGCCTTGCACCTGTAATGACTACCCAGAAAACATGGCTGACTGAAGCAAGCTGCAGCAAACGCACAGGAGACTAAGATAGCACTTGAGATGCTTCATATGAGGCGGTCGGGCCCAGCTGCAGAGGGAGGAAACAGAGAACTTGAAAGCCTGGTAGGAGCCAAGTGTGGTTCCTTCCAAGCCTCTCTGGAGCTGCCTCCTCCCTTCTCTCCTCCCTTCCATCTTCCCAGCCTCTCCCTCATCCCAGCCTCCATCCTGACTCCCTGACCCCCACTCTTCCTCCTGCTGTCAATTCAAAGTCCTGCCTACTCCCCCTGCAGCCCCTGATCTGCCTGCCTGTCAAGCTTCCTTAGGCCCTACTCAGTCACAGCCTAATGTCCCTCAGTCCACTTCTCAAGGCATGCTATTCATAGTCCCTGCCCTGTTCCATAAGGCCTTGGACAGGGTGGGGCGGAAGATAAGCATGGCTGCCAGAACACCCAGTAGGAGAAAGGACCAAATGGTCCTCAACCACAGCTGCTACATACTTAGAAATAGAAGCGGAAATAACAGTAAAATGACTGTGTTGAGTTTACTTTGCAATAACACAGAAAAGCAGTAAGGCTTACTGTTAGCTCATAATTGACTTACTTACAACTATTAAATAGGACCTGTCATTTTCTTAGGTGATTATGAGGAGCTGCACTCTCTGTTGTGGTCCAGAAAACACTATGCTATCCTAGCCCACCACATAGCCCCTTCTTGGGGATATATTCTCTTTTTTGAGGAAAGATGATTCTGGCCCTCCTTCCATGGGCTAAAACCAGGGCAACTTGGTATTGTAACAGTTTTCTGTAGAGCAATCCAGGCTCAACTCTGTAGCCTCAAAGCTGATGTTGTCTCGGGCATGACATTCCATGATGATTATTTGTTTTCCCTTTTAAAGATCAAAACTCAAGAAGCTCAAAAAGGTCCACACAGTTGAGAAATAACAGAGCAAAGTCCTGTCTGGTTCAAGTTCAAAGATGTGGGTGGTCTATTTTATCCAGTGTTGCTAATTGTTTTCTTAAAGTCAATGGGGCACCATGCCACGTTTTCTTGAGATTGGGAGGATATGACATTATCTTTCCATCAGCAAGAAAATCAAAACAAACCAACAACTTTCCTCACCCTCCCCCCTGCTCCCGCCACACACACACAGCCCTTCCCCAGATTGCATTTCCATGTGGCTTAGAAAAGCTGAGGAAATAGAATCTACATTATGTGAGGATCAAGGATGGGTTTCCCATGCCGAGTGTCCTCCCAAACAAACAGACAAACAAAACCACCTGATACAATTCCCCTAAGAGAACACTCTAACCCTAACCCTAACCAGGTCATCTTGCTTCTGGTGAGATGCAAACAGGCAGTGTCTAAGGTGATTTCAAAAGGGCTTGGGAGGGCAAGCTATTCCTGTTGCAGTAAAGGTGATCTTCAATTTGGAATAATTACATTAGGTTATTTGGTGGGTGGAGTGGAGTGTCTGGAGTACATGGATCTCCTGCTGAGAAGGTTCTTCAAGGCTGACTGTTAGGAGGCAGAAAGCACCCACCTTTTTTGATGAAGAGGGCTGAAGAGTAGCCCTGCTCTGGCAGTGGTGTGTGTGTGTGTCCAGTTCCCAACATTAACATTTACTTCATCAAGTTTTATAAGCTTCAGGGTGGTGGAAAAAGAATAACCTGAAGCAAAGGCAAACCAAAAAGCCACTTGACAAAAGCCTAAAACCCATAATTCAGAGAAAACGATATTTGAACCTATACCCAAGCATCCATTTAGCACAGAGTGAGAGAATAGGCTATGCTTTGAAGCATCCAACAAAAAGGAGGGGGTGCGGGGGGGTGCACTGTCAATTTCTGAGCTGCACACTTTTTCGTTTATTGCACTGATCTGCTCCTTACCAAAGGGAACAGGAAAATGAGGGCTTGCTGGTGACATCACCATTCTTGTCTATTTCTGGTTATTTCTAGACCTCTTGGAAATGGACCTCTTGGAACAAATTTAGCTAGCTTTTCTTGGGCCCTGACTCTTACTCAATCAGGGTATGTGAAAACTGAAATCTGCTCATACAAGGAAGAATAGAAACAAAACTTAGGTCTATAGCCTCTCCTGACATGTTACATATGAAAACCATCACACCTCTGGGCATACAGGTTATGCTTTAAAAAATGATGAGAGATAAATGCACGGGTTTTTTTTATAATGCAATCAGCAATTCAATTCTCTAGTTCAAAGTAAGGAGGACTGGAGACTGGGGTTTACTTGCTCAGGCACTAATATATCTAGGGACACCCAAGGCCCCACCTCAAACATGAACAGCTAGCTATACTGCATTCCTCGGAGAAAAGGCAAAGCAAAATGAAGAAGACACCTCTCCATCAATGTTTCACACTGTCAAATGTGTCAAGCTCATTCCTCAGGCTTTCTCCCTTTTGTAAGCATCTCAAGACAGATGGAAACCCAAGTTTGATTTAACCTATGAGCTATGCAGGGTATAACTCTATTAAGTAATGTATTTGTAGATTTAGTAGCTAGAGGCAGTTTCTACATTAAACCCAAGTGGCCACCCAGAACTTGCTCTCTGCGGTAGGTATGGATCTTATCCTACATTTTGATCACTGGTGTTTATTTCTGTATATAGCACTAAGTTCATAGCCCTAGCAACAAACAGAATAATTCAGTTTGACTCTGACTGACATCATTTTCTTTAAATATTAGCACTTTCCCTCTTTATTCATCTAACATAATTCTTGGAAGATGGAATTTTACTTTGTAGTCCCGGCTGACCTTGAACTCACCATGCAGATCCAAGTTAGCCTCAAACGATCCTGTCTGTGCCTCTTGAACACAGCCATTAACACATTTATAGCTATTATTACACACTTTCTTATATTTTACTGCTCCAGACATCAGAGAAGTGGCAGCACACAGATGTTCACGGTGACACAGCTGTACCTAACCAGGACCTACCATCAACAGCACAAGTTATCACCTTACTCAAGCTAATGGCACAACAGGAAACACAGATGGAGTAAGAAAGGCCAATCCTTGCTTCAAGGCTCAGCTGCCTCTTGTCTCTGTGGACTTTCTGGCCAGTTTCTAGTGTAAATACGGTTACAGCCTGGAAATCGTGAACCGTGCTTGGGCCTTTGCTATGTGAGTCTGACTGTCCTGCAAGAGCCCACCGGCCTCCTCCCTTCTCCCTCCCTCTCTCCCTCCCGCTGGCAAATGTCTGTACTTTACTAATTCTTGATTTCATTTGGAATTTTTCATGGAGATAATAGAATACTTTCTTGGAGGTATTGTTGTAAAATTGAGATCAGACCATAACAGAAAAGCTATTTGGCCTATAGCAATGCTTTCCACCCATTTTTTCATCATTACTTCCACTGCTCCCACATATCTTCCCTCCTTCTCTTGCCTATCAACCTCTTCTACCAGACAAAGCTTCACAGCACAGATCCACTGAATGTCTGTCCACTGGGTATTCCAGGACTGTTAACATCTGTTTATGTAAATCTTTACTCTATGAACTAAACACAGTAAGTTTACCTCCCCCCTTAGTTACATTTCTACAACTGTGCTGAAACACTATGACCAAAAGCAACTTGGGGGGGGGCGGTCATTACTTTGACTTACATGAAGGGAAGGGAAGGCAAGGCAAGGAAACAAGGCAGAAAGTGAGAGGAGACTGCTTCCTGCTCACTGCCTTGCTCCTCAAGGCTTGCTCAGCCTGCTTTCTTAGACAATGCAGGAGCACCTGCTCAGGGGTTGCACTGCCCACAGTGAACTGTGCCCTCCCACACTAATCATTTACCAAGAACATGCCCCACGGGTTTGCCTACAGGCTTATCTAAAGAAGACATTTTCTCAACTTAAGTTTCTCTACCCAGATGACTAGCTTGTGTGCCCTTGGCAAAAACAGTGAGCAGAACGCCCTCCCCTCAACTAAAACTGTTTGTTCGCTTCCAGGTTGACAGGGCTTCCCAAGCATCTTACATGTAGTACTTCCTAAACTCAAGAAACTACAGTGCTGTGGTAGGAATGAGAATGCCTTCTATGAACTTGCACGTTTAGTACATGGCTCCCATTTGGTAGAACTGTTGGGAAAGATTAGGAGGTGTGGCTTCTTTGGAGGAGATGTGTCACTGGGAGTGGGCTTCAAGGTTTCAAAAGACTCACATGTCTCTCTCTGCCTCTTACTGCAGATCAAGATGTAAGGCTCCCAGCTGTTCTGGCCCATGCCTTCAGTCTACCTTCATGGACTCTAGCCCTGTAAAACTGTTTGTCCCAAACTACATGCATTCTAATATAAAATGGCTTCTTGGTAATGGTGTTATTCACAGGAAAAGAAAGGTACCCATGATAAAGGAAAATAACTAGAAAAATGTAGGTTTTTTGGTAGGGGAAATCTCTATACTTTTTTCCAAACTTCCTTCTATGTCTGATTTCTTCAGATAGAGAATTTTAATATATGTCTCAAGGACTTATCCCACACTAGGTCTTCTTAAGAGCTTAGAAATAAGCCAAGAAAAAAAGTGACTCTGTCCCAAGACTACGGATAGCTGAGTCTAGTTGGGGGTTAGAGCCCTTGCTACTCTTGCAGAAGAGCCCTGTAGTTCCCAGAACTCACATGGTGACTCTCACCACCCATCACCCTCTTCTACCTCCTCAGGCACACATTATAAAAATACATGCAGGTACAAACACATACACATAAAATAATAATTTTTTTAAAAAGATGATAGGGGATACACAGATCTGATGCCCAAGAAGCCAAGGCTCAGCTAGCAGGGCTGGCAGCATAAAGAGGCGGCGCTGGGCGTGAATCACAACCGGTCCTTTCATTGATGAAGAAAGTAAGAGCCAGTGCAGTAGGGCAGCCAGATGAGGGGAACAACTCTTGACAGGTCAGCTTGACTATTATTACTTGAAGATACAAAAGAACAAGTCAGCACAAAAATTCTCCTTGCTCCATTCATTCTCCCCTGCTGTCAAGTTTGCCAAAGCCTCTTGCCCCTCCTGAAGTCACTTACAGCATAGGTATGTCACCATCCCAGCATGGCCTTGAGTGCAAGGCCCTTCTACAGGACAAAAAAACTACAGCACTTTTTCAGAAATGTCAAGGACATAAGAGACTGAAAATGTTGCAGATGAGACAGAGGGCATCTGAATAAATTTAGGACCTTATATTGTCGGTAAAAAGTGGTGAAATTCCACTGTCAACAGGTTATTTACTAGTACTGTGTCAACTGTGACTTACTGGTTTTGATCATGGTGCCACTGTGATTGATATGAGAAGTCAATGTTAGGGGTAGTTTTGGGGAAGGTTGGTAGGGGAAATCTCTATACTTTTTTCCAAACTTCCTTCTATGTCTGATTTCTTCAGATAGAGAGTTTTAATATATGTCTCAAGGACTTATCCCACACTAAGTCTTCTTAAGAGCTTAGAAATAAGCCAAGAAAAAAGACAGACATCTATACAATCACCGATACTGTGGGGCTTAGAGTAGCTTGCTAGATACACAGCAGACCCTTGCTGGCACCTGGGGGTTCCACAAAGGCCCCAAGAACTGACACCATCCAGGAGGACCTAGTACCTAAGGAGGAATATCTGATATTCCAAACATTTCCTTCCTAGGAAAGGGACATTTACAATAGAACAGATAGTCTCCTGGCACACATAAACGTTAAGGGCCACTGCTAAATAATGAAACATAACTAGAATTCAAAGTAGCCAATGAATTTGTGACAGGTACTCCTAGCCCAAGCTTGGACCAATCCCAAGACTGTATCCCGGCAGCTCTTAAGTCCCTAGAGCACCCCCTCAATAAAACCCTCACTGCTCAGGGTCACTCTTACTCCACCACCGCATAGGAGGAACCCAAGCTAGCTTGTCAGTAAATAGACTTTGTTGATGCACTGGACCAGTCTCTTGGTGGTCTTTTTGGGGGTCTAGACTTTGGACACAACAGCCACCAGGGATTCTCTCCTCACAGTAGCTACTGAGCACTGCCTACTTAGGGACTTCTCTCCTGCCACTACGGATGTGTTAAGATCTTTCTAAAGGCCCTTGTGGTGTTTCTACAGTGAACATGGCAAGTTGTTCATGGGAAGAGCATGGATTTGATTCACTGCCTCTCATTCAGTCACTGCCTGACATGTAGCAGGTGCCTGGAATAAGGCTTAGTATAGATATCCTGGGTAAGGGCAAGGAGGTAGCATTACCTCAGAAATTTAGAGCCTGGAACAAAGTATCTTTTCAATTAAACTGTTTCTTTTCCTTGAAAATAAGAATGATTTATGTACTAGTTCCATAGACTCTCAAATGTTTTATGGCATGTCTAAGTTAATTCTTTGATAATTATTTGTATGTGGTCTGGAGATGTGGTTAAATTGCTTAAGTGCTTGGCTAGCATGCATGAGACTCTAGGTTTGAGCCACTACTGCATGATAACACATCTCATGAATGCTGAATAGCAATAGGAGCAGAAGGCTGGATTTTTATGACTAATGTGGAAGACATGAAATATTGTCTCAAAACAAAAGCAGACAAATAAAAATACAAGTATACATAAGTGTGGGACAGAGGAGAGAGGGGACAGAAAGAGGAGAGGGACAGGAAGGGGGGTAGGAGGAAGTGGGGGAACAGAGGCAAGAGTCAGAGCAACATGGGGGTTAGTTAACAGGGGAAAGTGAGTTCATCTGGACATCCCAATGGACTTCAATATCTCAAAAATGAATAAATAAATAAATAAACAAACTGTGATTCAAAAGATTTTACTAAGCTGCTTTAAAAGAATGATTGTTTAAAGAAAATTGCCAAGAATTCCAATGAGTTTTGCTAGACATAAACTATTCACATACAAATGAAGACAATATCCATCTTAAGGGTTCAACCATGTACTAGGTCTAGACTAGGGAGACAGCTCAGTGGAGAAAGTGCTTGCTTGAGCAAGCATGAGCACCTGACTTCAATTTCTAGAATCCCCATAAAATCTGTGTATCTCATACCCCAGTGCTGAGGGCACACACATCCCTAGGCATGCCTCAGGTTCAAGAGAAACCCTGCATCAACTAATACAGTAGAGACAAGAGAATTCACCATTGTCAGCCTTTGTCTTCCACATGGGTAAGCACAGCTGGATGAATGAATGTGCGCGTGCACACACACACAACTTGCCTTCTCCTCCATCTCCTAACATTAGCTACCTGATAAATTTATTCACTGTCCACAGTGGCAGCTCCAATTTCAGGGCCAATTCTATTATGTATTTCTGAAGGCTGGTCCCCCACCCTACCCCTGCCCTCCTCCACCTCCTCACACACACACACACACACAGACACACACACACACACACACACTTTAAAAAAAAAACCAGAAAGGATCTCATGAATACCAACCTGGCCTCCAACTCATTATGTAACTGAGGATGACTTCGAATTTTTGATTTTTCTGCCTCTTCCAATCAGGTGCTGGGATTACAGGTATGTGCCATCATCATGTCTGGTTTATGATACCCTGAGGAATGAACCCAGGGCTTCAACCATGCTAGGCAAATATTATCAACTGAACTACATCCTCTGAGCTCCTGGTTCCCTCGATGTGGCAATGTCACCTCAGTCCATCTCATTCTAGATGCCAGAAGCAGAGGTCCTACTGGACAACAGCTCATCCACTCTAAATTCTGACAAGCTTTCTCCTAAATATACTGCACATCCATCACTACTATTTCACTGCCAATGTTCTCACCCGAATTGATCATTTGCCTGGATAATCATCACAGCTTTCCAGCTGGCTTCCCTACCTATAATTCACACTACTCACAGAACACAGACTGAAGACTTAAAAAAATAGCTTACATATTCAAAGAATAAAATTCTTCACTTGACCTCACAGCACATATGTGATCTGGTCGCAGTCAAGTTCTTGAGCATCATCTCCCAGTGCATCTGAGACTCTGTTCCAAAAAACCTCCACTTTCATCTTAGCTTGAATAGCATCTTATCAGAATGGACATTAATAATGCTCCAGACTCTGTGTGGGTGACTCTAGATGGCCCTGAAGAAGCCCTAATTCCTTTTATTTGGACACTTGTACATGCTCCACCCACACAATATAAAATTAATTTGTTTTTTTTTTTTTTTTTTTTTTTTTTAAAAAACACTTTTATTTATTTATTTATTTGCCTTGAACTGGAACTACAGACAGTTGTTAGCTGCCATGTGGGTGCTGGGAATTGAACCCGGGTCCTCTGGAAGAGCAGACAGGTGCTCTTAACCGCTGAGCCATCTCTCCAGCCCCATAAAATTAATTTGTATAACAAGAGCAAAGAAAGAGAGTGAAGGAGGGAGGGGAGGAGGGAGGGAGGGAGGGAGGGGGAGAGAGAGAGAGAGAGAAAGAAAGAAGACACAAGATACTTCCAAAATGAGGTGATGATAAAACAGTGGTACCACAGCTTGTTTGTGCATATACTTTATCTGCTTTGAAGAAACCTGCTGCCTTAGGACCTGCCCTATGGAGAAGCACCCATAGTAAGGGATTAAAACAACACTGCAAAAGACAAGCTTCAGCCCCAGACAAACCTTCCATGATCACAGTGAGAGCAACAGCCTCATTATACCTTCAAGAGAGTACTTGAGCCAGAACCACCTACTTCCACCACGCCTGGATTCATGGTCCACAGCAATTGTTGGAGACAACAAAAATCTGTCTTTGTAAATTGCCTCTGCTGAGGAAAGACACGGCATTAGAAATGCATTCACTAGATTCAATGTCATGGTGATAATCTCTCAAAGATAGTTGCTCTTCTACTATACTGTTACTCTATAGTTCACCTTCGGTAAGTACCCTGCACCAAACTACCTTCCACCTAAGAGTCGATTAACAAAATTGCATGTGCTCCAGGTCTGGTCAGACTGCTGGCTTATGTCACTTTGTTACAGATTCACACAAAACTCAGAACTGAACATTTCCTCATCCCTGAGGGATAACTGCCATCCTCGTCTTCCTTGGTATGACAGGAAGATGCTACTGGGGTCTAAATGGACTGGATTTTTGTCTGTCACCAATGACTTCTCCTCTGCAATGTTTTACTGCTAGTGCCAAATGGAATCATTTAAGAACAACACAGCCAGCAGAACCCCAAAGCGGGCTGGCAAACCACCAATACTCAATGTGCTTAATCAAACAGTGACAGGTTCTATTTTTTTCCATGTATCATTCTCTTTCAGCTACTGCCCCAATTTGTACTCTCATGGCTGGAGAAAGTTCTCGTCCCAATTCCAAGAAATACATGTGTTTAGGCCAACATTTCCAATGGGTTGGCTATTAAGTATACTGTGTTCAAGCTTTCCCTGAATGTAGCTTCAACTGAAGCAGTAAAAATGAGAGGGGGAAGAAAAGAAAAGAAATTCCCTCCAGAGAAACACCTGACTCAGTCTTGATGTGGGTGAGGAAAGCGGATCTGCCTGGGGTGGATGTTGAACTAAGCCACCTTGGGACCTTGAGACCTCCTGCCCTTGCTGGGGAGGAGATGAACTGAGGGAGAGAGTGACTGGGAGGGCAGGAGGGGGAAGGGAGCCTGAACAAGGGGATATATGGATTATATATATATATATATATATATATATATATATATGACTTTTTTCACAATAAAAAAAAAAGAAAAGGAAGGTAAAGGTGCTGTGGGATGGTCTTTCTGTACTCGGTGAATATGTGCTGTTAATACTGGTAAATAAAAAAGCTGTTTGGGCCGATGCCAAGACAGTTTATAGATAGGTGGAAAAAAAAAGGACAGTGTGAGATTAGAGAAAGAAAAGGGAAGAAAGAAAAGGTCAGTTCATAGTGACGGTGCCATGACAAACGAAAGTCTTTCGCTTAGTCTATTCTGAAACGAGGGAAAAGAGGGTGCAACTGCAAGCATGCATGAAAGAAGGCGACTGAGTGAGCAAGGGAGTTGAGTTAGGAGGGAGAAAAGGGAAAGGAATACTTAGCAATCCATCCTGATGGATTTGGTCAGAATTCTTGTAAGAAAAACCTAGGAAGTTGTACTTTTAACCACTAATCTACAGAGTAGAGTAGCCCACCAAGTACAAAAGCTTTATATGATATAAAACGACTTCCATTCCACTAATGTAAGGGGAACAATGGCAGAAAACAGTGAATGTTCTAAAGCAAGAAACCTTAACAACATCATTCTCCAGTACTGCTACTCTGCTACAGTGGGACTAAATGAACAGGCCATATACTCTACAAACCAAATAGACCCCAAAGGGAGCAGTGGCACTATTAGAAGGTATGGCCTTGTTTGAGTTGTGGCCTTGTTGGAGTAGGTGTGGCCTTGTTGGAGAAAGGACATCACGGTGGAGCTGAGCTTTGAGGTCTCGTGCTCAAGCTACTCCAAGTGAGACAGACCACTTCCTGTTGTCTATAAGCTATAGAACTCTCAGCTCCTTCTCCAGCACCATGTCTGCCTGCATGCTGCCATGTCCTACCATGATGACAATAGACTGAACCTCTGAACTGTAAGCGAGCCATTCCAATTAAATGTTTTCCTTTATAAAAAATAGTATGGTCATGGTGTCTCTTCACAGCAAGAGAAATGCTAACTAAGACACATGGGGGTTAATACAACACAAGAACCATGAAACACTGGAAAATCTTCAATTCACTTGGTGAACTCATGCTAGGACCCTCTCATTTTTCCTCAAGAATAACTCCAAGTCAAGCAGGAAACAAGGACATTTCCCTTATGTCACTTATTGTCATAAAAAGAAACAGTGTTCTTCAAAGAAGAGGACTTTTCTTAACCATCTTTCATGCCTTTTTATTGTTCTGGTTTAGCTTTTGTAATATGAGGGTTTACTATGTTCTGAGTCCATTGACGATTCAGCTTCCTAGACAGCTCAAGCACAGGTGTATGTCACCACAACCAGCCTTACTCTTCCTCATTCTGAAGGGACAGCTTTTTGTGACAAATTTAAATGCAAAACCTAGGTGAATAATTAATTTTGCACTATCTTCCATTTACAAAATACCAATTATGTACATGAATATATCCACTCAGTATTTTAAAGTGTTAAATTTGAATTTTTATTTTTACCTTTGTTTTCTAAGGAACCATGTCTCTACCATTTATTTCTAACAGTTTAATATTCCTATGGTGCCAGATGCTGTGTCAGGTAATCCAATCCATTCCGTTTTAAATCTGTCCCAAGTTCCAATGAAGTATGGATGGCTATACTCATTTTCTAAAGCAGACAATGGAGGCCAAGAAAGGTTTACAAAACTCATCTAGGGGCTGAGGAGAAGCCTTAGTGGGTAAAAGCACCTGTCATATAAAAGCTGGTGGTACAGCTTGAGCATCTGCAGTCCCAGGATTAGGAGGCAAGAATATCATCAGTTCATAGGTCAACTAGTCTGGTGTGTGTGTGTGTGTGTGTGTGTGTGTGTGTGTGTGTGTGTGTGTGTGTGTGTGTACACAAGTGCATGTTGTGTGTGTACTAGCAGTAATTCATACATAAATAAATAAAGAGACCCTAAGTCATAGCAGACAGTGAAGAATGACACTAAAATGATCCTCTGGCCTACAAAACAGGTCATGAAAAGCACATGCCTACACCCATAGACATAAAAATGGGACATACACACACACCTAAATTCACATGGTTTGAGACACAGATATGATTGTAATGTTTTTTTTAAAAAATAAATTTTTGCATATATAGAATAAAATGTCATCTTCTCATGGTGATAATTTAAAAAAATGTGTCAAGAACAATGCATAAAGATTCCTTGGCATTTACCAACACTGACTTTTTATCATTTCAGGAGAAATCACATACCATTGGGTTTAATTGGTCTCTTTTAAATGCAACATATCCATGGTGATAGTGCAAGAAAATACATTTCTTTCACTTACATCCAACAGTAAGAAGAGGTTACACTAGCGCTAGCTCAAGTGTTAATAGCAGTTTGGGATTCTGAAGAAAGAAACTAGCTACCTACAGTTAACTTACAGGGCTGGAGTGAGTGTTAACTGTGATCAGGTACAGAAAGACAGGCAGGGAACATATGAAAAGAAACAGTACTGCAGGGGCAGTGAAAAGAACCCACCTCACACAGGATCACACCAGGAGTGTAAGTGTGCAGACATTGGAGGGCTCCTGACACCATGCCTACTGAGAAAGGCTAGGGATCTGTTGCAGCATCCGCAACACAGAGGTCCTCTAGGAGGAGGAGGCCTTTAGTCCAGAGAAGAAACGGACTAGGTAAGTTGATCTAAGCACCAAAGAAAGTCATTTATTTCTAATGACAGAACCTAAAATCTATGGAGAGCCAGCATTTAGGTGTGTACCTTAGTTAGATTGCTATGAAGAGACACCATGACCACAGCAACTCTGACAAAGAAAAAGATTTAATGAGGTAGGTTACACTTTTAGAGGTGTGGGACTTTCATGGCAGGGCATGGTGGCTTGCAGGCAGGCATGGTGGTAGAGCTCAGAGTCTTATATCTTAATTAGCAGACAACAGGAAGTGGTCTGAGGTACTGGGTGTGGCTTAGCATGCATGAGACATCAAAGCCCACCCACAGTAACATAATTCCACCAACAAGGCTGTAGGTGCACCAGTAAAACCACACCTGCTAATGGGGCACTCTCTTTGGGGACCATTATTTTTCAAACCACCACTGTAAGTCTATGAAGAATGACCTAGGTGAAGTTAACTGAAGTGGTAAGATTTACCTTCAGTGTGGGTGGCACCATCTCATGGTGGGAGTCCTAGAGTGAATAAAAGGAGGATGTAAGCTGAGCACTAGCATTCATCTGCTTCCTCACTATAGATGCTTTGTGGACAGTTGCTTCAAGCTCTTGCTGCCACACCATCTCCTCTGTGGTGAACTACACCCTTAACTCTGAGCCCAAATAAGCCCTTTCTTTTGATGCTTCTGTCAGGTGTCATCAAAGCAGTGGCAAGACAGTGATTCCTGGGGATACACCTTCACACAGTACAAATGCAGACCGTGTTTTGAAAATGCTCAAGCCACACATCCTTCCATCACTAATTCTTATAGACACAATGTTATCAGGATAACAGATATGTTGAGAAAGATAAAAACAGGCTGTGCAAGGCAAATGAGTATTAGAATTTATATTTGTCTTAGTCCTTTGAAGGTAGTATTGTTTATATCTTGTTGTCTTTTGTAAGTGCTAGGGACTGAACTCAAGACTTTGTACATGATAGGCAGAGTTCTACTACATCCTCAGCCTACAGTTGAGGTTTTTTAATGGTTACCTAAGAAAACATAGTAAGCTTAATGATTTTCTTTGACCATCAGTATTTCTTCCCATTGTGGGAGAATCTGGTTGCAAAGGTCTCCTGACTAGGTATTTTGAAAGCTACCCAGCTCCATGCTCCTTTACCCTCAGCATCTAGCACCCAGTTATCATCTACATACTCACAATTAGAACATGGGAGCCAAGAGTTTCCACAGAACTCAGGAAGGAAAAACCAGCAAAGACGTGAAGCTTACAGAACAATCTATTACCTTAAAGGTATATAAAGCTTAGTTTATTATATGACTGTAAAAAGAAAAAAGAAAATCATCAGAGAGAAAAGTCTAAATTTAAGGTGTAAAACTCCAAATAGGCTTTACCATGAACTCAAAGGGCCCGAATTTTTAGCTATATATTCTTAGAGGGTTGGAGTCTCTAGAAATTGAAAATCTTGTGACTTTACTCTCATGGGCATTTGCTTATTATAAAATAGTGGTTCTCAACCTTGCAAATACTGTGACCCTTTAATACAGGTCTTCACATTGTTCTTCAGCCATAAAATTATTTCATTGCTACTTCATAAATGTAATTTTACTACTGTTATGAGTCATAATGTAAATGTTTGATATTCAGGATATCTGATATGTGACAAGGAGTCACAACCCATAGGCTGAGAACTACTATTAAAAAAAAAAAAAGGTTTGTTATTTTTACTTCTATAATTTTCTTGAAAATTCTTTTTAAAATTGAAACATAAAGCCTATATATATATATATATGCACACACATATATATATTTGAGTCACAATGTAATGCTTCAATACATATATATACTGTCTGATGTTCAAATCAATACAAACATTTAATGTTCAAGTCAATATAAACATATCCATCTCCTATAGGATTTTCACTCTCTTCTTCCCTTCCTTCCTTATTTTTACTTTTTCAGGAGTGATCTCCTATAGCTGGTCTCAGTGTCCATCTGAGGATGTCCTTGAACTCCTGATCTCTATGGCTTCTTCCTCCCTAGTTCTGGGATTCTCGATGCCACATCCAGTTGCATTTGTTGTTTCTTTATAGCGAAAACATTCAAAATTCTTTCTTCTAGCCTTTGGAAATACACAACATATTATCATTGTCTGTAGTCAACCTACCGTGCAACACAACACCCGAGCTTATTTCTTTTATCTTACTAGAACAGACAGGGCACGATCTATTGAACAGGCTTGATGCACTCCATTCCATTTCTCTCCATTGTTAAAAGATATACGAGAAAGTGCGCTAATAGATCAAGAACTAAAATCTAGTCCCATGGGAAAAGAAAAGACTCAAGCTGAAACAGTCTGAGACATCACTTCTCTTAATATACAAGTGAGTAGACGAAGACACTCAGATGTCACATTTCTTACATGTAGTGGAATTATGCTGTTCTATTGTAAATAATTGTTCTGCCTGCTAGTTTAACAAAAAACACTGATTGGCTGAAGGCATAGAGAAACTGTGGGTGGAGCTCCAGATTGGAAAAACTCTAGGAACAGGAAGAGCAGAGCAGAAATGCCACAGAGATGTCAGAGAGACCAATGGAGAAGCCAGCAGATGCAGAGGACAACTATGCTGCTCTGAGGAAAGGCACTGACTTCATGGCTGAACAAGATAAAAAGGAGTTATCAAGTTACATGCCTGGCTCCTAGGTCAGTCAGCGTAAAATTAATACAAGGCTTGGTGTGATTATTTGGTGCTGAGCAGTGGAGCTGGAAGTGGGTCTAAAGTTCAAGGCTAGGCCAGAAAGTCCAGGCTCTTACTACTACACTTACCATCCTATAAGAAGAGTCCAATATGAGTTCACATTGCTTTGTAAAACTTTATTAAGAAACTGAAACAGATTCAGCAAAGCCACAATTGGGCAGAAACACCTACCTCCAGTTTAACAAAACAAAAACCTCAGATTTTTAATGT
Source organism: Sigmodon hispidus (assembly GCA_004025045.1). NCBI lineage: Eukaryota > Metazoa > Chordata > Mammalia > Rodentia > Cricetidae > Sigmodon > Sigmodon hispidus. The sequence goes on from PVIH01001907.1 coordinate 85,573, forward strand.
ATTTTCTAAGAGAGATCATGAAATGCACCATGTATTATCAAATCTAAGGCACAATCTATAATTTAAGATGCAACTATATACTGTCAACTAAATTACAAAATGTCACTGATTTGTGTTTTAATTCCTGGAACATTAAAGGGTAGGAAACCACACATCTTAGAATGGATGACTGTGGCAATGCTTTCACTTAGAACAGAGTGGTGAACTACCTTTCGCAATAACTCACCTTACAAATACCTCACATGCTAAAACTGCCTTTTCAAACATATCCAAGACCAGGAAGTAATGAATTAATCAAGTGCAAGATGGCAGAAAATCAGACAAAATAATCATTAAATTCCAAATCTTTAACTTTAACACATATATTCATTCTCTGATCTATCTTTTCAAGTACAATGAGAATTTGGTTTTGAATTTAAACTCCTGTTTGGGAGAATATAAGTTTTTTCTTAGAATAATTCATGCGTACAATTCAAAGGCTATGATTTCCAGTCAGGGTTTATTTGAAATGGAGGGATAAGGGAGATAGCTGAAAGGCAATTTGAGTGTTTTTAAATTTTTATGGCTGTTTTTAAAATTTTGCAGACCTTCCCTAACCCTAATTTCACAACAGTCTTTAATCAACCACCCTTTATTAAGACACCTTAGAAGATTCTAAGGAACTTAAGCAAATGACTTTTCCCCTCACTCATTACTTTACTGGTTTTCATAGCTCTTACTTAAATTTATACCTGTGGTAATATGCAACAGGTATGAGCAGGGCTAGTAATAAACAACAGACCACTCAGTGGAAACACCACACAGTGTGGGGTGGGCAACACTGGATCGGATTTTCTCTGGGTTCTGAAGCTCCACTGTAGCCCTCACTTACTGAAGAGGCTAATGTGATATGATGATAGGGTTTTCTGAAGTAAAATCCTAAAAGACACCTCAACGTCCAGTGAGGGTTTTTGTTTTTTTTGTTTTTTTTTTTTTTTTTTTGTCTCTTGTTTTGTAAAGGAGATGTCATGTCATGAGTTCACTTAAGCAACCTTGTAGAGAAGTTCCTATGGTCTCCTGACAAGAGCCAGAAAAACTGACTAAGCTATGAGACACCAAAACATAATATCTTCCAGCTCTGGCATCCCTGCTCACACGTGAACTTCAAGCTCACAACACTGGACCCAGACACTAGGCCATGCAACTCCCCATCTCTCCCTTACAGAGCCTGTGTGGGGCATTACATGTCTATCACTGTCATTAACTGGATGGCCGAGCTCACCTTACAGAAAAAGGAACCAATATACCCCTCTACTACTTTGTGTGCAGTCAGCGGGCACCTGTCAGATGGAGAGGCTAACTGGCTAGGTGGAAACTTTCTAGCTTCCTCTACTATTAGGATTTACTGAATACCTTATCATATGCGAGGAACCGTCTCCTTTCATAACCACCTAGTAATGCACTCAAACTAGGAGGAGTGATAAGAGAGGGCAAAAGCACTGTACAGAAATGGAACAGCAGTGGATATGGGGACACCAAGTCCCACATCTGCACTTGTTAGGACCAAGATGGCCAGAAAGGACCTCTGCCCTAAACCTGCAGCTCCTACTGCATTTCTCTCTCTAACAGTCCCCTCACATCAGCACACAAGTGACCAGTTAGGAGAGAATCTCTGAAGACCACAGGAAATTTATTTCTTTATAAAACAAATGAGCACAGTACAAACAAGAAAAAGACATATCTAAAAAAGACCAACATTTCAAAACATTCAATTCATCTCTGTTTGAAAAAAAAAGGAAAATGGACAAGGCTTTGGGTCAACGTTGAGCTAAATATGTTTTATGAAATGCCAAGGAAGCGGAAATATTTTTTTGAGGTTAAGTTGGGTGGAGTAGATCTCTAAAATCTCACAACTTACAGCAGGGCAAAGGGGGATTTGATTTGCAATTACAGGAATAGATGTCTCTACTTAGATGTAGCCAACAAATAAATAGTGTCTAAAGCAATACCAATCACCTTAAATGTATACATAAGGAAATCAGAAACTTGTACAGGGCAAGGAAAAAAGGTCAATGAAAGAATGCTTGGCATATACAATATGATGCCTTGGGTTCAATTCCCAACACTACAAACAAAAACAAACAAAAAGAATGCCTTGTCAAAAAGGATATAGTTCCTTGATCTCAGATGTCTCCTCTATTTCTAGGAAGTACAGCTGATGCTCATCTCTGCTCTCCTCTGTCCCACACTACAACAGGACCACTCTATTTCTCTGTATGAGAGGTAGTAAGTTTCCATTAACTTCCCCTTTCACTGGGCTTCAAATGGAAAAGGACTGGTGGAGTGGTTCAGTGAGTAAAGGCACTTGTCATCTCTGGAACCCACATGGTGAAGATAACCAAGTCCCATAGGTTGTCCTTTGGCATCCATACACACGATGTTACACACATGCAGTATATATACAAAATAAATAAATGCTTTTTAAAAAACTAACACAGAGAAACCAGGTACAACGGCAAATGACTGGAATTCCAGTACTTGAGAAATGAAGGCAGGAGAGTAGGAGTCTAAGACCTACCTGAGCTATAAGAGACCCAGTGGGGAGAGGAGGAAGTCCAAAATGAAATGTATGTCGTTAACATGAGCACTGCCATGTCAAGAACCCTAATGCTTCAGATCCAACCAAGGGAAGTGGCAGAGTCTTTTTCTGCTTTGAGAAAAATGCTGGCAGTGTATACACAAATTATAAACTACTCTTTTCTGCTCTGAGATGACTAGAGCCTAAGACTGCGTCCCTACAAATATCTTCTATACGGTTAAATAAACGTGTTGTGGCTCTTGGTGCCTGTGGTGGTTTGAATAAGAACAGTCCCCATAGGCTCATATTTATGAATACTTAATAACTAGAGAGTGGCACTTTGAGAAGGGTTAGAAGGTATGGCATTGTTAGACTAGGAGTGAGTGGCCTTGTTAGAGAAAGTGTGTCACTGTGCATAGGTTTTGAGGTTTCAAAAGCCCATACCAGTGTCTCTCACTCTCCGCCTGCTGATTATAATGTAGTTCTTAGCTACTGCTGAACTGCCATGTGTGACATCCTGCTACCACCATGATGACAATGGACTAAACCTCTGAAACTGTAATCAAGCCTCAATTAAGTGCTTTCTCTTAGAAGAGTTGCCATGTCATACCATCTCTTCATAGCATTAGAACAGTGACTAGGACTGTATGTCTCCATCAGAAAGCATGGCACACTCAGCTTTTCTGTGTGTGTCTGTAACTCTGTTCTTTCTTCATTCCCTCATTGTCTCAGTCAAGTTCCCACACCAAACTGTGTACAACGTCAGAAGAGCCCAGGTAGCTAAAGAAGAGCAGAACGGAGAGCAGAGCATACAGAGACCTCATAAACAAGAAGCAGTTCCCTGCCTTAAACAAAACTGCAAAAGTAGATAAATCTCAGGGAAAAAAGGGGGGGGGCAGAGGCAGAACCAATCTATTTTAAAGACCCTTCCTTTTACAATCACAATGCGCTTTCCAAGTGTCCTGATTTGGGTATTTCCACTGCCATCTTCTGCCCCTGTTTTTGGCCTCTTTCCACATCTAATTCTGAATTTTCTTCTTCACTGAATAGACCCAGCCAAGGCAAAGAGACAATTATATGGCAAAAGAATGAATGGTTTTTTGTTTTGTTTTTTTTAAAAGATCTCTTATAAATAACTATCTGTAGAAATCTTGAAATAACTGTGGACAAAGAATTGTCATCCAATCTACAATTCTAACAATATGAAGACCAAAAACTTAAAAAATAAAAATAGTAGGCCATGTAGTGGCTCTTCACAAGTCCTCTGGGAAATTAAAAATAGGCATAGCTTCATTCCAAGTTCAATAGCAACCTAAAGATTTATTTGCCTAACAGTTTGATTTCCTAATAGTACTCTAACCTGCAGCCAAGGTCTTTAGCAGAGGGACCACTTGTCAAAAACGTTCTCAAAGAGCTTCACTAATGTTTGATGATTATTAAATGCCTGTGACAGAGTAGATCTGGCTCCTCATTGCCAACCAACTTATGATTGGTAGAAAGAAAATATGGCTCCAAAGGCTTTATAGCAAGTGCAGTGATGCTAAAGACAGAGGCCAGCATGCTTCATAGCCAGAATACTGCTCTCCAGAGAATATGAAAGCAGACCTACAGTCAGGGCCAGCTGAACCCCTGCAACAGAATGGCAAGATGGCAAACTTTGATACTCACCAAAGGTGACAACAGAAGCCCACAAGTGAGGTGCATATAAGCACATGTACATGTATGCATACAAGTAATTTAATAAAGACTTGAACATATTTCTAGGGACAACTAAGCAACAGAAAAGAGGTTTGCTATCTAAAATATCATTCTCATTCCCCTTTTCTTAGAAGATGCTGTAGCCTATTTTACATGAAGAATATACCCAGACAAAAATAAATTCCAGTCTTATTAAGGGCCTACCATTGTCTTGCTGGTAATTCACAATATATAGCCAAAGAAGCATGCCAATACTAATTAAGAACTACACAGGGACACTCATGGCCACAAGATTCTTTGCAAATCTATACAGTATCTAAGAAAGAAGCAATAACCATTTGTGTTCTTGGTTGTTTTAAGATCATCACCTTCTCCAGGGGGACAGTTTCAGCAATACCACTTTCCTTAAGAAACATTCATGGGGGGTAAAGGAGCCACTGAGGAGAGTCAACAGTGCTTGCTTTGCATCCATGAGGACCCAGTTCAGATTCCCAGCACCCAAACAAAAAGCTAGGTGTAGTTATGCATTTGCCTATACCTCCAGGGCTGTAGACAAAAGAGGAGGATTACTGGTGCCTGTTAGAACCAGCCCAGCTCCAAGGTTAACATCCTAGTCTACTTCTTCGTCTGTAGAATAAATCAGCAGGGCCAAAAAGTGGCATGGCATGGGAAAGGCTTAAACTGACTTACACTTCCAGTTCAAAGCCCATCAGTGAAGAAAGTCAAGACAAGATACAACCTGTCATCACCTGCATAGAGATGGCACCACCCACCGTGAGCCTGGCCTTCCCACATCAATCATTAGCCAAGAAAATGCCCCATAAACATGCCCACAGGCCACTAGTTTGTAACAAGTTGACAAAAACTAACCAGTACATGAGAGCTCCTGTCAAGGTGAAGAGTCATACAGCAGAATACCTGGCTTCCTCCTCCGGCTTTCCAATGTGTGTGTCTGCATTCATACTCCAGCAGACCACATGCCACATGCCCCCCTACACACACACAGAGTGGGTGGGGACAGAGGTAGAGAGAGGAAAGAAGAACAGAACCTATCTTTGGACAGTCTCTATGTCCAGAGTAGGGTACACAGCAGGTGAGTGAAAGCCGCCACCCAGCAGATGGGAACAGAGTCCTAACCCATCATATGGCAGGTGTACTAAGTGTCAAGAGAAAAGCATCACATGTATGTTTTTCATAAGTAGTGCATGGAGCAAGTTACATTAAAATAGATGTCCATGACACTTATCTGAACATACTACCTGCATACAGAGGAAGAAACACAGGAAGACTATCAACCTAAAAGTAGTAACAGTGACTAAGTACCAGGGTGCAAGGTGATTTTTACTTCCTCTATTTTGCTGATTTGTGCTTTCTTTCTACAATGAATAAAGAGTTTCTGTGATTGTCACATTAACTGTTAAGTGGTACAAAGGCAAACACTGCACACTTCACAGTAATGACATAGGGAAGTTGGTTTCAAAGTCACTTGTGGCTCTGGCTGAAGAAGCAGCATTAACTTCACAGTCAAGGCTCACTTCCCAGTTCTGGGAGTTTTGCTTGTTTCACATGAACTGTGGGTCATATGCTTGTGCTCACACTCGCATTTCCCATCAGCAAGTCAGCGTATACTATGGCCATTTTTCATGAGCTGCACTGTAGTGTTAGATTGTTATGTTGCTATGGCCACACCCCCACCTGCAGGGGCTCGCTCTAAAGCCTCTGACTTAAGCATGTCTATCTTTTAAAAGCTCCAACCACGGGAGAGACTTTCTCTTTTTCTCTTCCTCTCTGCCCCCTACTCTCTTTCTCTCCCACTTCCCTTCCCTTCCCCCTACCCTTAATAACCCTAACATGGCTCCCTTGGCAGAATGAGTTCTTTCATGCGTGAAATACTAACATCAAGACCTCAGAGACAGCAGCAGAAGTCTAGGACAACTTGTGACTATTGAGGCTTCTTGTACACAATGTCCCCAACAGGAGTCCGCTAGTTGATGGTTGTCTCAAATGCACTTTGGGACTGGCTCTGTTTCTAGCTGGATGTACCTCAACCTTCACTTTAAGAATCCCAAGGCTTAACTGGAGGCTCTTCTTTTCTGTTCCCTTCAAGTACATCTTGAATCTGGGAAGTGTGAACAGGAACACTCCACATGGCCCATCCAGCCCCACAAAATCCAGGCGTGCCATGCTGATTCAAAGATAACAACTAAATTTAAAACACACACAAACTAAACAGCAAACAATAAACAAAACAAAACTCAGAAAAGGTCCCACTACAAAAACCAGTAAGAGAATCATGCTCCTGATGATTGTATCTGCTCAAAGAGCCTAAATGAAAAAGAAAGGAAGATGAGGGGGCCACCAGGAACCCTTACACTCTGTTGTAACATATCCCACTGCTATGTTATATTTACATTTAATTATGCTGAACACAAACCTAGCAAATCTCTTCAGCAGTTAAATGTTGCCTTCAAAGGGACATCACGACATAAATCCCAGAGTCAGGATGCACATTAACATCCACAAAATAACCTCCAAAAGCACTGTCCCAAAGGCATCTGTTTACCAGAGAAAGGGCACAGCTGGAGAGGCAATTAATGTGAGGAACTGGTAAAGGACTAAGCATGCGCTGAAGCTCAGCTTTTCATCAGCTCCTCACAGAAGAGGGCTGGGAGTGGGAGAACTTGCTAGCAGTGAGGAAGGACCATCCCCGGCCTGGTCCCCTGGGTTCTCTTCTATTTTTGAGTCTTTATAGCATCTAAAACAAGAATATTTGACTATACACTCACAGACACACACACACACACACACACACACATGCCTACTAGTTATACCTTACATGTATTTAGACAAACACTCTAGAAGACTCCCTGTGATAAGGAAATCCTTAGCCATAGTCAAATCAAAGTGCATAGTAGAACTCTAATGTAAAATGACTCAATGTACTGTGCTCATTGTGGCTGATCCAAATAAAAAACTAAATTTCCACATCAGTGTTTCAGCTACTAGCAAACAGACAACTTAGAGCAGAAAAACCTATAGCCATTTAGTGCGTGTTCTGGGCAAAGCCCTGGGTGACATCCTGGATGTTACAGATTCTAAGAGAGAATAAGTGCCAAGTTTGCTTTTGAGTTTAAGCCAGACTAATACTGAATATGAGTGCTCTGTATCCTGAAAACATTTTCATAGGGCTGGGGAGACAGGTGGTTCAGCCATGTCCTGCTGCATGCTCATGAGATCCATGCTTAATCTACAGAACTCACACTTGAAAAGTAATTACTAAAACAAATACACAAACACATCCCCCCCCCAAAAAAAAACAACACCTGAGTGTCCTAGGGCACACTTGCAATCCTACAGCTGGGGAGGCAAAGAGCAGTAATCCCTGGGACTCAGCAAGCAGCCAGACTAGTCTAGTTGGCAAGTTACAAGTCAATGAGAGAGTCTATCTCTAAAGATAAAGTGGACAGTGCTTAAAGAATGATACACAAAGTTCAACTCAGACCAACACACAGATACACATGTATGCACATATCTAAAGGAACAGCCTTTTAAGAACACTTAAAGCCACACACATGCATATACACATATACACAAACCTCAGGATGCTCCATAAATTTTATTACATCCAGTACAAAGGTATGGCCCTTTTATTGTGACTACATTTAATCCTCTATGCTTTCTAACAACTGACAGTAATGAGTTAAATAACTCTCATGTTTACTTTTATTATCCAGTTGGGGAAGGGTCATGTTTTGGCTAGCTTCCATAATTCTTTAAATTGAGGTAAATCTGGGCTACAAGTTAGCTGGGGCTACAGTGTGAGATCTTATCTCAAAACAAACAAAAACAATTCAAGCAAACAACAACAAACTCCATGTTAAGCTAGTATTTATTGATTAAAAAAAAGACAAAACGGGGCTGGAGAGATGGCTCAGCGGTTAAGAGCACGGGCTGCTCTTCAAAAGGACCCGGGTTCGATTCCCAGCACCCACATGGCAGCTAACGACTGTCTGTAGTTCCAGTTCCAGCCAAACACCAAGGCAAATAAATAAATAAATAAAGTTTTTTTTTTTAAAAAAAAAAAAAAAAAAAAAGACAAAACAAGCTCTGGTTTGTTCATCTCAACTGTGGATTTCCAGGTGTAGTACATGAATAAGCCTAAGGGACAATCGGCCAGGTGACTGAAAAACACAGAAAGATACATGTCCTACAAACTCACTATAGTGGGATCCCCACAGGAATCAAGTTAGTAACAAATGTATGACAAATGACAAATGAAACTGGCAGTCTCCAGTCACTGAAAGGAGGGAAAGAATAAGTTATCGGCTAGGTACAAAGTTTTAGTTTGGCAAGATGCCAAGAAATCTGACCAAAGGCTGGTGGCACAACTGTGCAAATGTGCTTAATATTGTGACCTATTATGCACATGTAGTGATTAGGATGGCAGGCTAAGTGGGTTAACGTGCACACTGTTTCGTTTCTAGCACCCACAAGGTGGCTCATAACCACCTGTAACTTCAGTTCCCAGTCTCTTCGTTTAGCAGACACCAACTTGAAGACATGCAGGTAAACACTCAGACAAATAAAACAAAAATAAATCTTTCATTTTAAAAGATGGTGTATCATGCTCTATATTATGTATATCTAGTCCAGGTTTAAAATTTAGTTGACAATTTCAAAACAGAATAAGTGACAGGGAAAAAAATATCAAATTTCCAACTTCTCTTTAAAATTGAGAAGATCTGGCAATAATGAGACTATGCTACAATCTGGCAATACACAGCCGGAGGAAGAATAACCGTCCTCTCAATATACTCCTGGTCTCCCAAACCCCCAACATCTCTTGGTGTAGAAGGAAGGCTCTGAGTTTCATCTTCAGCACAAAGAGAGAAACAAACAAAGGAAGCTTATCATCTCAATCTGATAACTGTACTCATAAGTTAAAAAAGAAACCCTATGTAACTACTCTATAAACATGAAAAAACCATTTGAGAAATTCTAATATGATGGGGAAAAAATAAGAAAGAGAAAATACATAACTTTTGGCAAAATAAAACTAGATTATAACTTCTCCACCTGAAAGGGGGCTTAAGAGACCTACTACCGCAGTAGTCACACCTAGTGCTGAGATGGAGGACTTCCTCTGCAGTTGAGAAACACATAACTGCTTTCCTCTATTCCACCCAACACACCATTACAAGAACTCTCAGACAGCAGACAAAAAAAGGGAAGGAAATAAAAGACAAGTAAAACTGGAGAACATGCAGCAACCTGCCCATTTTTCCCAGATTGCACAGTTACCTGTAGTCAAGGCTGGCATCCTGGAGAAATTTCCATGACTAAACCTGGTAGGGACTTCCTAACCTCCATTTGCTTATGTATAAACCACGACTGTTTTCCCTAGGTAGACAGAAAAGCTACCACCACACAGACCATCCAACCTACAAGCTGAAAAAGTCTGCCAAAAGACTGAAGAAAAATGGTTTTTTACCCCTGATCAATGTACACAATCTGATTCAATCTATAATATTATAGATCACAAGAATGTTCAAAAATAGGTTTTCTATCCACTTTCAATGTGTAGTCAGAACTGAAATGCTAAAGTAGCATTTATTGAAGCATAAAAAATATATAATACTGAAGACTAACTCTGACCACATGATAAAAGGGAAGAATGGGCTGGTGAGAGTTGTCCTTTGACATCCACAAGATGCACCTTATTTGGGAGCAGAATATATCCATCTTGCAATGTTAGGAATGGAACCAAGAGCCCTGCATAGGCCAAGTAAGCTGTATCACTTAGACTCCAAACACCAGGGGTATATTTTTTAAACTGTAAATTCTCTACATTTAGATATTCAATATAGTTCTAATCAAAATTCAACTTGATGTTTGTAGCACTAGAAACATGGTTCTAAAATATTTGTAGAATTTTTACTGCAGAGGTTCTCCAGTGACCAAATAAATCTGAAGATAGAAAAGAAGGTTTATATCTAATTTTAAGACTTATCAATTCCCAATTCCCAACACAATGTTATCCTACTCTGGGAATAGAACAGACAATCCAAATAGGTATGCACACATCATATACGATTCATTCTTTTTTTTTTTTTAAAACTTTATTTATTTGCCTTGGTGTTTGCCTGGAACTGGAACTACAGACAGTTGTTAGCTGCCATGTGGGTGCTGGGAAACGAACCCAGGTCCCCTGGAAGAGCAGACAGTGCTCTTAACCGCTGAGCTATCTCTCCAGCCCCCATATACGATTCATTCTTGCAGACAGAGATACAAATACAATCCAGTGGAAAAATAAAACATTTGCAATAAATGGGAGACAAACAACTAAATTTCTATATGAGAAGCAAACAAACAAAACCCAACAAGAACATAAAACAGTATGGTGGGACATGCCTTTAATCCCAGCACTGGGGAGGCACAGGAAGACGCACGTCCATTTCTGAGAGTTCAAGGCTGGTCTGGTCTGCCTAGCAAGTATATAGTGAGACTCTGTTCCCCATCCTCCAGCTTACCCTCCCCCCAAAAAATCAAAATGGATTGGAAAATAAACATAAAATCACAAACTACAAAATTTATAAAGAAGGGAAATAACCCTTCTGACCCTCCATTACGTAAAGTGTGATATCAAAAGCATGACCCCTACATATAGATACAAGGAGTAATTTGGATAGCAAGAAAGAACTTTTATTGAGAATATATAAAACTTTTTAGAAATGCATTAAGAAAATACCCAGCGGGGCTGGAGAGATGGCTCCGTGGTTAAGAGCATGGACCATTCTTCTGGAGGACCTGAGTTCAATTCCCAGCGTCCACGTGACAGCTAACAACTGTCTGTAATGCCAAGATCAGCCTTACACAGTTATACATGCAGGCAAAACACCAACTCACATAAAATAAAAATAAATATTTTTTAAAAAAAGAAAATACCCAGCATAAAAGGAGCAAAACATTTCAATATATACTTCAAAAAAAGAATATACATGAAAAGCAAATGAGGACATGAAAAGACTCAACATCATCTGTCATCAATAATGAAATACTACTACACACTATTAAAAGATTAAAGTTATAAAGACTAGCCACGGGGCTGAAGGGCAGTTCAGTGGTTAAGAGCGCATACTACTCTTGAAGTGGACTTGATTCCCAGCAACCACATTAGACAGCTCATAACCATCTGTAACTCTGCTAACAAAGATCTGGCACTTCTACCCTCTTCTGGCACCAGTAGTTACTGATGTGTGGGTATATATGCCCTAAAAGGCACACATAATCTTAAAAATAATAATAAAAGAAAAAGATGGCCAAGTTGACACTTCTTGAATATGTGGGAAAATTGAACTCTCATACACCACCAAGTGGAGATGTAAAATGCAACTCTAGAAATGCTGGTGTATTGCTTAAAATTTTCAGGTGAAGTAACATCCAGCCATTCTATCCCTAGATACTAATAGAAGGGAAATGAAAACCCAAATCCATAAAGACTTACTTGCAGACATTCATAACATCCTCAAAAATAGAAATAACAAAAACATTCATCAGCAGATAAGTAGGTAAATTATGTTATCTCCATATAAGGCACACAATTCTACCTGGTAATTAAACAGTGAACTATGGCTCCATGCTACAACATGAATGGATCTCAGAGAATTATGCCAGTGAATAAAGCATAATAATGATTTGATTGAAGCCAGACTGGTTCTTTCACAAAAAGAATACATGTTACATGACTTCATTTGTGTAAAGTTTCTAAGAAAAGCAATCTCATTTACTACACATCCATGATGCAGATATACATATAGTCAAAACACATAAAATAAAAAGAAAATTGTAAAAAGAAAGAAAACATGTATCCCTGTGGGACTAGAAAAAGTACAGGGTAGATAAGAGTGGTTTAAACAGGTCAAGGAAACTTACACAAACAAAGATGAATGTGGCTTTGTCTCTTCCCCCTGTTCTCCTGTCTTGTTATATTGCTTGTTTTAACTCCTGAAGACCAGTTAGCTTCTTCTCAGCTTTTTCAAGCAGCTAGGAATAAAAGCATACTGGGCCTAGGTTTTTGATCACTCTTGATATGGTGATGGCTTCAAATGTTTTCACATACTAAATACGTGCAAGGCATTGTATGTCAAATCCATTTCAATAAAGATGTCTTCTAAAGGTCTTTAATGTATGTTAAACTAACTGTTTCTAATTGTCTGGTGCATTAATAAACACAAGTTTTATACAATTGTATCTACAAAATACATGCTCAACATTTTAACCTAAATTTTTCCACTTTCTGTTTCTTTCTCCTATCTAAGTCTCCAAACAATGAAACCAATATGTATTAGTAATCTCTTCAGCAATTCTAATAGAGATTTTCTAAAGATTCAGTTCAGGGCACTAATGTAATCAACACAATCACATCAGTATTAATGTACCTAGCATACTAGCATGAAAATTAGTGGTGATCTTATCATTCCTGTGCAGATATTACTAATAAATCACTGTGCTCTCTTTTCTGGATAAAGGATTCCAGTTCTAACAGACCTGAGTTAGGCCCACCTCTACCATTGCAAAAGTGTAGTGGATGCTGCTGACTTCAGTAACCAAACACTTGATTTTCACCCTAATCTAGCTTTCTGTGTCGTCATCCTGTTGCCTTGCACCAATCAAAGAAAATGAGGTTAAATAATAGCTTCCTCTCAAAACCAATTTAGGACTCATACATTCCAGGAAGCTTCCTATTGACTAAACTCAGGTTGTTATAAACCTGACTTTTTCTGAATCTGTTCAACATTCTTCTATGCTAGACATTACTAGCTGCCAGGATTATCCTTGGAGCATCTCTATTCTCACCTGAAAAATGACTGAGCCAATATCTATATTGAAGAGTCATGACAGGGGCTAGAAATGATGTACAGTTATCATTGAGATACATGCTCCAAGAACAAAGTTTTGTTAAATCTATATAACTCAATCATTCCAATAGTGCTGGCATGCAGTAAATGTTCAATAAATAACTATTAAATAAAGGGATTGTAAAAGGCCTTTCACGTATTACAATGCATACAAAAAAGGGAGTTTAATCCATACATACATTCAGTGTTATTTCTGTAAGAACTGAATTCATGAAGTCACTTTAGATGTTCTTTATGTCAGTTACAATCATAATTTCTAAAGTCAGAAGTCAAGGGTAGAATCAAACCACAGGGAAGCAAAGGGTGCATACTCTTGGTACTCCAAAGATAAAAACAAAGCTTTAGTAATTTCAAGTAAAAGTGATTGATCAATATACATTTACCCCCCCACCCCCACCCCCACAATTAATGCAAGGAATCTTGGATGAACTTATATCTTAGTTACTTTTCAATTGCCCTGAAGAAACATCATACCTCGGATAATTTATAGAAGAAACTATCATCGGGGCTTACAGTTTCAGAGTATGAGTTCATTTTTTTTTAAATTTTTTTAAAAGATTTTATTTATTATGTATACAACATTCTGCCTCCACTATGCCTCTGTGCCAGAAGAGGGCATCTATTATAGATGGTTGTGAGCCACCAAGTGGTTGCTGGGAAACTCAGGACCTCTGGAAGAACAGTCGGTGCTCTTAACCTCTGAGCCATCTCTCCAGCCCCCAGAGTATGAGTTCATGACCACTATCATAGGAACATGGCAGGTGACAGAGAGCTCACATCTTGATCCACACAAGCACGAGGAAGAGAAAAACAGTAGAAATGGTGTGGGCTTTTGAAACCTTAAAGTCAGAAACAGCGCAGTGTTTGAAACATGGTGGACGATGTAGATCAACAATAGACTACCAATACCATAGAGGAGCCCCTAGATCTCATCAGGCTCAGTTTGGATGAGCGAATCTATATGAAGATGAGAAATGACCGAGAGCTTTGAGGCAGATTACATGCTTATGATCAACATTTAAATATGATCCTGGGAGACATAGAAGAAACTGTGACAACGATTAAGATTGATGAAAAGACATATAAATCAACAAAACGGAATATCCCCATGCTCTTCGTCCGAGGAGATGGTGTTGTTCTAGTAGCCCCTCCATTAAGAGTCGGCTAAGACAGAAGATGGTCCTGTATAGGAAACGAACACTCTGACTCCTGAGATGTACAGAACACTCACAGAGAAGCTCACATGCATTCTGATAGTCAGAAATGACCCGAGGATCCCTCTACCCTTAAAGAAGTTCATTTGCGAGTAACTTAGAGCCTCTCCAGCCCTCCTATCAGTGTGACACCTTCTCTTTTCAGGAGTCGGTTTACCCATTGTTCTTGCAGTTACTTTCAGGTTGTTTTTCTTTAAATTAAATTTCATGTCCCTTTAAAAAAAAAAAAATGAAACCTCAAAGTCCACCCCCAGTGACACATCTCCTCCAACAAGGCCACACCTTCTAATTCTTCCCAAACATTCTACCAGCTGAAGACCAAAGTGTTCAAATACATGAGCTGGTGAGGGCCATTTTCATTCAAACCATGACAAGTGAGTTTTGTATGAGGGTAAGGTCAGAACCAGAGCCATTCTGAGACACAAAGACATCCTAGGGGAGGAAAAAAAAAAAAAAGGCATAATTCTCATCTACCTTTACTTTAAATATTGAATTTTAGTTTTTAAACTTTATATGTTTTGTCTGTTTGCATTTGTTTGTTTGCATGTGTGTCCATACACCATGTGAATGCCTGGTGCTCACAGAAGTCAGAAGAGGCCTTAGGTCCCCTGGACCTGGAATTAGAGAATGCTGTGAAGAGAGAGCCATACAAGTGGAAATTAAACCAGGGTCCTCTGGTAAGAGCAGTCAGGACTCTAAACTACTAAGCCATCTCTCCAGCCACTTCAAATAATTTTTAAAACATTATCCTAAAGTGTTAAAATGATTTCTAATAGTGCTCTTAAATTGTATGCCCCCTCTACTTTACACCAATTAGCCATTTGCAAAATCCTGAAACTGTCTTAGAAGTGCCCTATTTAAACTCTCCACCAAATGCAATAGTCTACACTGCTTAAGCTCAGTGCTGCCAGTCTGTCTCCAGAGTGAGAAAAGCTCAGTGTTCTGCAGGTGAGCCAGCCCCAGGATGAAGCCGCTTTATGATTAAGGAATGACAGTATAAATGAGGTCCCTCAGCTCAGTGAGGTAGTGATGTGAGATTTAAGCCTCCCAGCTCAGGCTCCCTACTGGTACAGCCTCTACATAGATGGCGCCCTGGTACACAGATGCCCCGCGCCCTCCTTCCTGTGAGTGATCATATCTGTCTCAATCTCACACATGCACACACTTAGTTTGTGTCATGTGAATGAATAAGTATCATGACAATGTAACTCTCCAGGGATGCAACACTGCTCACCTCACCTTGGATCTCTACCCAAAACTTTGAAAGCTGAGGGAGAGTTCTGCTTGTAGCCAGGGACCTCAGCTCACACAAATCACAAATCACTAGTGCTATATTCAAGCCACTAAGACCAAAGAGGCTCTGGCACCGGGCTATGCATCCCATTTGCTTTCCTTCAGTAATAACATCATGTTGCTCCTTAAAAATTCACAGTTTTATCCTGAGAGGAAGTGGCACCATTTCTGCCAGGAATCACATGCAGAAACATAGTTCTGTTTTGTTTCTGGACATACTGTATTTGATAAAATTAGAACAAACTCGTCATACCAGCATTCTCACAGGAGGAGGAGAAGATTTTCAACCAGCTATATGATGCCCAATAAAGAAGAAATAAGGAAAGATTTTTAGCAGGTTCCAAAATTCACTTGCAACACTGATCCATCACCAGGAATGGAAGAGCTGGATGCCAAGTGCTATTGAGCACAATCAATCTTATATGAAAACTTGGTCACAAAGGACAATGAAGTCTCCCTGGTCCAAGAGTTTCTCAATAAGAACAGATGCCCCTCCCACCCCCCCGAAAGCTCTCTTACATCTGGTATATTCTGGAAGTCCACAAAACACAAGTACAGTACTTAACCTCTCATGGCAGTAATGGACAACTGGGTCAATGTGAATGGCCATAAGGTAAACAGTCCTGAAGTAGTGACCAGCTCCACTATGTGAGTCCTGTAATCAGGGTATCAGGTTCTATGAGGTCATTGTAGGTGTTTTAGAGACAAAGCAATAGAAACTTAACAAAACCCAGTGCCTCAAAGGCACTGAGGTCATGAAAATATCGGGTGGGACCCTCCAGCAAAGTTTCTGCCAAGATACCGCAGCACCTTCTGTTGCTCAGAGGTTGAACCACTGAGCCCAAGATAAACACATATGTGAACTCTGTACAGTTCCCCTTTATGATGAGACTAACCTCTCTACCTGATATTAGATGCCATCTCATCAAACATGCTGCTGAACTGCAAAGAGAATCTGACAGTCAAAACATTCAGTTCTAGAGCCTCAGAAATTAAAGCCAGTGAGAAAGGTGAATGAAGCTCAATTCATAAAGACCTCAGGGGGGAAAAAAGGAAACAACACCATGTTTCCAAGGCTGGGTTATGGTTATGAGATCACCAACTATATCACAGAATAACATGGAAACACTCTGAGAGCTCAGGCCAGCACAGTGCCCATAGCTGCTACTCATCTAGAAAGGGGAGGAGAGGGTGGAAACAGCCTAGACATATAGTCCATCAACTGATAAATCAATAACGAACATGCAGTATACTTATACAATGGAATAATATTTAACTTAGGAAAAATGAAATTTGCAGGTTAATGGACTGTGAACTGGAAAACATCATCTAGAGTGAGAAAACTCAGATGCAGAAAGGCAAACCACATTATTTTCTCTGAAATACAGACGCTAACTTTCAAGCTTTAGATAAGTGCTTCATTTGGAGCCCATACAGGACACTAGTAAAGGGTATATAGGGGCAGAGATGCTATCAAGCAAGGAGAGACAGAATATAATGGTAGAAAGAGAAAAATGGAATAGGAGAGACTAAGGGGGTGGGATAGAAGGAAGAGGAGATGAGGGAATACCAAGAGCAATAAATATCTAAATTTCTTTTGAAAAAGCCACACACACACACACACACACACACACACACACACACACACACTATTAACCTATAATCACACACTACTAAATAAAAACTCCAATGCAGGTATAGGTTACTTCTTTGTGAGTCAATGGGGTCCCATAGAACTACAAACATTACAACTTATCATTGATTTTGTATACCTTCCAGAATTTAATGATAAGATCATATTGCTGATGACACCACCCCCTTGATTCATAAAGCATGGAGGTTAACAATATGGTTACCCAAACAAAACCTGAATAATTCCAGTTCTAGTTGACATCCCAACATAGGGAAAATCCCTTGGGGATCCACTCCATATGAAGAACTACAAACAATTAATGGCTGCTGAGAGAGGAACAATTCATCTTCCTCAGGGTTGAGGCCCCTAATTGGTTGTTCAATCCTAAGTGGTCAGCCCTAGAAATATACACATACAGGTAATACAGGTAACACTCAGCAGGTTGCATATATTTGCAAATATATCAGTGCTGAATAGTTTTTTTTATTGTGATATGAGACTCTTTATTTTCTTTTTTATTGTTTTTTGAAAATCAATATCAAACTTTATATAAGAAAGCAAAATATTCAGGATAGCTAAAAAAAAACACCTCATACAGTAATAAAACTTCTCTTTTCTCTAAAACACATGAAACATAAATAGTTTTATGTTAACTTGACAAAAGCTAAAGTCATCTGAGAGGAGCACACCTCAATAAAGCTAATGCCTCAGAAAGATAAAGCTGTAGGCGAGACTGTAGGGCACTTTCTTAATTAGAGAGTAACAGGGGAAGGTCTAGCCCACTATGGGCCTGTAGTCCTGGGTTCTATAAGAAAGCTGAGTAGGCCATGATGAGCAAGCCAGTAAGCAGCATCCCTCCATGACCTCTGAATCTGCTCCTGACTCCAGGCTCTGGCCCTGTTTAAATTCTCTTTCTCCCAGTGATGTGGAAATGTAAGCCAAATAAACCCTTTCTTCTCCAAGTTACTTTGGTCATAATATTTCATCACAGCAATAGTAACTATAGCTAAGACAATATGAATAATAATTAAAGAAAAAGAGAATATGAATTTGAGAGGAAGAGGAAATGGGGATGTATGAAAGCAATGAGGGAGAGGAACTAATGCAATATTTTCATTAAAAATCTAATGAAAGAACAACAAAAAATCCATATTGAAAAGAGCTAGCTGACTTTCACAGTCCCTAGAAGGTGCTAGGCATGCTGTTTCCTTGTAATGACCCACCACTACTAAAGAAAAGTAACCATCAATCTCACCCAGCTGTAAACTCTGTGAGCTACAATAACAACCTATGTGGCAAGATGTGCCCAAACAATGATGCAATAGGGGCTGGTACACATATTACAAAGATAACCGACCACTGTCTTACTGAAGACCCACTCCTAAGCCTGGCACTGTTACTGAAGCCAAGAACCTGTGGCAAAATAGGTCACAGGTCCTAGAAGTTAACTTCCTAGCACTAACACAACTCCTAATGACATATTGCTGTACCCAAAAATTGGTGTTTCTCTCAACCCTCAGCAGAGATTCTTCCTACACTAGAAGCAATTAATAGAGACTACAACTAGTCCGTGTATAGATAATAAGAAACTTCAGAGTGCTCAGCCCTAAATTGGACATCTATATCATACTCTTCCCATCAAGAGTCAAAGATCTTAGCGGAAGCAAGAAAGAAAGGCTTTAAAGGCCAGAGAGGGTGGCTTATTACAAAGAAACAGTGTTTTTTTTAGTTTAGTCTTTTTTTTTTTTTTTTTTACGCACTGGGGCAGATGCACATAAGAACTCATAGAAACTGTGACAACATCCATAAGACCTGTGCAAGCTCAAGCCAGACAAAAATCCAGTTTGTAGAACAGGTGACATATTCCCCTCTAGAAGGAACTATTGGCATTTTTATAACTACTGGGGAAGGCAGAGTCAATTGTCCTTAAGGTGTGACTCAGGTTCAAGGCCTGTATTCCAGGACAGAAGCCACACCCAAGAGGAGATGGCTGCCACAAAATGACTTAAGAAAACACCAAGTTGGGTAGGCAGTGAGGTGAGAGTAGGTAGATCTCTGAGTTTAAGGTCAGTCTGGTCTAGATCAAAAGTTTCAAGGCAGCCAAAGTTACATAGTGAGAGCCTGTCTCAGATTATCAGCTTCCTCAAAGTAAAACCTTTTTTATGTCTCATTTACTGGTCCATTCCAAGACTAAGTCTGAATCTAATGTTGGGTAAATTCTTCAAATGAATACATGAAGTGTTTGTTGATGAAACTCCTCCAAACAAGGAGAAAAGTACCTATAAGAAAGCAAAATCTGGGGGGCTGGAGAGATAACTCAGAGGTTAAGAGCACTGGCTGTTCTTCCAGAGTTCAATTCCTAGCAACCACATGGTAGCTCATAACCATCTATAATGATATCTGGTGCCCTCTTCTGTATACTGTAGACATGACAAATAAATAAATATTAAGAAAAAAAAGAAAAGAAAGCAAAGTCTGTATCTCTAAGCAACAGAGAGGGAAACTGATAACTATTCTCTAGTATTCTTTCCAGAATGTATTCTAGACTCCTTCTGGGATTCAGTTATATACAGTTTTCATATCCTTTTCCCCTGCAACGTGCATTTTATCCCAGGGTGATGTTACATTCTCTCAGGTTCTCTTTTGCCTCAAGAGCATTATCAGTTAACAGTATCAGAAGTGAAGTGACTCCTCAGAGCTGCCTCAAGTTCAACTTAGGTGGACTGAAAAAGACTCTAATGAGCTAGGTCTCCTACCACAGATCACATTTCTTAGTAAGCTTAGCAGTGTGCAGGATGATTACAGAGGTATTAAACACTGTAGTTGTGCCCACCTAGAAAGAAAGATCTTTTTAACAAATAACAAAGCAAACTAAGACCACACAGCATAAAAGGTATACTCAAGCATCTTACCATCCTACAGAGGGACCAGAGGCCCCTATATCATCACTTACTTTCTTTCCACCTTTTTCTCTTACAAAGCATACAAGGATTTCTAAATATACACATTTCAATGGTGCCTAGATAGGTACTATACTTACACTTTACAACTGCCCCAACTGAGTAAATGCAAACTATTCTATCCTTCTTTAGTGTAGATAATGTATTCTAGTGTAGATAGTGTATTCTATCCTTTTTTCTTCTCCTCAGTGCATCAAACTGTACCTTGAGATAACGCCTCCACATCTGACAGCCATAGAACCTGAATGCTGGCCTTCATCCTCTAAGCTTGCCTTTCTACAGTCCACCTGTCAGTGTTTTCTGAGGTGCTAAGTGACAAGGGAGTCTCAATGCAAGGACTCAGCATCTTGCAGGGAGGATGGCTAATGGGTCGTGTATACCCATTAAAGCTTATGGAGTTGCACATCGGCAGTCTAGCACTCTACTGCATAGGATCACTGTTTTCAGAAAAGTAAGCTGGACTGTAGAAGATCTGTACCCAAAATCCTGTGTCAAAGGTGCTGAAGTTTCCATCTGATTACATTCATCTTCTAACCCTTCTGTTCTTTGCCCACTCTGCTCCAGCCCCACTGCTCTTTCTTACTGATCAAAGTCAGGCATACCTCTTGCAGTTTTCATTGACTGTTCACTCAACCGAGAACACTTCCCCAACACCCTGACTTCCAGGAGGAAAACAAGCTTGCCCCCATCACCTGGGTCACCTTCCTGGTTGTAAATTGCCAGTCACCTCCCAGCTGCCCCCCAGTGTCCTTATCTTGTTGTACTCTGGTTTTCCTCCTGCTTTTTAAAAATCAGTTCCAAACACAAGAGAACAACAGTCTTTCTCATTCCTTTAGTTGTCAAGAACATAAGAACATACCTAGAAGATGGCAGTTGTTGAGGAAACATGTGCGGAATTCATGAAGGTGCACAATGAGTGCCTCACTACACAAACACAGTCTTCATCCCCTCAGGTTCAAGATTACTGTGATGACTGCTGAATAAATGGTTTGGCCTCTCTAACTTCCAAGTTCTCTGTGGGTTGGCCATTCATTGCAATTGAGTGTCTTAAACTATACAAGAGGCCCTAGTACAGTACCTTCTTCTTAAATCAAGCTTAGCAGGAGTTAGTTTGGCCTTTCTACTACTATACCTCTAACCCTAGAAGGTACACCACACACAGATAAATGCTCAATAACAGACTGTTCAGTAACAGAGTGTGTTCTCTGTGGACAAAGATTAAAGCTGTTCTTTGGGTCATTTCTGAGACTACATGGCAGATGTGGGAATGGGAGAGGGGAACTGGAAGCACAGAGAAGACGCCCAGGCCTTGGTTAGTTCTTCTCCTAATGGCCAGGCCCAGGTATTATAGTGGGCAACAACACAAAGAAACCTCCCTCAGTGCTCTTGGGACCTGAGTGGAGTGGGTGTCAGCAAGCACATCACAAAAGCACTTACTGCAGGTGAGAGCCCTTGGAGCTGCTCTTAGGCTCCGAACATCAAAGGCAGGCTATGGGGGTTGATGCAGGAGAATGCCAGAGCATTCTGAGCATGAAATTCAGGTCAAATACGACTTCTGCAGAGAGCAAGCTTTTCCAAGGGAATGGCTGAGATTTCCCTTTGCATTCTGACCTTGTTACCTCATTTCTCCCACTTGAACCTCATACCAAGGCCATCATGAGCACAGATATGCTAGCACACAGCTATTACTGGTCCCAGCTCCTCTTAGGGTTGATCCTCAAATAGTTGCTTCAAGGAATGCAAGTTTTCCCAAAGAAGACACACTCCAATCAGCAAGTGAGCACTGGCATAGGCTATGACTTTGACTAGTGAATTTTTGAAAATATGAGTGCAAATGTCACATAAGTATTATACCTTTCTCATAGAGATATAATATGGAGCAATATATAATTTTAAAACACAAAGATATTAAAAATAATTCAAGAGGGTAGAGAGATGACTCCATGGCTAAGAGTGTATACAGCTCTGGCATGGGATAAGCACTCACATTCACAACTGACAGTAACTCCAGTTCTGCACATACCTGAACACATACACACAATTTAAATAATATTTAAAAAAGAAAGAATTCACCAGGCAGTGGTGGTGCATGCTTCTAATCTTAGCATCCAGGATTAAAGAGGAGGGGGATCTCTGTGAGTTTGAGGCCAGCCCGTTCTACAAACTGAGTCCTAAGATAGACAGCTGTTAACACAGAGAAACCCTGACTTCAAAACAAACAAGCAAACAAACAAAAAGACCAGAAAGGATCCAAGCTAAGCAAATAAAATTAATTGAACAATTAGTTTATTCTAACACAACATATTGAAACTACTGTAATGTCAAGTCAGTCTACGAATGATTAGAGAGGCCTTTCCCTTCATTTGTTAACACTGAACCTTTATAATGTGCGTGTATCTTATCCCAACACGAGACCTCAATTCAAATGTTTTATATCTGAAATGCCCCAAACGGCTTAATACTTACTGATCCTGGACAGTGTGAATACAGATGATGAACACTTTACTTTTCCAGACTCTACTGCTGATCTGTGATTCATGCTTTTTAAGTATCTCTGAAGGAAGTTCAAAATTTCTCCTAATTTAGGATAGCATTAGTCTCAGCTCCCAGATAGGTCCTGAAATGCAGTTACTATATGAAGTAATATGACAGTGGGAATGGGCTGCTCTGTATAATAGAGTTGTATTGCAAATAATATTTATTTTTTCTGAACTCTTCGAGAAATTGCTCCATTAGGCTTCCTTTTAACAGTGGTATTTCTTGCTAATGACACAGTAATGTATGCTGGCTGAAAACTTTTCAAATAGCTATACATAAAACAAACTTAACAACAACAAGAACAAAAAATCAACAAGCAACACAAACAACAGAAAGCAGGTAGAGTTCAAGAACCATCTTATATGCCTAGAGCTTCTCTTAATGTTCTAGAAGAGAGGGCTTCTGTCGAACTGAGCTCCTCAAGGATGTTCTCAGCAAGATTTCAGCAAAGAACTGAAGATGCACGTGGGATAGGTATAAATCTACCACCTTACAGTCTCTTTGACCACAAAAAGGTCTCTCCTTCTTGAAAGAGAGATTACAGCTTCTCTTGGCTTCAGAAAAAGTGGAGTGGATCATCAGAGCATGAGAGGCAGTTCAATTTGGAGAGAGTTCCACAGCAACAGAGGTATAATGCTCAGAGCTAGACAGAATATAACACAATATTAACACACCCCAGGAACTCCTTGACAGTCCCTAGTTCTCCTCCCTCACCCATGAGCCTCAAAAGACACTTGGAAAGAAAACAAGCTGGCTTAAAGTTAACTTCTTCCCTCCAGTGGAAAGAGGACGGTTGGTTGGAAGTATTGCTCAGCCTACACAATGAGCTATCATGACCTAGTTCTGCCTTACAGCTGACTCAGCTGAGACCAGCTGAAACAACGCTTTTCAGGAGGCCAATGCTGGAGTTGGTGAGGCTCTGACAGGACCCTGCCAAAGTCAGCGATTTCTTAAAAATGAGGTCAGAATATAAGGAACCCTAATGGCTTTCTGCTGTTGCTGCAAGAAAGCTAAACTAGCCACAGCATACCTCCCCTCCCTGAAAAGTCAAGAAATGATGGACCACACCCAGGGAAAGCTGGTCAAGAAGTTCCATTCAGCACAGTTAAAATGTCACCACTTGGGCTGGAGAGATGGCTAGGAGGTTGAGCACTGACTGTTCCTCTGGAGGTCCTGAGTTCAATTCCCAGTGTCCACATGGTGCCTCACAACCATCTATAATGAGATCTGGTACCCTCTTCTGTATACTGTATACATAATAAATAAATTTTAAAAAAAAGTCACCATTTTATTCACCACTAAACTATTGGCAGATACTATATCCTAGCAAAGAGAAACAAACCTGCAGGTGGACTGCAGGCTATAGTTCTGTTCTTTAGGAAAGAAAGCATTAGACAGAGAGAAGGCATATGCAAACACATCACATCCCCAAATCTTGCTGTCAGACTCCCTAAAAATTTAAATCTGAATTTGTTAACTAAAAGGTATCAATGATTCCACCACTAAAATAAATGGAAACTTTAAAAAGAAGAAAAATACCCACGGCTTAGTTCAGTGCCTAAAAGCCACACTTTCATTGAGTAAACATCAGCAGTATCATTCTATGTTCTTCATTCGCTCACCAATTCCCTCACACACGTTTGAAGCACCAGTTATGGCCCCAAACCCTGGAGCTACAATGGTAAGCAAAGGTCACTAAGGACTTTCTCCCTTTAGAGACCTCACAGATTTGTTAGAAGGAAGGCAGACAGACTTAAAAAGAAGTTCACAGAAATCAGCAATATTCCCTGACTTGCTTAGTAAGTACACATGTTGTGTAAGGATCTATGCATGACATACTATTTAACATCCAGTAGCAATTAGGCACGAGACAAATAAAGGCCCAGACTCATGGAGGTAAAATGGTTGACTACAGTCATCATTACAGTCAGAGACAGTATCCCAGGTAGGTCCAACTCCTAGTAAAACTTTAAAACAAAACAAATAAAAAACCATAAAAAGGAAGGAAGGGAACAAAGAAAGAAACAAGGGAACTGTGGTGATATATTGTGTATTTAATAAAAATAGTCTGGATTATCAGAGGACAGCCACCCACAGAACAAAGCCTTGAAGGTAGGGAGTGACTTTCCATGCCTTTATTCCCATTACTTAGAAAGCAGAGATCCTTGGATCACTGTGAGTTCAAGGTCAAACACAGCTAGGTGCTGGTGGCAACCACCTTTAATCCTAACACCAGGAAAGTTGATCCTTTCCTGGGTGGGAGAGGAATTGAAATAGCTGGGTGGGAGAGGAGGGGAAGGCAGAAGTTCTCTTTGCCTCCCTGCCCAGCCAGTCTGAGGACTCCTGGAGACAAAACCTACCCGTTTGGCCTGAGGAATTGGCTGGGTGAGAACTGGCTGTGGTTTGTTTCTTAAGGACCCTGGGTTCTAGGGCCTGACCCAGGCATTCAGTTCAGGTATTCAGCAGAGCACCCTCCCATGAGAACAAGGAACAAAAAGTCTAAAAGTCTGTCCCAGGAAACAGAGTGACCCAGCCCAGATAGCCGTAATCAACTCAGATAGGACATAATGGTCTGGTCCAACCTGTGATTAAAATAACAGAAGTTCCAAGCAGAATAGCAGTGACCAACACCGGCCCCCTGACCAGCTGGTCTTAAGGCAATCCCATGACCACTGTGAGCAACCTTACAATTATAGCGTGACCTTTAAAGTGACCAATCATGTGTTGCCCCTGTTGCTATGGTGATTTTATGGTTTCAGCCTTTAAAAGAGATATGGGATTGCCCCTCCCTTGTTACTCTCTTGCTTCCCGAGGCAGGGAGGTAGCCCGTCTACAGATGAATAAACCTCATGTTATTTTACATCAACGGCCTGGAGTCTGGGTTCTTGGGGCCCCCCTTCCCGAGGATAGTAACCTGAGTCTGGGGTCTATCAGTTTCCTCTCTCTAATATTTCAGCTTTTCCCAATATCTGGCTTGGGGTTTTATTGTAATACAAATAAATAGTTCCTGCATTAGGGAACTATCTTGATATTTTATTTATTTTTGACTATATGTGTTTGTGTGAATTTGTACACATATATATGGGTGCCCATGGAGGCCAGAAAGTATAAGATACTCTGAAGCTGGATTTATAGTCTGTTGTTAACTGCCTGCCCGGGTGCTGGGAATCGAACTCGGGTCCTCTGGAAGAGCAGTATGCACTCATAATCACTGAGCCATCTTTCCAGACTCCATCTTGATAATAATAATAATTTAAAAAAAAAATCAGACAAACTAATGAATAGGATTGACTGACAGTTTGTGTATTCCCTTAAAATTCTTGATTGTAAACAACGCATTTAAAAAAAATGAATAAAGAATTTATACACACACCTTACCAAACAAAATGTACAGGTGGCAAATAAGCACATGTGGGCATGTTTAGAGCTTATAATATTCTGGAATTAGGACAAATGACTACTACAGTATCAGAAAAGCTAAGAAAAAGGTCTGGCACAAAAGCTCAAAATGTAAAGACACTCACTGCCAAGCATAAGAACCTGAGAATAACCCTAGAACCCCTAGAGAAACTATTCCTGCATGTCCTCTGTCCTCCACACATGCGCTGTGAAGCACACACACACATACACACACACAGACACAGAGTAAACATTAAAAATTATCTACACACACATAAAAATATTTTTAAAAAGACTAAAAACATATTTAACTTTACAATATAGCTTGAGATTCTTTTATTTGAAATATTTGAGACAAGACTATTTCAAGAGTTCCCAGGCTTTGAATTTTGAAATATTTGTATAGCCTTTACCTGGTATACATCTCTCATCTAAAAACTCAAACTATAAAAAACAATGAAATTACAAAAATTTTTAAGTGTGGACATGACATTAAAAACTCATTAGAGTTCAGAATTGGGATTACTGAGGAGAGATGATCAACCTGTACCAATCCTAGAGAAATTCCAAGCAGCATGACTTTAATACCAGCACTTAGGTGGCAGGGCAGTCAGATCTCTGAGTTCCAGGCCAATCTGGTCTACATATTGAGCTCCATACTACCCAGGACTACACAGTGAGTTCCTACAAAACAACAACAACAACAACAACAACAACAACAAACCCACCCAATAGTAGAAAAGACAAAAAGCAACTGAGAATCTTACTCTGCCCACCATAGTGAGGATGCGCCATTGTAGAAATGAGTAACTTTCTCCTAGCATTAACCATGAACTTACTGATCCAGAGATCTCACTCCTAGGTATTTACCGAACAAAATGAAAATCCAATTGGAGAAGAATCCCTTGAGTATGAGTGTGGTTCTTTGCCCAGGAACTCTAAGCCTACTCTCTCGATTTCTGTGGAGCCTCCTTAATGACATTATTCCCAATTCCCCAAGTGAAAGCAATTCAACAGTCCTTCAAGAGGTAAACAGATAAATGCACTGTGGTCTACTCATCAAATGGAACAATGCACAGCAATACAAAGGAAATAATCATGCAAGCAACAACAGGAATGAGTCTTAACTGTTATGCAAAAAAGCTGGATTCATGAGCTTAATGATAAATGATTTTCTACTTATAAGGCATTCGGATAAGTCAAAAATATTGGTAACACAAAGCAAATGCTTGGGAGTGGAAGGATACTGACTACAAAGGGATGGGGAGGAAGAAATATTTTGAGAGACTTTAATGTCCTCCTTGAATGAACTGACAGGGCCAAGACTATATGTGACGGCCAAAATGCAGCATCACTCCCCAGCTGGAAGAAATTTTTAAGTCAATTAAATTCACTTAAAAACAAAACAAAACAAAAACTGAAGTTTTTAACAACAACAAACCTAGCATTTTTTAGAAGCAGGTATGTACGTGAGTGAACACACACATACACAAGCACATATACACATACATAAATGTACACACTTAAAATTCACCTAGATTAAAGCCATCTCAAAGTAACATAAGTTTTCTCAATGACAAATGCTAAAACATACATATTTTCAAACTTGCAAGAAACATAACGGATTTTTTTTAACACCCTCTTGCTGGTTGGCAAGTACAGCAGTTCACTCCACACCTTCATTCAGCATTCTGGAAAATGCAAACAACACAGGCGTCTGGGGTAGCAGATACAGGTTTTCCACAGATCTGTAAATCACAAAAGCTGCTTTGGAGAAGTGTCTTTATAGAAAGGAAACCTCCCCATGAATAAAATCAAACCTGAAGTATAAAATAACTGCATCTACTGCTTTGGAGTCCCATCCCTAATCCATGGCTGGAGGATTCTCTGCTATAAGGTTAGGCGTGTTTGAGATCACTGCACATGGACCACACCACTGTGCTCAACACCTTGCTACATTCATGCTGTCTGCCCCACCCCACATACCTGCATCACACAAAACAACATAAGAAAACTCATGAAGGTCAATTAGCTTCTTCAGTACATGGCAAGACTGGCTGACCTTTAGGGTTGGGTGAGGAATACATTTAGAATTCTCTTCTACAGACACATGTAGGTCTTCCTGGTTTCCAGAGCATTCTCTTTCCTGAATGGTCCTAGAGCTCTGGCTCATCTGCCTACCAAAGACTCACTGAAAACCCCTATTACAAGCAATTCAAAGCATGAAATGAAAATTGATGCTTTCAGCTCATGTAATGATGAAAATGGGAAACTGCCAGAAACTCCATGTTCCTTAATTTCCCATGTCACATTTCAAGAATACAGATAGCAGCATGTCATATGAGATAAGAGAATGGACTAAGGGTGAAGCATTCTTCCCTAAATTTGACCCCATTAAAGCATAGCATCTTCAATAAAAGTCTGGTAAGAATTTATTAACAAAAGAAAGAAAAAATACAGTCTTTAAAATCAGCACCAATCAGGGCCAAGAATGGAAGGTGCACATTAAAACAATGCATCCCGCATCCTTCCAACTGGATCAGGCCATACAACTGAGATGGGTAACCCAAGGCCTAGCTCTAAAAAAATGACAGAATTGGACTCAAATACAAATACGGCAGTCCTGCAATCTTATGCTTTACAGTCTGAGGAACTAAGAGCAGATGGAGGTAATGTACTGTCTTTCT
Organism: Sigmodon hispidus; assembly: GCA_004025045.1. Taxonomy (NCBI): domain Eukaryota; kingdom Metazoa; phylum Chordata; class Mammalia; order Rodentia; family Cricetidae; genus Sigmodon; species Sigmodon hispidus. The sequence continues at coordinate 114,470 of PVIH01001907.1, forward strand.
TCTTCCATTACAGCAAAAGTTCTCTGAGGGCAAGAATTGTTAACCACTGTACTACAGGAATATAGCAGACTGCCTGGGATGGCATTAAATGTGTTGGATAAATTTCTGTTGAGCAAATCCATGAAAGATTTAGAAGGAAGATGGTTTGTCTTCCTCCACTCAAGTGTCATGTTTGTAACTACAAAATAAATATTAATACATTAAATTGGTCACATGATAGACCCTAAAGTAACATAAAAATGAATGAGACATTGGATTTAGCCTTAGACTAATATTCTAGGTAGAGAAATAAGTATTTGCCTTTAAAAAAAAAAAAAAAAAAAAAAGAGTCATACAGATAGTATATGAGCTCCTCATGGTCCTACATGAAAGGGTTGGAGGAGCAGGGGTTGATCCGATTACATAATATACCACATTAAGGTTTAGATATGAAACTTACCAGAAGGCTTATGTATTGAAAACTTTGTGCCCAATGCAATTTTCAGAGGTAGATCTTCAGGGGTGTTTAAATGATGGGTGTGCTAATAAATCAGTGATTAACATGACATTATTGGAAGGTGAGGGGAAAAAAGGAGGTAGAATCTGGATGAAGTAGGTCACAGGAGCCTCACTTTAAAAGTTCTAGTTTTCCCTGGTCCCTTCCTCTCTGCTTCTTGGATACTAAGATGGAAGCTGCTTTCGCCCACCACACCTCTCACCAGATGCTCTGATTCACCATTACTTGCCACTTGGTGATTGTGAATTGAAATCTTTGACCTTATGGGTAAAAGGAAACCATTTCATGAGCATGCTGGCATGCTGTTTTTAGTTAGTTATTCTGCCACCAAATCTGACTGATGCACCACAGGGATAGCTTCCTAAAGTGTGTAAAGCTAAGATTCAAGTTAAGAATAAAACCGGCAAAGACAGATTGATTTCTGTAGCAGACAAGCAGAAAGAAGATAAACAACAAGGTAATTCTGGGGCTTTATGCACTAAAACAAGGCCTAGACTCCAAATACCATCTTCCATACCCAATCAGGACAGTCACAGGCTCAAGAAACTCTCACTTTGCTGGGCATCTCCATTGAAATGTCCTTTGTGACCTTTCAATTTCCCTGGCTGCTCTTTCTAGAACTAATATGTTATTTCCAGTCCTCCTTTTTCTTGTATTTCACAACCCATTACTCACTAAGTCCTTCAAACTTTACTGAATAATTGAGTTCAGGGCTCACTCAGTAAATAGTTCACCGTTGGCAGGCTACACAGTCTATGCTACAGGTACTATATCCTATAATTATAGTACAAAAGCAGAAGAAAAAAAGTCCATGTCCCAAATGAAGACTCTATCCAAAACAAAACAAGAACAACAAACAAATAAAATCCTCCTAAAAAAAAAAACAAAAAAAAATATATAACAAAATAAAATTGTGAGAAGAAGCAAGCAATGGATTATATCTGGCCAGAGGATCAGTTAGCCTGTACCTTAGGTGGCTGCCAGAGTCATTTTCAAAAAATGCAAGCAAGCAATTCTTTATGTTTAAATCTCTCCAAGATACATACCCAAGGCCCTCGAGAGAAGGTCTAAGACTGATGCTGCCCTGGCAGGACATAGAAGTGTCACTAAGTCCCTCCCATGACAATCCCTCTAAACCGTTATAAAGTGCACACACCACAATGTGTGACTGCAGAAACACCAGCCTCTCTTGAAGATTAGGAGTCTCCACGTGTCCTACCACCTTTCTGTCTTCTGCCCTTCAGAACCACCAACCATCCTTGGCCTGGAATCCAGCCACATCAACTGTACTCACTGTCCTCCAAACACTTTTATATAGTTCATAGGACAGCACGCCATCATCTCCTACAGATGCATTTCCTACCATCAATGCCACTGGATCCTGAGTGAGAAAAAAGGCAACACTTCATACAACTTTGTCTCCAGGCACTAGTCTACTATCTGCCTCATAGATGAGTATTTGTATTTGTTTTACTAATTAAGAAAAAAGTCCTTAATCAACCTTGTATAATTTTTAAAGAAATCTGAACTCACTGGGCCAACTATTTTAATTAGCACTAGCCACTAAAACTTGTCCACATGTCGGAATGCAGTGTTCTTTCTGAGGATGATATAATGGCATAATTTAAAATTTCCCTTTTTACAGGAGATGTACTTTAAAGCTGCTACTTGGCTGTCTCCCCATTAGTCTTTAATTAGCTGCTTCAACAATGCTGAGTATGTTACATCCTCCTGCAGAAAGCTAAGTCCTCAGGCAATTAGTTTGTCCTGCTAAATATGGCCTATGGTAGGCAAACTTTCACAGAGGGGAGCAGCAAATTCTTACATCTTCCAGGATCTGGACAGAACCTCTAAGGCTGAGGACATGAAAAGTCTGAGTAAAGACTATATTTATTATAAATATTTTTTAAAATATAGACCATATTTATAACAGTATTTCGTCTATCAATCTGGGTAACTTTTAAAGACTGATTATACTCAGGTTGAAGAAAGCTGAAAGAAAATGAAAACCTGTGTATACTGACAAGAATGTGTATTATGAAATTCCTTTGCAGAGGTATTTCTAATCCTAAAACACACATTCTTCAAGGCTAAATGAATTGCTCAATTAGAAAGTGCTCACTTAACAAACATGAAAATCTGAGTTGGATCTACAGAACCCATATAAAAATATCGGACACAGTGAGAGAGTTTTGTAATCTCTGTGCTGAATAGGCAGAGACAAGTCGATCCCTGTAGCTTACTGGACAGTTGGTCTACACTATTAAGTTTCAGGCCAATGAAAAAACCCAGTCTTCAAGGAGGTAGACAGGATTCCTGAGGATGACACCAGAGATTGTCCACTGGCCTCGACATACACCTTCACATGCATGCATGGGACCTCAACACATGCATCCTCACATACATAAACACTCACACACATAAGTGCTTATATGCATAGAAAATACACCTCCTTTTCACTCAGTGATAGGAAACACCTCAGCAGTTGAACCTCTAGAAAGTTGCAAGTAAGTATAAAGCTCTAACAGTGTTGCCCTAGGGCTGACTAGCTAATGATAGTGTAACTCAGCATAATGGAAGTTCCACATATTACAATTCGTAAACTGAGACCCCAGCTCTTGTCTGCTCTTATCCACTAAGTCCTACCTGAACTCCTGAGCTAAAGCCACAAGACAACCTTCTCAGCTTCCCCGATATGCTCAAGCTAAAAAGTAAAGCCAAACAAACCATCAAACCCAAACAAGTATAGTTGAAAATGAAAAATACAGCTGGACAGTGGTGGCGCACTCCTTTAACCACAGCCTAGTCTACACAGTGAGCTCCAGGACACCCAAGATTATGCAGAGAAACCCTGTTTCAAAAAACTACAACTCCAAAATAAAAAATAAAAAATAAACTCGGAATCATCTTCACTCCTTCTCACCTTCAAACACAGCCATGCCTTGGTACCCCTCTCCTCTGAGCACAGAACAGGGACAGCCTCAGCTTCCCAGCTGTGCTCCCCACTTCCAGTCAGTCCTCCAGACATCTCAGCACACTGCCTAGAGTGAGGCTTCCAACCACCAAGAGCAGCTCTGCACTCTAGTCAGGAATCTGCACTGGCTACTCCTCCTTTTGCGTAGTGTGGCTGTGCCCTGAAATGCCCCTGTGCACAGTTCTCCCCATCTTCTCTACTCCAGCCCTTCTCACCTTCTTGCTATTTCTCCCACAGAGCAGTTAGCACGTCTGCTGTAGTGTCTGGACTGCACTGTCCATCAACCAGACACAATTCCTTCCCTTGCTCTGTCTACTTTTACGTTTCCATCCCTGGGAGGGGTTGGGGGTGGGGGAGGGCAGTGGATTTAACTCGACATCTTAAAAACTCTATTCAAAACTGCAACACACACAATCCCCAAGTTCCTAGACTTCTTCCTCTCCTCTGCTCCTTCTCTCATCCATCTGTACCATTTTGCACACTAAATAATTGACTGTTGCCAAACTCTCTGACTGTAACACAGACTCTATGCTGGAACTTCATCCTTGACCATAACTCCCAAGCATCCCACTGGTTCTCAGAACAGAAATGTTGTAAAATTACTTTTTGCTGAATGTTTAAATCTATCTTATGACTAAATGAGCCAGCTCAAGCATGAAGCAGCCTAAAAACACAGATTTCAATAATGACTAGAAAGCAGGAAGTAGGTAAGCGTGTGCTGACATGGAAGATTGCCCAGATGTGATTGATGGTAACAAGAAAAGCCCAGTGTAATTCATGTGCTGGGCTAGTTACTTCATATCAGTATCGGAGGGAGAGGAGAGCTAACCACCAGTTCCAGCATTGGGATGAAAATTAAAGGCATTCTAGCACTCTGTCTTACACATGGGGCATTTGCTACCAAAACGTTAGCAAGGATACTTGAATTATTATCTTACAATGTCAATTTCAGGTAGAAAGAAGTGGCACTGATTGAACAGAAATAAAAGCTGCCTATGCATATATTAACGTAGAAAATTGAGAGCACACACAGTCACTTCTTTTGAGGTATGAGACTGAAACCAGTTGAAATTTTGTGACTGGCCTTATTTGTAAACAATCAGGTTAACTTTTGTTTTGACTACCACAATATGGAAGAAACGTCACACAAAATATTTTCTTTTCAATAGTCATTTCTACCTTATCCTCCCTTCCCTACCTTGAGTGGACTAAATTAACTTGTTTTCTAACTCAAGTTTCAGTAATTCAGTGAGATCTTGTCTGCTTTGCTCATTCTGCTACAGCCCTCAGTACATGAAGGCACAGAGTAGGCACACACATGTGTGCTCCTTCCAGGGTAGTATCACCACTAGATAGAAATGTCAATAATGCACAAGGGTCCAAGAAGGCAGAAAGAGAAGTAGCAGAGGCTTCCATAGAGTCAGGTGCTAAGGATCATTAAAAAGAGCTAAATGTTTGCAGACTAGCTTCCCCTTCAGGCTCTATCTATACTTAGTATTTTTAAAGCAACACCCTCTGGCATTGCTCCACAATTAATTAGAAAATTATGGCACTTACTGCTTTTCGGCAAGTTATTTTATATAGCTGTTGTCAAATTTGTAGATTCACATGGATCTAATCTTTACTATGGAACAGAAATACACCCCACGCAATAACTCAGTATCACCCTGAAGATCAATTAAACAGTGAGCTGAAAGCAAAGTGCTTTATTTCCTATAGACGATGGGATCAACTATCTAGTTTGCAGAAGAGAACATGCATCAGTCCCTCCTTTTTCTGTTTTTGAAATGATTTTCCTGTACTGGCAAAGGCACCAGCACTCTAGCACTCAGATCAAACTTCAAAATGACTGCCCAGGGTTCCTGGTGCATTCACTTGCTCAAGCATTTACTCAATGTGTTATGTACTACGTATGGCAGTTAGAACTGGAATCCAGAAAGGAAAATGGCAAAAACAAACAAAGAAAGAAACAACTCCACAAACAAGGGTGTATATCACAAAGAAAAGAAGTCTATGCCTGGGGTTTTTTCCTTTTCCTTTCAAATCAGATAACCACAATTATTGAAGAGGTTTGAGTCTAGTGGGTCATTTTCAAGCCTGGGGTCTCTCTTTACTCTCATGTTTGGACTCTTTCAAACACCACAGTAAATGTCAAACAACATTTTTCCCATTGATTTTATGCCTAAATCCAACATCTGCTGAAACTTCAATGATGCCAATCTCCTTGGAAGAAAGAATTAAAATGTGCAACCAGAGCCCAAGATGTGTATAAGGGGAATACACTAAACCAAACTGTGTGTCCATATGGCATTCAGTCATCAACTCACCAGGCTCTTGTGACAAATGGAAGAAGAGCCATTTTTATGAGTATAAGACCAGAGGCAGATAGATTACTGAAGAGATACACACTGCAGTGCTTCGGAGGAACTGCTTACCCATAATCCCCCAGTTATGAGCATCTTTGACAAGTTGTATAGATGTGCTGGGGACCAACAATGGCAGAAATTTCTCTAGAAGACCTGGGGATTCAGAACAAGATTTCTGGAGCAGGTGTCCCTAACATTTCAGAAGATGGAAACCCAAAAGAGACGACCTGTTGTCTGTCATACCAGCATCTGCAGAGTTCCCAAGTCAATGGCTGGCACTGCTGCCTTTTCTTTCCACCAGACTTCTCAAAAATGCTATGACAGTTTGTCTGGTGCCAGAGGGTGTCAGTATGACTGCGAGGGATGTGCTTACATTCAAATATTTGGGGTCTGATTATCAACACAGGGAATATTTTTTAAAGGAGAAAAGAAATATGCTGGGAGAATAATGGCTACAAAATAAACTTGATTTTGCCAGAAAAATACAATTGCAAAGAAAAAAATGGAGAGTTGTCCTTTATTCTGCTTTTTCTGATTTTTGCACCTAGATAGTCATTATTAAACTTGAAAAATCATTTACATTTAGGCCTAAGTTTCTGCATATTCTATTCCCTATGAAAAGGCTAATTAGCCAACAGTAGAGAAACACACTGAACGACATACGTAGTGATCCACACATCCCATGAAATAGGCTGTCTCAAGTGCTGTCACCTTAACTCCTTTACAATACTGTCTAGGGGCAAAGAGAAATGACAAGTTCTTATTTATTATTTGTTTGCTGTTTATTCATGTTAGTAACAGGTACTAATCCATCCGTGTTTGACTTCTTTGTAACTAAAAAGATTTCCTTCTTTCCCCCTCTTCTGTGCTCTTTCTTGTTCTTCTAGCCACATGACAAAAGCCACGTAGAATATGCTCCTAGAATGTTCCTGATGAGCACCAGCTACAGCCATGACTTCTTTAGTACCAATGGCTCATGGACTGTTACCTTATGTGTTAGAATGGCCCATCCATAGCTGGATAGCACAGAAACAGTCTCGGTATGGAAAATCCAGTGGATGTTTGCTCCACTAGGACACACCCTGGGTCATACATGGAGCCTCTAGTCTTCTTAGGAAAAGTTCTGTAACAAACATAATTGCCCCAGCTTTCTGTTCATCAAGGACCAGCAAGTAAACCTCAAGTCTAAGTTCAGTGAAAAAAACAAAAATAAAATCCCACCTCTGTAGTAAAAACACAAGAAAGCTAGATACAATATCAAACATTTTCTTCAAGGCATTGCCATAGAAACACAACTTGAAATCTGTAGCCTGAGAAACCACAGAGAAAAGCAAAGCAGGAATGCTCAACATTTAACTTGATGAGTGGTGTAGAGTGCAGTGAAGGTGAGGGTCAGAGATGGGACCCAGCAGGAATCCCTTCCTCTGTCCCATCCATCCTCTTCCCCAAAGCCCAAAGCAGAAAAGCAGCCAGGAGCAAATTCTGTTTGCTCAGCTGAGAAATGAAGGAATCAAGGCAGTGTTGATACCATTAATCTGCTCAAGCTTTCAACAGCACTACAATTCATAGGCAGGTAGTGAGCTATTGACCAGGTACTGTACAAGTTCAATCATGAAAAGACTCTGAACATATATCTAATCAATGCAGGATTCCAAAGTTCTGGGAAAACACTGGTTTTCATTTGTCACTGGCCTTATAGATAATAAAATGTAAGCTTTTCTCAACAAAATCATTTTTCCCAGAACCCCAAAGGCAATGTTAGTCTATATTAAAATGTGCATAGTTATATATACAACCACAGTTAAATATTTTCAACATAAAAGTCACATGCCCCTTCCTCTGCAAAGGCTTTCAGTTTTCCTTTAACCTCCAGTGACTATGTCTGAACCTTTGAAAACACTGAATAGGTTCTAGTCAAGAGTAGTAAAAACAAGAATGCAAGCCAACAACAAAACCAGCAAGGGTTATTTGACCAAGTGCACAGTCCCAACTAAAAAGCCTCCTAAATGATTCTCAATGGATAGGGCTCTAGGCATAGTCAACTATTGGAAAGAGAAAGGGGCCTATTCCTAATCCTTACAAATAAACAGCACATACCCTCAAACCATTTAGTTCAGACACAAATCCACTCCCTTTGTGTGGAAGGCCAACTCTGTGGTTGAGACAGCTTCCTTGCACACTTCACTGCCCCCTTGGTACTCAGGTCAGACAGATTCGGGTTTAAGAAGAAGGTACACCCTCCTGCCTCTTTAAAAAATAAAAAGCCCAGCCTTCCAGGATTGGCCCATTAAGAATCAGCTAGGGAGAACAGCCTTTCAGGTCCCAAGCACTCATAAGCCAGACTTCAGATTCCTCTATTTACTAATGACCACAGAGAAGCATACCTTACCTAGATAAGACAGATCTCTCATAAACACATGTTAATTTCCAGGAAGCAAACTTAAAAAACCTTCTGCATGTATATTCCTCCTTTTAAGACTGGGGGAAAGGAGAGAGGGAATGGTGGTCCTTTCCTTCTTTATTTTCTTTCTCAAAGCTCTTCCAAAGTGCAAAGGCATTTGCCTACTACCGCCAGGAGAAGCAGCTCTCTGTCTCCCCGCCTACTCCAGCCTGGGCGCCGGAACAATGCTGCAACATGCATTTACCAACACCTGCTGGAGCCTATTAATATGCACGGGGGCCTAAGGCCTTCCCCCTCCCTTTCCCCTGCCCTCCATCCACACTGAGCAGGCTTTCATCTCCTCTTTACCATCCATCAGGAACTCATTTCGGCAGCCCCCTCCCCCTCCCCCCCTTAGTCCCCATTCAGCAAAGCCTGGGGGCCGCCCCTCACTCTGGTTCCCCAAGCCCAGGCTGACTAGCACACTTTGGAATGCACTTCATTAAAATTTAGCTGCCCGATTCCAACCTGCAATGCGGAGGAGGCAATACAAAGCGCACGCCACACTTCCTCCAGCATCCCCTTCAAAAGCCCCATTGTTCGCCAGGCATCTGCTCTGGAGCCCAGCCTCTCCTTACCCACTGACCTCTGTTGTCTCCCCCCCCCCCCTTCCCTGCTTCTCCTCCCACCCTGCCCAGCCAAACGGGGCCTGCCTGCCCGTTGAATTAAAACGCAGCCTCAGCCATCTGGCCCTTCCAAGCTGGCCCATAGTCTCCCCTCCTCCCTAGTCCACACATGGCATCTTCACCTCCATGGATGTTCCCACAACCCAAGCGCAAACCTCCGGTGGCAGGCGCCCCCGTCGCCGCCTGCCTGATCCCAGCCTTCCTCCAGTGGATGAGCGTTCGAATCCAGGGGTGAGCAGGGGACGGCCAGGAGAAGATCATGGACTTGTACTTGCCTGCAAAAGCCCAGCCAATCGCCAAGATTAATCCTTCCTTTTGTGTGCCTGAAAGAGCCTCCCACCACGCTGGTCCTCGGCTCCGCAGCGGCTGTAAGGAGAGGCGGGGGTGGGGAGTGGGATCTGAACCCTTTCCGAAGCTATCTGGGGGCTCCTCGGCCACCTGACCGCTGAGTGGGTTTTCCAGGGCACAGGCTCTGGCTAGAAAAGCAGCTGATGTGCGAGAAGGGAGAGAAGATGCTCAAGCTTGCGCCTTTTATATCACTGGCGACATTTCTAACACATGACAACAATTTCCATCTGTATTTAAGCCGGGAGTGTGAAAAAAGCGCATTACATCACAGAGCCCGGGTTCTTAGAGGCTGCCAGATATCTAGGCCAGGGGGGATTAGGGCTGCACCTGTGAAGGGGGCGGGAGGGGGCGGGACCCAGCTAGCTCCCCTACCAGGACATGTCAAGTCCCCATCACCCGATTGGTCCTAGGGAGCCCTTGGCCAAGGAAAGGCGGGAAATCAGGTTGCCCCATTTGCTAAGGACGGGCAGCTGAGTAGACAGATGGGTGAGGGCTTGGGGGTACTGCAAGGAAAGGGGGTGACTCAAGAAAAGGGACAGATGCCTCCTAATTCCCCTTGGTTGCCATCTAACTTTGAAAGGAATTTCACAGAAACAATTCTTATATTTGAAATAACTGTTTCTTGGAGTTAAAGATGATGGAGAAGTCAAGAATGAGCCTTTGAAGAATTCCCTATAAGAAACTTCCTCAAAAAATATTAAAGGTAGAATCAAGTTTTGGGGGGTTTATCACCTTGTTTTTAGACTTTTTCTTTTCTTGTTTAGTGTGTGTCTGAGAAAGCAGCGGGGGCTAGGGTCTACCACTGAACTTGAAGTTCAGCAGTTTAGCTGGACTAACTGGCCAGCAAGCCCCATGGGATGCCCTTCTCGCTGCCTGCCCACAACTAGGATTAAAGGTGCACAATGCAGGATCTTTACTGGTCATCTCCCTACCCCTCAGACTCAGGGCTTGGTTTCAGGCCTGTATCTAGTTCAGCATCCTCTTCCCAGCTTGGTGAGTGGGAAACAATGCTTAGACACTCTGAACTCACAGACAGTAAAAATTCTCAAGTGGCAGTTGAGGAAGCCTCTGACAGTACCACAGAGTGTGCCTTTGACACAGAAGAAGGAATCACCCACCACTTGTATTCCTATAGCTCCAGAGTCACATGGAGTTAAATACTAGCCCAGTGGTGCACACCTTTAATCCCAGAATTTGGTTGGCAGAGGCAAGTCAACTTTGTGAGTTCAAGGCCAGCCTGGTCTACAAAGTGAGTTCCAGAATAGCTGGGTCTACACAGAGAAACCCTGTCTCAAAAAAAAAAAAAGAAAAGAAAAGAGAACTAAAATATAAACAAGTAAATAAATCCGTATGAACAGGAAACAAGGAAATCAAAAAGTTTGAGATGAAGAATGATGAGAAAAATGGGCAAGAGGGGACAAAACTAAAGACAGCAAAGCATTTGAGAGACAGGGGAGAGGGACTGGAGAGATGGCGCAGGGGTTAGGAGCACTGGCTGCTCTCCCAGAGGACGAGGGTTCAATTCCCAGCACCCATATGGCAGCTCACAACTGTCTGTAACTCCTGTTCCAGAGATCTGACACCTTCATAGTATTGCACATAAATAAAGCTAAAATAAATAATTTATAAAAAAAAAAAAAAAGAAAAAAAGAAAAAAGAAAGACAGGGGAAAAAACTGCCAGGGTAGCCTGGCCAGACACCTGGGAGCAAAACCTCGCCTGGGTGCAGGATCGGCTAAGTGTCAGCAGCTGGGAAAACAGCATGCTCCTCCTCACCCCGCAGGTACCAGTCATGGTATTAGATATTCCTGGAAATGTGCTCCTTTGTTCCTTGAACAACACAGGGAGTTTTTCCAATGTTCCTCTTCCTGTGGTCACTTATGGCTTCAAGACTCAACATTGGAATCAGGCTCTGTGTATGCCAAGCCCATCTGTCTTTATGCTTTTGCATATTGGTAAACTGCGGTGGGAACTGTTGTATAGTATTCTCACAGGATAGTAGACATTTTATGTAGGAATGCAGTATTCACATGTGTGCATTCATGTGAGGCCAGAGGTTAGTACCAGCTATCACATTTATCACTATTTCTGTTATAGTTTTTTAAACATGTCAAAACAGGCAAGTAAAGTGTCTACAGCCCATGTATACAGAAGAAAAGGATTACTTCATGTCACCTGCGGTTACTATTTACTATACTACTTTCCCTACAAAGCATCTCTAATCCATTGTTTGTTTGTTTTTTTGAGAAAGGGTCTCACTATGTAGTCCAACTGTCTTGACACTCACTATGTAGACCAGGCTGGCCTCAAATTCAGAGAATCTCCTGCCACTGCCTCCCAAGTGCATGGATCAAAGAAACCTAGCAAACACACACACCCTTTACTTTGGGGGAGGTCTAAAACAGGTATAAGACTCCAATTAGCTAAATGAAGAGCCCTGGGCCTGGGCATCAGTGTAATTGTAAATTTAAAAAAAAAAAAAAAAAAAAAAAAAAAAAAAAAAGCCTCCTTCCAGATTCCTGCCTACCTACTCCACTGGCAAGTGAGATTTTAGAAGCCAAATACAATCAGTTTACATTTTTGTTTAGAGGGAAACAATACTGAGTAGTTTCCTTATCAACTTTGCACATAATATGTGTAAGTACTGACATCATTCTCTGTCATCACCAGATGAAAAGTATAACATAAAATTTTAAAAAGCCTTTAGCCACAATTTCATGCTGGAAGCTGGAATTTGTATTTTCTTAGTTTTCCACAAGAAAATGATTGTACAGTACAAATTAGATTGCCCTAGTGCAATGGAGCTGCATAGACTGCAACAAAGGTAACAAAACCTGCAAATCATCGCCTGTCTTTATGAAATCAGGAAGGACCTTTTATGCAGTCTCTATTCATGGGTGTAGCTTTTTTGTCTTCAATAGGGTGAGAAAAACAGCTTTCCTTTACATGAAGAATATCCTTAATGGTAACAAATAATTTGCTGTCTAAATTTATTTTTAATTTTTTTTTAAAAAATCTTATACAATATATTATGATCATATTCTATCGCATTCTCCAACCCCTTCCAGATCTTCCCATTCTTTCTACCCATCCAACTTCTCTTTCCTGAGGGGGGAAAGAGACCATGGAAATCTGCTCAAGTTTTATAAGAGCAAACACCCTCAATTTCACAAATCCAGGCTTACAGAGATTAAGTGGTCTCCAGCAAAAATAAGAAAAGATACTTCAGAAGGTGTTTTCTGAAGTTGCATGGTTAAACATAAAAAAATAAGGACCAGTGTGTTCTTCACTAATTACCTCCTGATTTCTAGACCCAGGGAGCTGCTAGACAAGGTCTTCAGTTCAAAGGAGCAATGAAGTGTAGACATGTCTTGCTATCAACATTTTAACAAGCTATGAGAGGTCGTCAAAGGGTTTCTCTCTGAACAAATGTTTAGCCATCAGACCAAGTAAACAGAATGGCCTCTTTGGAGGCAGGGGGCAGGGTGGTTCCTACAGTGGGGACTGGTGACAAACAAGTGCAATAGCCACTCTGCTTCTTTCCCATATCACTAATGGGGCAAATGGAAACACCTGGCCACACCTCTACTCCCCTGTAAAGGGGGGATGGGAAATCCGTGTCCCATGAGGCAGGTATGATGACTAGGAGGAAGGACACACCATGAGTGAGTCTGGCACAGAGACAAGCTGTGTTATTGCTATCTGTCACACTCACCACCTTAGAACCTTCCAGGCATGGATCTCCTAATTGCTTTCTATGAATATGCCTTTGGGGGCTGGGTAGCTTGAGATACTGAGTTTTTGTATGTAGCTCTAGATAGCTGGGGATTTCTCTATGTAGAACAAGGTAGTCTCAAACTTCTGGTAACCCCTCAGCCTCTGTCTTCTATGTGCCGGGATTATATGGTGAACATATTCTTCTGTTTTTGGCTTGTTATTTTAAGGCAGGATCTCACTATGTCGTCCATGCTGGCCCTGAACTCAAACTCTATCCACTTGCCTCAGTGCCTTGTGTCCTGGGATTACAGCTCAGCTCAGCTCAGCCCCACCACATCCAGTTTCCATATCTTTCCACCAAATTTATTTAGTACACACCAAGAGCATGGCCCTGTGGGATATTATAAATAGGCACAATCAGTCTATGAGGTTGAAAGAGAGGCTATGTAGTGAGTACAGTAAAATTGTCCTTTGATAAAACTTATGATAAAAATAATGACAATCCAGACCACATTCACCAAGTAAAGGCAGTAAAAATAGCCATTAACAGTAGAAAGCAACCAAAAATGGGCGCCAATAATGAACTTATTCTGCAGAATGGGCCTGGGCATCCACACAGAAGGAAATGACACTGTTAAGGATACTTAAAAATGAAAGAAAACAATTGAATTATGCTTTCTACTTATAAAGCTATAAACATGGAAGACAAACTTTTTTCTTTATTGTTTTTTGAAAGTCAATATTGAACATTATATAAAAAGCAAAACATCCAGAATAGAAAAAAAAAAGAACCAAAAAAACCCATAAACGGTAATAAAACTTCTCTTTTCTCTAAAATACTTGAAACATAAAAAATAAAATCTAAAGCTCCCCAAGCCAGGTTAGGCTCAGCTACAGATGAAGAAAGCAAAGTAGATCACAGCTAATGCCCACGGATGCACTATGGTCACCACAAATTTCTATTTTTAATTATTGTTATTTTTATGTTTTTTATTTGCATTGGTGCTTTGCCTGCATGTATGTCTATATGGGGGTATCAGATCTCAGAGTTACAGACAGTTGTGACTGCCATGTGGGTGCTAGAAATTGAACATGGGTACTCTGGAAGAGCAGTCAGTGCTCTTAACCCCTGAGCCATCTCTCCAGCACTTCCTCTGCCCAAAAGGATAAACTTTTAAAAGATTTTAAAAATTAGCTAACAGGGAGGCTACAGAGATGGCTCAAAGGTTAAGAGCACTGACTGTTCTTCCAGAGGTCCTGATTCCCAGCAACCACATGGTGGCTCACAACCATCTATGACAACATCTGGTACCCTCTTCTGTATACTATATGCATAAGAAATAAATAAATAAATCTTAAAAGATGTTAAAAAATATTATCTAATAGTACTGGGAAATTTAGATTTTTATATGTCAGGCAATGGTGGTGCAGGCCTTTTAATCCTGGCACTCAGGAGGCTGAGGCAGAGGCAGAGGCAGAGGCAGGAGTATCTTTGGTTTCAAGGCCAGCCTGGTCAACAGAGAGAGTTCCAGGACTGGGTCTAAAGCCACACAGTGAAACTTTATTCAAAACTAAACTTATTCAAAAATAAGTAACAAAAAAGACATTCATATGCAAAAGAAGAACACTGACCCTTTCTCACACCATATACAAAGATTTACTCACAAGAGATGACAGACAGAATTGATACAATTCTCAAAAGAGTTATTAATCTTTGTAGCCTTTGTTTAGGCAAGTGACCAATAAATACAAGAGAACATGCTCAGTGTAACTGGATAATCCATCAGGAAATGTAAGTCACAACCACCATGACATATCACTTCAGAGTCATGAAATGTTTTAATCAAAATGATAATTGCAAAGATGGAGCTCCCAAACAGGCATACAAAATGGAGCTGCCATTTTGGAAGATTATCTGGCAGAGCTCAAAAAGTTATTTATGGTACGACAGAGCAATTCCATTTCATAGATGCATCCAAGAGAAATAAAAATACATGCCAATATAAAAGTGTATACAATGTATCTGTGGTAGCATTATTCATAACCATCAAAAAGAAGTAAACACTCAAACAAATATATATGTGTTCATAACTTAGGCCTCTCAAATACTGTAAGTCACTTCTTGGTTACTTATAATACCTAAGAGTTGCTAAACTGTGTTGCTTTGAGAAAGTGACAAGAAAATAAGTCATTAATAAACAGGATAGACACATCCACTGTGAGCTTAACAAAGAATCTGAAGTTGCTTGAATCCGTGGATACAGAGAGTCAGCTATGGAGTAAAAAACAAGTCTTTAAGAAATGGGTGATACGAGGGCTGGAGAGATGGCTCAGCGGTTAAGAGCACTGTCTGCTCTTCCAGAGGACCCGGGTTCGATTCCCAGCACCCACATGGCAGCTAACAACTGTCTGTAGTTCCAGTTCCAGGCAAACACCAAGGCAAATAAATAAATAAAGTTTTAAAAAAAAAAAAAGAAATGGGTGATACATTTCAATGAGGCTATTAAAAAGGGTAAAAAGATAATGAGAACAGGGCTGGAGAGATGGCCCCCACGGGTAAGAGCACTGACTGTTCTTCCAGAGGACCTGAGTTTGATTCCCAGCATCCACATGGCAGCTAACAACTGTCTGTAATTCCAAGATCTGACACCCTTACACAGTGATACATGTAGGCAAAAACACCAATCCACATAAAATAATAATAATAATAAAGAATAATGAGATCAAAGTAGAAATATATAAAAAAAACTATAGACAATAATAAAAAAATGAAGAGAGAAAGTTTGTTTGTGCCATTTGTTTTTGGTAAAATTATAAGGAAAAAAATCTTTGGAATACAAAAATCATAAGTAGAGAAAGGAGCAATTATGTTATTAGTTTCAAAAAGTAAAGCATTAGAACCAGAAAAATGTGTAAGAGAATGTCATATATAGTTCTGCCAATTTAAAAATCTTAACTAATGAAACTGTCTTTAAAAAT
This sequence comes from Sigmodon hispidus, assembly GCA_004025045.1. Taxonomy (NCBI): domain Eukaryota; kingdom Metazoa; phylum Chordata; class Mammalia; order Rodentia; family Cricetidae; genus Sigmodon; species Sigmodon hispidus. The sequence goes on from PVIH01001907.1 coordinate 130,415, forward strand.
AATAGAAAACCAAAGGCTGAATAAAATGCAGTTAAGATGAAAGAGCCCCAGCTAGGTGTGATGGCACATGCCTCTAATCCCAGCAGAGGAAAGTGGATCTCTGTGAGTTTGAGGTTAGCCTGATCCACAGAACAAGTTCCAGGATAGCCACAGCTCAAAAAACCAAAAAGATGAAAGAACTATTTTCTTCTCCTTGTACCCAATTACTAAAGAAAAAAAGCAAATACACACATGCCAGGATATTTTACAGAAAGTTCTTACACAGCCTTTAAGAGTGTGGTGCTAAATGTACATTCTTTACTATATATTATGTGTCTTTTATGTGCTCATGAATGTTATGGTTTGGATCCTAACTGCTAAACATTTGGGTGCCTGATTGTGGCATCACTGGGAAGTAAGGCAGTATGAAGGAAGTGAAGACTAGGGAAGGAAGGTAGACAGGGGCATGCCCCTGAAGGCTTAGGATCCTTGTATCTGCCTCTCACCTCTTAGCTCTCAGCCACCATGATGTGAAGAGATTGCCTCAACTGTTGGCTTGTGCTGTGATGCCCTGTTATATGTACTGAAGGCCTCAAAGCAATGGGGCCAAACAACCATAGTCCAAAACGCTCCAAGCCTGAACCAAAACAACCCTTTGTTTTATGCTGACTCTTTAACTTTGTCATAGTTAGGGAGAGGCAACACACTTACGAATTATTAGCTACCAGAGAGATAAGATATTTCTGTTTCATTTTGTTTTTGCTGTGCTATGAACTTGTACATGCATGCTGAACAAGTACTGAGCTGTAGAGTTAGCCTACAGCTAACACTCAGATATGTGTGATATGCTGTGTGTATTAGTGATGGGGTGCAGGAAGCCCTGGGCACCTCACATATGCTAGGCAAATGATTAGAGGGTTTAAATAACAGTTCATGGTTATCTGACAAAAAGTAAACACTATGGTATTACAAAGGCTACATAAAATTTTTGTGCTTTTATTTTTAATAACAAAATTTATGTTACTTATACAATTATCTGATAATCACATGGAATGGAAAACTCTAAAGTATTCACTAAAAATATGAATTGAACTTCCTGCTAATTGATAGAGCCATGGACATAGAAGAGGGACCAGATAATTGACACCTGAAGGCAACTCCTTTGAGCTAAAGTTATCCACATGTTTACTTATCAGCCTAAATACACAAATTAAAAGCACAGGTAACAAAAATAAAAAGTCTGTATCTTAGTTCATTGTGTTGATGTTTGTAAGAAGTAGAAATTTGTAAAGTTTGTGTCACACAATTCTATTAGCTGGGGAGTTCAAAGTCAAGATGCCAATGGACTTGGGAGTCTCCCAATAGACCTGTCCAAAGATAGCAGTTTGTCTGTGCATTCTCACAAGGATGAACACTGTCATCATTGGGCAGAGACAAGACAGAACACAGACGAGTTGTCTTAATCCCTCTCATAACAGCTCTGCTCTAACTCCTTTCACACTCATGACTTGGTCTATCATCTGAAAGTCTTACATATCACATTGGCCATTTATTTTCAACATTTGAATTTGGGGAGACATTTTTTTAGACCATAGCACAAGATCGGTTTTTTGTGTGTTTGTTTTCAGTACCAAACTTTTCTTAGTTTGAAGCTAGGGATGTGACTCAGATGATAGAGTCCTTGCCCAGGTTCAATTCCTGGTAGTGCATTAATCTGGTGTGGTGGTTCATGCATATTATCTCAGCTCTCATCACTCAAGATATGGGGGAAAGAGCTTCGGAAGCTCAAAGTCGTGCTTACTATAAAGCAAGTTCATGGCCAGCATAGGATACATGAGACATTGGGAAAACAAACAATAGTTTTAACATGCTACATCTTTAATAAGCTTTCAAGGAAAACTATAACTACATACAGGCATCTTTGTTTCAACACATTCAAATGCAGAAAAATCAAGAAATACTGGTTTTATAGAACAAAGGAGCCAATGATCAAAGTCAAACACCTTTTCAAAGAATATAACTTTTAAACACAACTATTTGGATTCTGCAGCAAAGTTTTGCCAGGAGAAGGACACTGAATTTCTCCTAGGGATAATTTATAATGCTCATTTAGGAAGTAACCCATATTGCTGGAGAAAGAGAAGCTAAACAAAAGAACTGCAACTTATCTGATGCTTTTAAAGGTAGGACCTTAATATCAGGATAGTATGTCAACTTATAACTAAGGCATGATGCTGGAGTTTCTTCCTGCATATAATGACTTTCCCATAACGTCAAAAACAGATGATAAATCACTTCACAGTTAGTAAGGGCCACAGAGATGTATCTTCTTTATAATAACCTTTGATTTCTGCAATAAATGAAATGAGGAAAAAGGTGTAACAATTTAAAATGCTGTTTTCCAGCTGGATTTTGACTTGAACTGCCACAAATATATAAGGAACTAACCCTTCCACCCTTATAGAAAACAATCCCACTGACAACTTCAAGGCTTTCCTAAGTTGGCTGGGGAACCATATAGCAAATAACCTCAGTTCCAAAGGCTGTCAGTTTCAAGAGAAAAACAGAGTAGATGTAGAGCATTTCCTTACAATGGTCATTAAATAGTGATGATTAGACAGTACCCTCCAAGATGGAAAGGGCCCAGCTTCTCTAATGGCATGCACAGGCTTGTCAAACAATAGGCTTCCAGTTGTTACTTTACAATGGTTCATGTAATGAAACCTATGCAAGAGGGCTAAGAGGAGAAAAATCATTCTCCCATGGTGTCATCAAAAACAAACAAACAAACCATTTCCAGAAACTCCAAACTTGTACTGAAGATGAAGAGAACTGCTGTCAATGTGGTCAATGTGGGATGTTTATTTGCAGGACCTCACTACAGATGAACTACCCCTCCATCCTCAGCACTATGCAACCTTCATTAAGCTTGTGTTACCATCACCTTTTCGTTTGCTCTGCTGTGACTCTCCCTGGCCTCAGAACACACAAGAACAGGGGGGATGATGTTTAAACATTTTATGTGTGTGCATTATGGTTTACTCACATAACATCCATGTTAGGTCCTGAAGAAAATCTGCTACAGTAAGTATATTAAGAGGGTAGGAAACATAGATGTGAATTTGCTGGGGGCAATCATGTGCAACATAGGTGTGCTTTGTGGGCCTTTGTATTTCTGCAGAAGAGCTCACCTTCCTTCATGCAGACAGCACCCATTTCAGAAAGCTCAAGAAATGGTAACAAAAGTCAAAGCCCACGAGGCCAGCCAGGGCCTTCTGTCCTGCTTGACCTACCTTTAAAGCATGCTTAAGGCCTTTAGAGTTAATGAGGGGGAGAGAGAAAAATAAGGCTACAATAGCACACTTACTTACACATTATTCTAATGTGCAGGTAAGTGTATTTTATGTCGGTAAATTATACATTGTTCAATGGTAGGCTAGTTATATAGCAGATTTATCTCAATTGCAATTGCTCTAAAGAGCATGGAACATTTGGTGACAGAATTATAGAACCAAAGACTGTGTGTAGCCACAACACGCAGATGGGGCTGAGTGAGTCTGCATGGTCTTGTAGGTGTGCTTAAAACAACACACCTTTCTTTGTCCTGTTCACTGTGCTCACAAACAAGCATCACTGGATTTGATGCTACTTATCAAAGACATGGATTTATCTCAGCAACACAGCTGCCAACTGTGTGCCCTGTCAGATTTCAAACATTACATTTTTCAATCCTCTCTCTAAATTTATGGGAGGCAATAGCACAATCCTGTTTGTAAAAAATTAGGAAACCTCAGGAAAGCAACCTATCCAAGTCCACAAAGTCAGAGAGGGTTGAGGGAATATGAGTCCACATTTGAAGTCTGCATTTACTAACAGCCCCAATGGTCGCCCAGAGTGTCCCAAAATGTCTGTGTCCCAGAATGAGAAAAGCTGACTAATGCCAATTCCAGTACCTTCTCAAATCACTATGGTTTTTGTCCTTACATATACTCTTCCTACCCCATTTTGCCCAGAGACAGGGTTTCTTTGTATAACCCTGGCTGCCTGGGAACTCACTTCATTAGACCAAGCTAGCCTAGAATTTAGAGATTTCCCTACTTATGCCTCCAGAGTGCTGAGATTAAAGGCATATGCTACTATAGCCCAGTTTACACATACTTTGAAATATGCAAATCAAACATAACAACAAAACAGATTGTAAGTCATTTGGGATGCAGGGGTTGGCAGGCCCTGAGCCTGATATGCAAGGGCCATCCTGAATAATGCCCCAATTGTCACTTGACACCTACAGAGGATCCTCCCAAATGGGAGGAGCTTTTCTCTCTTTCTACACTGCCTTTCCTGCTGTGCCAACATCACTCCCTGGAACTGCTGTTGCCTCTGCCCAGCTTTCCCTGGGCCTGGGGATGGCAGAGGTGAACAAAGAGGCACCTTTGGGCTAGAGAGATGGCTCAGAGGTTAAGAGCACTGTCTATTCTTCCAGAGATCCTGAGTTCAGTTCCCAGCAACCACACAGTGGCTCACAACCATCTGTAATGAGATCTGGTGCCCTCTTCTGGTGTGTGTATACAAAATAAACAATTAAAAAAAAAAACCTTAAAAAAAATAAAAAGAGGTACCTTCATCATCTTCCTCAGCACCAATACTCACCATGAACATCACCCATCTTGGCACAGCAGCTCCCAATACAGTGCTTGCTGACTGGAGGTCAAGCACTGTATGCAGCCTCAAAGAAAGGCTGTAAGAAAGGTATTGTTCTCTCTACCTGTACAAGTGAACAAACTGAGTCTTTGAGAAGCTAAATAACAAAGGAGGCAGAAGAAATGAAAGACAAAACCCAGGCCCTTTTTCTGCATGCTTCTTAGCAGGGCAGAGAGATGGCCCTAACTGAGTGCTACATCTACATTTCATCTTATTGCTTTCTTTGTAGAAACTCACTTCTATTCCACATTTGTCTCCTTGCAAGAAGCTTCTTAAGAGAAGTGATATGACCTATAGTGTGCCTTTGTAACAAATCAGTCACTTTAGCCCAGTATGTATTATGCATGTGACCACTCTGTTTTTGTGCTACAAAAGAATAGGAAGCAGGTAAGGAAGGGCACAGAAAGAGAATGGTGTGTGTGTGGGGGGGGGACCCCACAACCCACAACATAACAATGTCTTAGCAAATATGACCCCTGATACAAGAATACATTTTCTTTTTCTCAATCTAGATGTTACTCACCTGTGCTTCCTTAGTGCCTGGAACAGAGTGCTTACTGCTTTGTGCTTGGTAATTCACACATATGTCAGTCTTACTGCAGCCTACCTAGCTATAAAGCAGAAACAACTGGATACATTCTCTTGAATTTTCTTTAAGTGTGCATGTATGTGTGCATTTTCTTTTTTTTTTTTTTAACTTTATTTATTTATTTATTTGCCTTGGTGTTTGCCTGGAACTGGAACTACAGACAGTTGTTAGCTGCCATGTGGGTGCTGGGAATCGAACCCGGGTCCTCTGGAAGAGCAGATGGTGCTCTTAACCGCTGAGCCATCTCTCCAGCCCCCGTATGTGTGCATTTTCATGTATATGAAGGTGTACTTGTGTATGTGAATGGGCATGCATGCACATAGAAGGCAGAAGACAGCCACAAGGTGCATCATTCCTCAGGCGCCATCTATCTTGTTTTTATTAAAACAAATTCACTCGGGACTGGAGAGATGGCTCAGAGGTTAAGAGCACTGATTGTTCTTCCAGAGGTCCTGAGTTCAATTCAAGCAACCACATGGTGGCTCACAGCCATTTATGATGACATCTGATACTCTCTTCTGTGTACTGTAACCATAATAAATAAATAAATATTAAAAAAAAAACCCACAAATTCATTCACTGAACCTGAAGCTCACTAGCAGACTAGATGAAACCTAGGGATCTGCCTGTCTCTGCCTCCCCATCTCCTAGATTACAAACCAATGCCAGATATCCAGATAGGGTTACCTGGGTTCTGGAGATCACACTCAAGTCCTTGTGCTTGCAAGCATACATTCACCAACTGAGCCGTCTTCTCCTGGCCCTGCTCTTCACCAACACACATAGGTCTTATTTTAAAAACAGGTCTTATGATGGCTAAGGTTATGTTTTAAGCTTAATAACTGTGCTTAAGAGATCTATAAAATAAAACTGCTTCTAACCTGCGAGGCCTATTTCATCAAGGACAGATTCCTGGAATGCTAGGGGCACTGTTCATGTAAGACAACAAGCAACATGTTTTCACTTCTATAAACAAGCTTGGTTGCCCCAACTACACAGGACATGCTTGACCACACATAGGGACAGGGGTAGGGAGAGTAGGGAGTGTTTCTAGGCAGGAATTATGTCAGGAGGTATGCCTGGTCTCATTGAACTAAGACTGGAAGTACATAGCCTTGTAGGCTTTACTCTGGGAATACCAAGAATGGTCCTGGCCAGTGTCCATTGTCCTGACCAGTATTCAATAAAGTTTGCTTCAAATTTGGCTCAAAAACTGTGGTAGTGGTCTTATTCTCACCCAGGGGGATTAACAGTCTCATCTGCATAGGCTGCCTCTAATTCAAATTCTTTTGAACTCAGCATCCCCAGGACTGGGATTGTAAGTACCCACTACTACTCCTTACCTTACTAGCCCCATTGCTGAGAAACGGAGGACGCTTGGACAACATATTCAAGCATAAAGACAAAATTTAATACTCAATTCTTACTACAAGTTTTGAGGAAAAGGTAATCTAAATTAAAAGGAAAAATGGAAACACACTTGAATAAGAACCTTACAAAGAAGATATACAACTACACAAAAAGTATCTGAAATAATGTTCAATATCATTTTGTATTAGCAAGAATGTAAAAAAAAGTCACAAAGAGATGCTACTGTATACCCAGCAAGATGATAAAAAAATATTTGTACACAAAACTAACAATATCTAATGATTTTGACAATGATATGTGGTCTGAATTCAGTGTAGGGGTAAAGTAAAAGCTAGAGCCACCTTGGAAATGTTTTAACAAGATGTACCACAACTGAATTTATGTCTTCACTTTGACCAGTAATTCTCTTCCAGGTAATGTGCGCACATGTGTAACTGTGTAAGAACATATATAGGTTGAGCTAAAAGCTGGAGAGCATTGAAACCATTTGAAACCATTTGTCTATCCAAACAGTGAAAAACTATCCAGGGGAGAAAAGTGAAACTACTGCTACATTGAAACACATGAACACATTGCAAAAGAACAAAGATAGAGAGGGCTAGAGAGATGGCTCAGAGGTTAAGAACACTGACTGTTCTTCCAGAGGTCCTGAGTTCAATTCCCAGCACCCACATGGTGGCTCACAACCATCTATAATGACATCTGATACCCTGTTCCGTGTACTGTATACATAATAGATAAATCCTTAAAAAAAGAACAAAGATTGAAAAAGATGGCAGGACTAGGGTTGGCTTTACCTCAAAGCCTGAAGTGCGCTCTCTCTCTCTCTCTCTGTGTGTGTGTGTGTGTGTGGTGTGTGTGTGTGTGTGTGTGTGAGTGCATAAATAAATGTAAAAAAGAACAGAAACAAAACATACAAATCACATGGTTCTATTTATATGAAGCTCAAGAAGAAAAATCTATTTATATATAAAGCATCAGAATGATAGTTACTTCTGAAAAGGAAAGGAAATATTCATAGGTGGAGATATAAGGGGGTTGTTAGAAGGCTTTTATTTGGAACCAATGGCTCTGTGTGTGTCCACACGCAAACAAGCAGGTGCACAAATGTTTATGTGTAAGTATAGGACAGAGGTCAACTCTGGTGTGCTTCCTTAGGCACTGTATACCTTGTTTCCTAAGACCCTTAAGGTCTTTTCTCACTGGCCTGGAGTTCCCCAAGTAAGGTGGCTGGCCAGCAAGAGCCAGGGTCTTTCTGTCCCCAGCTCCCCAGCATTGAGGTGATAATCACTTGCTACCAGTCCTAGCCTTTGTTATGTGGGTGGTGGGTATGGAATTCAGGTGTACCACTTTACCCACTGAGCTTTTCCTCACTCCCTCCCCACCCACTTCTTAGGTTGTAAGTGATGTATTGTGTACTGATCCTTGAATGTATGAATTTGTACAAGTGTGCAATTCTGACAAAATGTACAAAGCATAATGGGAGGCGCAGAACTGAATAACAAACAAACCAACAAAGCAACAACAAGACTCAATGAAACCTCAAGGCCACAGTCCTCAACACAAAATATGACCCAGTGCCACCCAGGGTCACTGAGTCCACCGTCAGAAATCTGGCAGAATTTCACTGTGTGCACGTGCGTGCTTGCCTATATACATGGACATGCACCATGTGTGGAGGTCAAAGGTCAAAATCAAGTAATTTTCTCTATTGTTCTTTTTTTTTCTTTTTAAACTTTATTTATTTATTTGCCCTGGTGTTTGCCTGGAACTGGAACTACAGACAGTTGTTAGCTGCCATGTGGGTGCTGGGAATCGAACCCGGGTCCTCTGGAAGAGCAGACAGTGCTCTTAACTGCTGAGCCATCTCTCCAGCCCTTCTCTATTGTTCTTTATTTTACTTTTTTGGCCCATTCATCTCAGATTGAGTCTTCAACTCACAGACTGAGCAAGATTATCTGGTCAGCAAGCTTTAGGATACTCTTGGCTCCAAATTCCCAGCACTAAACTCCAGGTAAATGCCCCACACTTTTTAGGAGGGTGCTAGAGATATGAACTCAAGTTCTTTAACTTCTCTCCACAGTGGTTTCACACAGTACCTCATTTTAAGTCAGACCACACAACTAAGGAACATTTCATCTATCACTCGAGCAAAATTTTCGTTCAAACTTCTACTGAAACAGATGTGGCATTTGTCCCACAAATCCTAATTAAGTGAAGCTTTGTAAAGCTGATTAGAGTCGAAAACAAGGCATATATATCTTTAAAATCAGTAGATGAAACAAATGCAGAAGCTGTGGTTCCCATATGCTCTAAGGACTTAATGTTCCATCCTAGGAGATGGGATAGGGGAAAACACCAAACACATTCCCATTCAGAAAACACAGGAACAAATCCCCACAGCTATCAGCCAGTGACCTTGAAAATAGCTTCATTTCCATTCTAACCAAAATATGTCTCAGCTTTCAAAACAAAGCTCCCAAGACAATAGAACGGCTTGCTTCTAACAGGCAGACTCCACATAAGTCAAACAGATGAAATGGCATAAGAATAAGAATAAAGAGCAGAGTGCAGAGAAGGCAAAGCCCTGAGAAAGGTCTTAGGGCTGCCTGCCAGAGAGCACCTTGCTCATGTAGAATTCTGCAACTACTGTCCCAGGCTTCTTCATTTAATAGGCAACTGAAGCTTTGAAGAATACCATACCATCCCAGGACAAGTAGGGTCAAGGACGTTTGTCTGAAGTCTCCTATTTATCATGAACCTCAAATATAAGAATTTGAAGGTCTTTTGGTTTTGTTTTTCTTTTGAGACACGGTCTCACTATGTAGCCTTAGGTATCTTGGACTCAGTGTATAGACCAGACTGGCCCAGGACTCACAGACCCCATCTGCTTTTGATCCCAAGTGCATACAGCACCACTCAGAGCTTTAACATACTCTTCAAATAAATCCACATCCACTGTACAGTGATGCAATAACAGCATACAAGGCACTAATGGGAGTCTCAGCTCACAGTCACAGGGTAGTGAAGTGGGATGTCTTTACGCTGTGAATAAAGGGACTGTTTTGGCCTATGGTGGAAGCCGTAGAAGTAGGCAGAGGAATTGGAGCATAGGAAAGAGTAGGAGGGCAGAGTTAAGGGGGACATGATCCAGCCACCCTTGATGCAAAATGTAATGAAATAGGTAAGCCACAGGCCATGTGGCAGACAGAGCAGATTAATGGAAATGGGTTGAATTAAGATGAAAGAGCTAGCTAGCAATATGCCTGAGACATAAGCCAAGCAGGATAAAATTAATATAAGTGTTTGTGTGTTTCTTTGGGACTTTGAGATTGCTGGTCCAGATAAGCAACAGTGGGCAGGCCCGAACAATAGAGCTAGCCCAGGCCAGAGACCTTGTGTTACAGAGCAGACTGATTTTCCCCACATCCCCTTCGGTATTTTCATTGGACCCATCTTACAATGACTCGCTGGGCTTATGGCGGCAGCTATGTCCCACATGCTTTTTGTCTTCCCTACTACACAGGAAACATACTTGAAAGAGGAAATTCACCCAGCTTATCTCTGATATTGAGCACCCAAAACTGTCAGGTGATGGGTACTGCTGCCCAGTAAAAAATTTTCCAGGAGGTAGAGAAGTGAATAAATAGACATGGGCGTCTGGATAAGAAGATATTTTGATTGAGAAAGTCAGGCTCTGGGGCTGAAGAGATGGCTCAGCAGTTAAGAGCACTGACTGTTCTTCCAGAGAACCTGAGTTCGATTCCCAGCATCCACATGGAAGCTAACAACTGTCTATAATTCCAGGATCTGACACCCTTACACAGTTATACATGCAGGGAAAACACCAAATCAAATAAAATAAAAATAAATATCATTTAAAAAAAAAAAAAAAGAAAGTCAGGCTAGATAGTCACTTCTCATTAAGGGCCAAACCTAATAGCTCATTAATTACATTTGTTTCACTGTGACCCAAATATCTGAAAGACACAAAGGACAATTTTCTTTTGGCTCTCAGTTTCAGAGGGTTTTAGTCTATCACCACAGGGAAAGCATGGCAGAGTGACCCAATTCAGAGAGGTGGAGGCATGTGCCTGAAGCTATTCCCATGGTATCAGGCAAGGCAGCAAAGAGGGAGGTGGGAACCATGGTATAACCTTCAAACGATGTCCAGAGTAAACTAGAACCTTCAATTCGACCCGAAAGGCCCTATTCCTAGCTCACTCTCTCCCAACCTTGCCATCTCAGAAAATTACCAAAGAAGAAAAAAAGGCACCAAAAAGCCCAGTTCCAAATTCCTGCGTGACTATTGCAACATTCTCACCAACAGTCCAAATCCTCACCTAAGCACTCCAGATTCTGACCAGACTTGGACACAAATCCAGCCTATGGTAGATACATCACCCTTCACCTACAGGCTCTATGATAACCTCCCTGTTTTAGTTCAGTCAAGCAGCTTCTCAGGCCTCCTCAATCTCTTCAGACCGAAGAGCCCATCTGGGAGCTGCTTTGCTCAAGTAAACCTGTTATCATATATACCTTTTCAATTTAGCTTGATCTGGCTAACTTTGTTAATAGAGAAACCTATTATTGGTGTACAGAAAACTTATCACTACATCCAAGAGCTGGCTCCACATCTAAAGAATTCCACAGCTTCCAAAACCTGGCAAGCCAGACTGGGGAGCAGGTGTTTAAGATATAAGTAAGGAGATGGGCACTTCTGACTCAAGTCATAACAAACAGAACCCTGACTCACTTTCTTTTTTTTTTTTTTAAACTTTATTTATTTATTTGCCTTGGTGTTTGCCTGGAACTGGAACTACAGACAGTTGTTAGCTGCCATGTGGGTGCTGGGAATCGAACCCGGGTCCTCTGGAAGAGCAGACAGTGCTCTTAACTGCTGAGCCATCTCTCCAGCCCCGACTCACTTTCTTTTGAGACAGGGTGTCATTATATATAGTTCAAGTTGTCCTTGAACTCATTACATAGACCAGGAAGACCTCAAACTAACAAAAATTCCAAAGGGCTTAGTGGTACATGTCTTTAATCCCAGCATTTGAGAGGCCAGGGTAAGCAGATCTCAGAAGAGTTTGAGGCCAGCCTAGTCTACAAAGTGAGTTCCAGAACAGCTAAGGCTACACAGTGAGACCTTGTCTTGAAAAAACAACCAACCAACAAAAAACAAAGAAAGAAGCAATGAATTCTGTCTTTGCTTCCAAGTGCTAGGATTAAAGTCATGCACCACTACACACAATCTAGAATCCTAATTATATACTGAGTCACATTAAGAATGAAGAGCTTGGGGCTGGAGAGTTGGCTCAGCGGTTAAGAGCACCGTCTGCTCTTCCAGAGGACCCGAGTTCGATTCCCAGCACCCACATGGCAGCTAACAACTGTCTGTAGTTCCAGTTCCAGGCAAACACCAAGGCAAATAAATAAATAAATAAAGTTTTAAAAAAAAAAAAAAAAAAAAAATGAAGAGCTTGGGATTTTACTTTTGTGTCAGTTTAAGCCTAGTCAACTCAGCGGTGTTCGTTCTGTGATGTCGGAATTGTCAGATAGAAAGTTGGCCACATGAATATTAGGTTGTTTGCTTACCTAGTGTAATTCTTTGATGGAGAGTTCAGCAAAGATCACAAAGGAAGCACCTTCCACAGAGTCATAAAGAATTTCATGATCAGGGTGGAGTTTTTGTGGAGATGGTAATGAAGTCACCAGTATTTACCAGGGGCCATTTGCAGATTTAAAAAAATTAAAATTTAAGACATTCACCTCCAGGTTTGCTTTCCAGTGGTCCAGGACAAATGGCTGCTAGTTTTGCTTTTTAAATCACATGTTTTAAGTGAGTTTGGTTGGATATGAAGTAGGTGGTATTTAGAAAAACCACTTATGGAGATCTATTGATGAGAAAGATCAGAAAAAGTTGTTTCTGCAGGCCCCAACAATAAAGCCAACCTTCCCATGATAATCTCACAGTGTGGAGAATGTAATCTAGACCAAACACTGAAAACCAGGTCTTCTTGTCTTGGGTGACATTCACCTTTGAGTCTGATAAACTAGACCAGCTCTGGTGTGTTTCTGAGCTTGCCACAGTGTGGAATCACAGACCTGGAAGTATCACAGGTTCAGAAACAATATCATGTTTAAATTTTATACTGTAAATAAGGGATTAAAAAGAGAAATAATAAAGAGCTCTTATTATTGGGTTTCTGATAAAACTGTAGTAGGTATTACCTGGATAACATACTCTGTCCCAGAAAGCATCTTTGAGTGTGTACTTCCAAAATGAGTGGCAATTTTATTCCATTCTCTCTCAAATTGAGGACCTAGCCGAGTAACCACTACAGATCTAAGATCTAAAGGTGGCAAGATTTTAAGCAAGGTATTTAACCTTGAATGTGGAGAGTGACAGTTAGTACTCTGTTACAAAACCATCAGGAGATGGCTATACTGCAGTAGGTAAATCCTGGCACACAAAGCATCCAATACATGCTCACAACACAATTATCATTCTACAATCACTTTTATATTCATCTAGAGTCTCATTAGCAAATCCTTAGAATTGACTTAAAGTGAATGTTCCTAACATTTTCTAGATAGGAATACATGCAACTCTATATCCAAAGTCTAATGAAAAAACTACAGTTATGAGTAGGAATTGAGTACTGGTGTCTCAGTCCTATTTAACAAGAATAAGAAAGTGAGCTTTAACCAGGCTCAGTTTCCTTATCTGTAAAAGGCTGACAGTATGGGGCTGGAGAGATGGCTCAGTGGTTAAGAGCACTGACTGTTCTTCTGGAGGACCTGAGTTCAATTCCCAGCATCCACATGGCAGCTAACAACTGTCTGTAATTCCAAGATCTGACACCCTTACACAGTTATACATGCAGGCAAAACACCAATTCACATAAAATAAATAAACAAATATTAAAAAAAAAAGGCTGACAGTATGAAGGAAGTGCCTAACTTCATAGGAGTTCACAATAATGTCATGGAACACGCTAACTAAAACACTTAACATAAATTTGTTAATTCACAGGAGATGTTTCCTACTATGCATATCTCTCAGTCTCTGATTCATGACCTATTAAGGTGCTGACCAAATCTCAGATCTTTCACAGTCTAAAGACACCACTGTAAATATAGGAAGAATGACTCCCAAATGGAGCATATACACTCTCTTTCTCCTAAATAATAAGTAGTTAATTTATGTCTTTTGGGTATGGGTTGATTTCCTTTTAAGAATACTTTATCTGGTTATAATTCCAAATTTATAGAAGTCAAAACAATAAACATGATACAAAGGACACCACATGCCCTCTTCCAGACTCACCCACTGCTAACAGTTGTGTATGTTAACCTGCCATTTTTTTTCTCTCTCTCCCTTTCTGTACAAGCAATATATTTTCAGTTGCTTTTTTTTCTCTCTTGTAAAGAACTGACATTAGTTGTATTCACCCTGGCCATCTATTCATAAATACTTCAGTACATATTTTCAGACAGAAGTGGTAATCAGTTACTTATACATGGAGCGGGGAGATTTCCTAGAGACAGAGGGCTTCATGCACTGTATTAGCCCTGTTAACTTCTGAGGTAACTTCCTAGTTTCAAATGCAGTATGCCATGATTAATATGACAATTTCATTGACATTGTGATTGAAATGGAACAATAGATATTGTCCAGTCTAAACTAAACTTAATAAAATCACATTGAATAGTTGTTTTAAACTTCAGTATTTTCTGTGTGTGTGTGAGTGTACACTGTGTGTGAGTGCAGGTGAGTGTGTATGTGAGCAGGAGAGCACACCATGTGTGAGTGTAGGTAATTGTGTGCCATGAGGAGGTAAAGGACCACTTTCAGAAGTTCTTTCCTGCCAATACGGCTCTCAGAGATTGAGCCATCCATGACAAGTACATTTACTTGTTGAGTCAGCCTGTCCCCTAAACTTTTCTAAAACTGTGTGCTGAAATCCATTTAGAGTCCTGTATCTGAATGTGGGGATAGGAAACATCTGACAATAATAAAAGGGTGTTGAATGAGCAATGATGAACAATTAAACTCAAACATGTAATAAATTTGAGGTTTTTGTGGCAGTGTCTTCCATGATTCATTTGCAATCTCACTGTAGCCTCTGTTCTGAACACATTAAGTGCAACTTTGCACTGAGCATGTTGTCACCTCTATAACATCAGCAACACTGTCTACAGGAGCTTGGCTCAGATATGAGATGCATTTTTACTGTTCACATTAAGTTTTCTGTTCTTATACGAACATAATTTAGTTATACAAAACAAAAAGCCCTTTAAATGTTCCCTACTGTCATTCTTCAGCATATATCAAATAGGTATATCTTTGAATGATACTGTTAAACTGTTCGATTTTCAAAATTAGTTTGAGCTGCTCACTTGAGTTGCATGAAAAATGGTTCAATGAGTTTTGGTTTGAGATTAGCTCAGACAGAGTTTCAAAACTTTCTGAAATGGCCCTAAATACATATCTGCTCTTCTGTACTATGTACTTGTGTGAAGCAGCATTTCTAGCACTGTCCATCATAAAAGATCAAGCTGTCAGTCAACTCTCAAAGATATGGAAAATGCTCTATGTCCTGCACTAAAATAGTTAGCAAAGTTTCAGCCATTATGTAAGAATGGACAAGTATATCCATCTTGTTTAGGTAAGTTTGTTTTCTTTTTTTTAAGATTTGTTTATTTATCATGTATACAGTATAAAGAAGAGATATCATTATAGATGGTTGTGAGCCACCATGTGGATGCTGGGAATTGAACTCAGGACCTTGGGAAGAACAGTCAGTACTCTTAATCTCTGCGCCATCTCTCCAGCTCCGAATCAGATACTCTGGAACTGGAGATACAGGCCACGATAGCCTGTCTGGTCTGCATGCTGGAACCAAACCCCTCCCCTCTGTAAAGCACGAAGTACCATAAACTCCCTATTTCATCACAGTCTTTAGCAAGACAATCAAATCACTAGGGGAAAAGTGTCCTTACCTCGACTTTAACATAAACACTCACAATCCATAACAAAAGCTAGAAAATGTATTGTATCTTTGAGGGGTTTGTGTGTATATGTGTGTGTGTGTCTGTGTGTGTGGTTTTTGATATAGGGTCTCATGTAGTACAGGCTAGCCTCTGTGGTGATATATTATATATTTAATAAAATCAGTCTGAAATATCAGAGGACAAAATCACCCACAGTTAAGACATGAACGTCAGATGCCTTTAATTCCATCACTCAGGAGGCAGAGGCAGGAGGATCTCTATGAGTTTGAGGCCAGCCTGGTCTACAAAGCAAGTTCTAGGACAACCAGGATTGTTACAAAGAAAACTCTGTCTCAAAAAAAAAAAAAAAAAAAAAAAACAAAAAACAAAAAAACAAACAAAAAAACCCAAAAGGCTGAAGAGATGGCTCTGTTCGCTAACATTTCAGACTATTTTATTAAATATACAATATATCACCACAAACCTCAAACCCCCTGGGCTTTATGCTGCTAAGTGCTTCTATGCTATTGTTGCTGGCACCATCCATCACTGACAATAGAACACAGCTTTCTTAATTTTCCAGTATGCACTGAAGCCAGTGCTCGCAAAACCTTGAGTACTTGTGACTATTGGGGCATCTAGCCTGTGGACTTAGCAACTATAGATTGTCAGCCTCTGCAGAGTGCATCCACTGCTGGACTACCCAGGATTATGTAAACCAACTATTAACTTCCTTTGTAATTAATATTAATTCAATTGATTTGATCCTCTAAAGAATCCTGACTAATACAATCACCAAGCCCAGTTTTATATAGTGCTAGGGACTAAATCCAAAGGGTAGAGTGAGGAGCTCATGAATGCCAAGTGAGCACTCAGCCAACTGAGCCACATATCCAGCCCCATTTTCATTTGTTTCTACAGAACACATGCAACACAAGGAGAATTTGTGTAAAATTCATTGTATTTTATTCTCCAGACTTAAATACTTTTTGAAAAACTAAAATATAGTAAAACTTTCTCTGACATAATAGGTGGTAAAGACACTATAGAAACTCTCATGCACCTTCAAAAATTACTGTAAGAATTGCTTTATAATTGTAACAAATATGGATGGAAAATGTCAGCTAAAATTATAAAGCAATTAAATAAATTAACAGGGCTGCCAAATAGATACATTAGGATCCCAGACTGAGCCAAAAACTAATCTATATGTTATTAAGAGGAGATGCTTTACCATTCAGTATACGTTTAAAAACTGATCTTCAAGGCAATGGGAGACAAAAAAGAAAAACCAGACTTTGGAGTCTGGTGGTGGTTAGAACTGGGTTTGTACTTGAGTTGGAATATTAATGTACTGCACAGACCACTAACTGGAGCTGTCTACCTCTCTTGTTACATACACTAGGGATGCATGAAATACAATAGTAACAAACTATATCTTATCCTCAGAAGGCGCTTCAAACAGAGGAGAAGGATCGCCTCTCGTTGGTGCTTCTATCACTAGACCAAACAAGCTCTTGCCAGATTCAGACACCATGGTACCTCCAGTGATTAGTGGTATTTGTTCTTTATATTTCCTAGTTCAGAGTGTTTATGAGATAGCTAAAGCCTAAAGAGAACCTGAGAATGAGCAGCAATGCTAAATTTGCAAATTCATGTCAGTAGGGAGAAAGAATGACCTCAGTAGAAAATCTTCAGAGAGAAGACCCCAGTGCTGTGTAACTGACTACACTACAACCCAACACTGTCTGCAAAGTTCACACTTGAGTGTAACTGAATTGCCCCCCCCCCAAAAAAAAAGGAGAAACATTTCAGACTATAAGTTTATGATTTTGTGCCAGGTTGGGACATTCACAGCTATCCTAGGACACAGGTGGTCTGTGGGTCTCAGGCTGGATACACTGGGCAGATGACTTGGGAAGAGGGAGGCTCACTTTGGGGTATTTATATACTAATTACAAGCACCCATGAAGAGAGTAGACAGTGGGTCCCACACAGCACACCAAAAGTGCTAACAGGAAAAGCTGTCAGCCTCTCAGGCCCTGGGCAGCAGAATGTCCCAGAGAGTTAGCATCTCTATGTCAAGCACCAATGACAGAAAGGCAGAAAGACAGGAGAGCAGAGTGAAATCTGAAAGGTGGTTCATTACCACAATACTTGCTAAATAAGCCAGGTGATATGACAGGTTAAAGGTTAAACATACACACATATTCACAAGAGAGAGAGAGAGAGAGAGAGAGAGAGAGAGAGAGAGAGAGAGAGAGAGAGAGAGAGATATCTGAGGTCTGTCTGTACTTCAGGCCCATGAAAGCCTACGTACCCTAGAGTTAGAGATGACAGGACAGACAGACAATCTACAGAAACTATACAAATCACAACAGCACCAGATACACAGAAATAGTCACAAAATTAAGTGGCTATCAATATTATGAATCATGCTAGTCTTTTCAAAAAGCAAAAATGTTCTTTTAATTTTAGGCAGTACTTTGATTAGAGGCTAACAGTCGTGACAGTCCTCAGATGCTTACAGACCTCTCTACAAGCTCCAATCAGAACCACTTCATCAACATTAAACACAACGTGAACAAAGATGCACATTCCAGAAGGCATTCATATCAGCTTCTTAGCTCCTGGTCTACTCTATCATTAGTTCTAATTACTAAATACCATGGCCAAAAGGGCTGACTTCAGACAACTCATGGTGGAAACGTTACCTAAGAGAAAACTAATAGGTTCAAATAGTTCCAAAAGTAACACATAGCTCTATGAGTGATTTAAAAAAAGGTCAATGTTGGCAGATGCTCAACTGTCTATCTGAATATGGCACCTCTATAAATAAAGATGAGAGAGTCATCTGTGTATCACATGTAAGTTAAAATGTCTTGGAGATCAAACACTATCTCTTTGTAAACTGCTTTAAGTTAATAATCAGTACCTCTTAGGCAGGTCACAATGGTCTCAGTATCACAGTCTTGGTCAACAAAACACTAAGCTATACAACAGGCTCCACTTCTCCTTCCCTCTTTCCCTCCTTCCCTCTTTTAGGAGCTAGTTCTTTGCCTGAGTGGAAAAATGAGCCCCTCAGTGTGGGGAGTGGGGGTGGGGTGGGGGGGAAGAGGTTTGCACTCAGCATTCCAGAGAAGCATTCCAGAGACATTGCTGAATGAACTGCAACTTGCATCTCACTTTGACAGCGGCAGCATGGCAGCTGCCAAGCCTTGTCTGATAAGGTATTTATCCTCACATGGAATGCGGCCACTCCAAAGCAAAAATCTCAGACACTGTCACATCAGTCAAGACAAGATGTCATGAAACAGGAAGGCTACCACTGAGGGAGGGACAGCAATAGAGACTGTAATTAAAGAGTTAGTTGGGGGTGGGGGGGGGAAGGCTGGAGAGATGGCTCAGAGGTTAAGAGCACAGACTGTTCTTCCAGAGGTCCTGAGCTCAATTCCCAGCAGCCACATGGTGGCTCACAACCATCTATAATGACAACTGGTATCCTCTTCTGTATATTGTATACATAATAAAAATAAATAATTTTAAAAAAAGTTAGTGCTACAACTCAGTCTGGAAGCCTATGCAAAAGCTGCTCTTAAAGGGTGCATATGCATAACTAAGGAAGAAAAGAAATCAAGAAAAATTGTGAGCTTCCCTCCATATTTCTTCTTCCTTTGTTCATTCACTCAACCTTACTATCCAGGCACCAGCTTAGAGTTACAAAGGTCATGGAGGGAGGCTTGGCAGAGGACAGACAGACACACAGTAGAAACATGGTAGAAGGCGAGGGACTTTGAGAGCCCTGAGGAGGGCTCCCTATAAAGGAGATAAGACAGAGCTTTAATAAAGAGCAGACATCTAAGCTGAACCTTAAAAGGAAAGTAAGAAACCTGTCAGAGAAAGAACGTATACACAGAGAAGAAGGTGACTGTACACAGAAAGGAGTCTGTATGGCTGGAACCTGAGGCAGGGTCCGGGAAACAAGTTGCATATGCCCAGGACAGTCACTAATGGGACACAAGACAAAATACTTAGAACATGATGAGACACTGTGTGTGTGTGTGTGGGGGGACCACACAAGGTGTTGCAAAGTCAGGAGGTTGGTCACGCCTACAAGAGCTTACCTACTTCATAAGCTTCCCTGCTGGAGAGACACTAGCTGAGCTTAGACCAACACCTTCCATCAGAAGAGCATCAAAGGGCTTCTGTGAGCTGCAGAACACCCCTCATCCTTCACACTCAGACCTCTGCCTGCTTCTGCATTTAGCTCTCCTTTCTGTACTCATTTCCGCCTAGAGAGGGAGAGTGATTTACAGTGATAAATATAATTAAGTTCTACATGATGACCTTTTCTTTCTACTTTGGAAACAAAGTTCTTGAATAAAGAGTAAGACAAAAGCGAGAACAGACGCAACAGAAATAGGAGTGTGTGACGGAATTAAACAGGTGACGTGGATGGTATGTGAACTGTACCTCAATGGAGCTGTTGAAATTAAAAATAATAACCCAGAAGTGGGTGAGAAGTGAGCAGCATGGCATTTCGAAGTATGACTAAACAAAAGTTCACTTGTTCCTCTGCTCATCAGTCAACAGACTACTGTCACTCTCAGTTCTGATCTGTGACACCCATCACAACACACATGCTGAGGAAGTCAAGATGACCTGGGACTAGGGGAGATTTATCTTTTCATTTCCAATGGCCAATCTATCTTCTACAGTGTGGAGAAAAGAAATTCAACCCCCCACTGGCAGATACCTGCTCATGAGATCATCCTTCCACACACTGAGGTCAGGGAATATCAGCCAATGAAGGTTCTAAAACACTACAGATCACAAGAACTATTGTTCCTATTTCAACACAGGATGACTGATTCTCCCAATCCAGAGCTTCCACAGGCATCAGTAAAGAAACTCAACAGCTAAGAGCACTGACTGCTCTTCCAGAGGACTGGGGTTCAATTCCCAGCATCCACATGGTAGCTCACAACTGTCTGTAGTTCCAGTTCCAGGCAAACACCAAGGCAAATACATAAAAAAAAGTTTAAAAGAAAAAATAGCAAGCACACATACACAATTCAAAAGAAATTAAAAAAAAAAAAAGGAAAGACCTCTGTTTTCTCAGGCATAGGCTAAAGAGTCAAAATAACCACACACCAGCACAGACCATCCTAAGCCTGCCACAGAAGCCCACATCACCCCAGCTGACTCATGTTAAAAACCATATCATGGCCAGGGGAGGTGGCTCAGGAGGCAAAGTGTTTTCTAGACAAGCATGAGTGCCGCCTGTACCCACAGTTTAGAAAGCCAGATGTGGTGATACAGGTTTGTAACCTAAGTGCTGAGTAGATGAAGACTGTGAATCTCTATGACGTTCCAGGAGGTCGGTCCAGTTTATAAACCCCATGTCTCAGTGAGAGACTCAAGGTTTTAGCACCTGAGAAATGACATCAAAAATGGACCTCTGGACTGCACTATATGTGCACGTAGATATATATACACACATGCACAACATACATACATACACAGACATATACATACACACAAACATGCATACACATATACAAAACACACTAGGCACAGAACATTTTATAACTGGATAAGTCCAATGAGGTGTGATGTATCTTCTTGTTTAGTCCAAACACCAATTTCACTTTCTAAATTCCTGATCTACTAGTTTTGTACATAGGACATAAATATCAAGTGATTTTTCAAGCAAAGACAAACACTATTTTTCCATTACTTTTTAAAAACTGAGGTCATTTTGTTTTGTTGATTTGTTCAAAATCAAGCCATGTAGCTCACAATCAGGTCCAAGAGATCAGTGGGGAAAAAAAATAAATGAAACAGCTTCCCAAAAATGTAACCATAGTAACACTACAGATGTGTCAAGCAGTGGTGTGCTCATTTGCTTCATCCCCATTTGGAGTCTAAGTAGGGGAAAAGGACACAAGGAACAGTCATGAGGCTGCAATTACTGAATTCTGAAAAGTTGCACTTAACCTGCAACTGTAACTTACAAGCAGTCACAGGACAGCTAAGAAATGGCCCTAGGAGGTTCACAAATCCAAAAGATGAGGGTCTGCTCTGAACTCCCCATGACTCTGTTTCCTCATGTGCTTTCAGAGACCAGTGTGACACTGTAGATCAAGCTGGATCATACATACAACCTCAGTCCTATTACCCAGAATCACATTCTCAGTCAAAACTGTGTTACTAGATCAATAAAAAGGGGGACTAGAATCCCTACCCCATTGGAAAGACTACAATTAGGAATTGCAATTAATCTAAATATATATGAAATCATTCAAGGATATTATTGGGATTATAGTTTTCAATTCAGTATGAAAAAGTTGAAATGATGGGGCTGGAGAGATGGCTCAGCGGTTAAGAGCACGGACTCCTCTTCCAGAGGATGGGGATTCAATTCCCAGCACCCACATGACAGCTCACAACTGTCTGTAGTTCCAGTTCCAGGCAAACACCGAGGCAAATAAATAAATTTAAAAAAAAAAAGAAAAAGTTGAAATGAGAGTCTAAGTCAGGTTAACAGGTCACCTTTTCTCGGTCTGATGAAGCAGCCAGTGAACAGAGGGAACTATAGAGTGCTGTCCCAACTTACCTGCCATATTCCTCTTCTCCGAAGAGCCTCGATTTACTACCAAGTAAAATGGACGGCAACAGATTATTCAAGAAACTGATTTTCTAAGGTTCTCAAATCTATGCAAAGTCCTTGGTTAGTTACACTTGTGACTCTATAGAAGTATCAGCAAACATCGGCAGTCTAACTATTACCTACAAAATATCATATTTTAAAGGAAACTATTTCTAGACAACAGATCATGGTCACAGGAGGACTTTGTGGATATTAAAGTATTCTTCCTCTAGGAGGCAATGTCTTAAAAACTCTTTGAAAAGTCAAATGACCAAGTGACAGAACACAGAAAGTGAAATTCCCAGTAATAAAACCAGAATCACTCTTTCCTTGAGGTGTGAATGAAGAAAATAAATGCCATGTAGTCTCAGGAGGTAGAGGTAAAATCAGCCTGTTCATGGACACAGTGCATTCATGTCTCACTCTAAGGCAATTTACCACTCAGATCAATACACTGCCTGCTTATTCTTACCCCAAAGGCTTTCCTTTCAGAGGCCTGATGTTCTGTATCTTACTTGTTCAAATTTGATAACATTGAATGGTTTTTAGAATTTGGAATTTTTAATCTGTGAAATTTCTTTTTCCTATAATCCAGACTTGGGGATTTGAAATCTGCTTGTATGGAAGGAAGGCACACAGAAGGAGAGTATATAGTTGTATTCTCTCCAATGAGGGCCATTAAAAGATGCAGTGGCCTCTACCCAGGTCAGTCTCAGGATCTCTGCCTGGCTCACTCCATTAATCACAACAATGGCTCCATTTCAAGAGGATTAACGCTGTCGAGGTTTTACAAACTGTTTACACGCTTCAGCCCATTTATACTTCACTGAAGAACCATGAAGCTAACATGACTGACACGTTCCTTACACAGATCAGACAGTGAACTCACAAAAGGCAGAGATAATTTGCTCAGCATTTAAAACTAGCAAGTAGCTGAGCCAAATTGAAATCCAGTCACATAGTAACACCATGGCATCATGCTGTCCGGTCCACTGTCAACCATCATTTGCTTTGCTTAGGGCATCATTAGGTGGACTCGCTAAGTGTGCCAGAGCCATCATTGAGCTTCTTTCTCCTCTTTGCACACATGTAAGCACTCACACACCAGCAGTGAGACACTAAAGTCAGCTACTTACAAGGCACAGCATGACGGTAGAGGTTGTCCCTTATGGTCTGCTGGAGCTCATGATCCGGAGACCCCTTCTGGAAGCGCTGGTTGAGGAAGTGTCTCAGGTCCTTGGTGAGCCTTCCTCCTGTAGAAAATACATAAAACAGACAGAACATCAACAACACAGGGCTTTCTAAACAGCAAGCAGTCAGAGCTGAGTGTGAGAGAGCAGCAGTGTCCAGTGAATCCAGCCCATAGACCCTCAGTGACTGTGAGGAAGTGCATCTGTCTCCCTCTGCAGTGGAAAAGCCACAAGAATGCAACAAAGGGAAAACAGCATGGACAAAACTAAGGTGTGGGCTTTATCACATGCACTACTAGAAAGCTAAATAAGGGAGAATTTCCTCTAGGCTTTCCATTTAAATGGGTGCCAGTGACATTCACAGACACACCCAGCTGAAACTGCAAAGAGGACAATCCAGCCATAATTGTCAAATTATAAAGCAATCTTCACTGGTTACTCTTGCAAGCCTGTTCAGAACTCAGGTGGAATCTACTGTAGCAAGTAAATAAAAATAAAAGCAAGCCAAGAAACAACAAAAGGGAACTGATTCAGTACAGAGCAGCCTACCTTCATAGTAACTGCTAAGAATATATGAGCTACACCTCCACATGCCACTCACAAGGAAGGAGCTTGGAAAATAGCTTTCAAGGTCTGAACCCTGTCTATGTTTTTTAAACTTTATTTAACTGCTATATATAAAAGCAGGAAAAATTCATATCTTAAGTATATAGGAAAGTATCATGTAATGTTTAAACACAGGTATACACTGCACAATGGTTAAGGTGGCTTTAATTTGTGAAAACTTTCAAAATTCTATCTTCTAGCTTTTAAAGTGTAGACTACCATGCTATCATGCCAGGGTATCCTTCTCGGTGGGAGTAAACCAGTTTCTTGTTTCCACTTGAACAGGACAAACCTTCCCCTCTATTTCCCAGGCCAGTGAACACCATTCTAACACTCTTCTCTCAATTAGCATGAAATCAGCTTTTATATTCTATGCATGAGTGAGATACTAGATCTAACTTGTCTGTCTTTATGTTCTTTTTGTGCAAAAAAAGAAAAAAAGCCTAAATAGGAAAAGGACTGAGGCACAGTTTAGCCAGTTTGAGACTGTTTAGTCCTCAGAAACAAATAAAAACAACAAAATATACAAACTACAAAATAAGAGAACACATATTGATAGAAGAAATCTTAGATCTTTAATCCCGTCACTGGGAGGGATCTAAGTTCAAGACCAGCTCCTTAATATATAGAGTGGATTCCAGGACAGCCAGAGCTACATAGAGAAACCTTGCCTGGAAAAAAAAAAACAAAAAAACAAAAAAACAAAAAAAAAAAAAAAAACAAAAAAACAAAAAAACACCATCAACGGGGCTGGAGAGATGGCTCAGCGGTTAAGAGCACCGTCTGCTCTTCCAGAGGACCCGGGTTCGATTCCCAGCACCCGCATGGCAGCTAACAACTGTCTGTAGTTCCAGTTCCAGGCAAATAAATAAATAATAAATAAATAAAGTTAAAAAAAAAAAAAACACCATCAACAAAGAGTGTCTTTCAGTTTTTATACAAAATTAAAATCAGTCAGAGGCATTTTCAGCATCAATGACACAGCCACTGGTCACCAAGTGAGCCACAGAACAACAGAAGACTAACTCAGGACTAAGACCAGGATGCTCACATGATGATATTTCCCACTATGGCAAAAAACTACTAGTCTTGCTTGTCACACCTCATTTTGACAAAAACTTATGAAACTATTTTATTTCAGTTGTATTAAAACCAATGTTCAAGTTGGCAAAAGGAAAATACATACATTAATAATCAAACTTAACACCATTCAGTCATTTATCAGCTATCTAAGAATGAAGTAAGCACTGCCTTTACCTGCTATCTAGACAGACAGACAGACAAGATGATTCAAAAGTTCAGAAAACACAACACAATGCTGACACATACAACTAGATAATAAGAACATACAAATTCAAACCACAAAGAGATCCCACTACATAGTCACCAGAAGAACAAAATTTAGAGTGAATAAATATATCACCTTCTGTCAAGGTTACAAAACAAAGCTTTATATATACAGCTAAAGAGTGTATAAGGAGGCTCAGCCTCATAGGAGCACAATTTAACAATACCTTAAGTCAAATTTCCACAGAACAAGTAACTGGATTTTACTGGAAATGAAGAGCATGAAAATAAGAAAACACAGATGACCTGATACAGCAATCTTAATGAGGACAGCCAAAAATTATTATAGACAATCCAAATGTTTATGCAGAGGTAATGAAACAGAATGTGGTTTGTTCAATGAAGTCCCACACTACACTTAAAAAAGAAAGACTACAAATACATGAGGAATATCGATAGCCCTCAAGCATTAGCATTGAACACAAAGGCCAGACACAAAAGGGAACAAAACTTCAACCACAAAGTTTTAACATGTTCCCCCCAGAATAGAGAGGAACAAAGACTAAAAGCATTGCTGTCAGTGTATGAAGTAGCTGGATCTGTAGAGTCCATGGATGTTACCTTAGGCACCAGTTTACATGAAGGGTACTAGGAAACAATATACTACATTCTTTTCTTTTTTTTTTTTAAACTTTATTTATTTATTTGCCTTGGTGTTTGCCTGGAATTGGAACTACAGACAGTTGTGAGCTGCCATGTGGGTGCTGGGAATCGAACCCGGGTTCTCTGGAAGAGCAGACGGTGCTCTTAACCGCTGAGCCATCTCTCCAGCCCCAATATACTACATTCTATGAGTCAACAACAACCACATAACTATTTTCAAGTAACTTTAAAAATTATTTAGTTTTATTTTATGTGCATTGGTATAAGGGTGTCAGATCTCCTAGAACTAGAGTTACAGAGGTTGTGAGCTACCATGTTGGTACTGGGAATTACACCTGGATCCTCTAGAAAAGCAGCCAGTGCTCTTAACTGCTGAGCCATCTCTCCAGCTCTCCAAATAACTGTTTAAGAAACAGAGAAGACAATAAACTCTTTGAGGGAGATGCAATCTAAAATTGTCTGACTGTGTGGCACAACACAGATTCTATGCATCAGAATGCACAGACCCATACAGAAAACAAAGCTAGACGGGGTGGCTGGCAGAGTGAATATCATATGCTAGGCACTGTGCTAGATGCTTAGTTCCCAAATGGAAAGAAAGGGCAAATC
This sequence comes from Sigmodon hispidus, assembly GCA_004025045.1. NCBI lineage: Eukaryota > Metazoa > Chordata > Mammalia > Rodentia > Cricetidae > Sigmodon > Sigmodon hispidus. Next base: position 157,062 of record PVIH01001907.1, read on the forward strand.
TTGGCAGTGAACAAACACAGGCCCAGGTATGGATCCGGTTCCATTACTCATGGCTCGTGAGTCTCTCTTCTCTCACTCGTAAAAATAGAACAATGATATAATAGTAGCTGCATCACATGGCTGCTGTAAACATCAGAGGGGATGACATGTCAGCATAGTGCAGGGCAGAGTGGAAGCACTTACCGAAAGATAAAAATTGTAATCACTACAGTGTCAAGTGGACAATTTTTGAGGTGAGGGAAAAAGAACTAGCCCAAATATGAATTACCATTCTTATTCAAAAACAAAAAATTACATAAATATGAACATTACTCAAATGGGTTAGAAATAACAGAAGACAGAACAGACGGGAGAGAGTTTGAACTGAAGAATATTTCCAGTGCTTCTACAAATTAGTGAAAAATCTTTTTGTGCTAATATGGTGTGTTCTTAGGTAAACAGGCTGAGGTTGAGGAAAGAATGCTAACTGGTAAATCACTGGTAGGTGTGATAGTCACACTTCCTAAACTCTAGCCCCAGGGGTAAGGTACACTTGAATGACACTATCTAGGTGATACTTGGCATAGAAAAGTCTTATCAAATTACTGACATGAGGAAGACATTGACAGGCCCAGTGGGCAGAGGTATTTGCTGCCAAGCCTGAGGTCAGTCCCTAGAACCCACATGGTAGAGAACTAACTGCTGCATGTTGTCACTTAACACATTTACTGTAGCACTTATGCTCCCATGGACACACACATGTAAAAAATAAAAATTTAAGAGGCACTGAATACTATTTGAGCTATGAGTAGCAAAGAAGTCTGTGATATCTAAATATCCCATTAGGCTCCAAAACAAATTCAAGAGAATGTAAGAGATACATTTCTTTCCCTACATGGACCACAGGTGCATACATCTATAGGCATCATCAACATAAATCAGGTTTTTAGATGGAATGACATTATTAAACATTCTGCTGCCTTATCCTTGATCTTAGGCTCCAACTAAGCAAGCCAGTTATAGTTTACGGTCATCAGAATCTTGTCTTCTGTGACTGTGCAAAGGGCAGGTTAACTATGCTGCCAGTTAACATTTATTCTGCAGTCCCTGACATTTGGATGAGAAAAGCCTCCACCTTCACATTCCATTAAGAATATTGTACTTTGAGCATCTAATCTCAAATTAATTGCCAATTATTCAGAGGACAAGTCATTAAATCTTTTCCTAATTGTCAAGGACATTGAGACAATGAAATAATAAATTGTAAGGTGGATAAATAATAAACTGTAAGTATGTTGTGGCATTTTTACTTTCATTCAAATTCAAGATTTGTTTTGTAAATGGAGGAAAGAACATAGGTCAAAAGTATGTAGAGCCTAGAGGTCAAAAGTATGTAGAGCCTTGCCCAAGAAAAAGGTTCAGAACTAGGGCTAGGGAGACTGCCCTAAGTGAGGAAAGTGTCTGGTCTACAAACATGACCAGGATTCAAATCCCCAGGAACCATATAAAGAGCTAGTTGGCAGGATAAGCCTCTAACAACAGTGTGAGGGAGATGGGGATAAGTGGATTGCTGGAGTTACTGGGCAGCCAGCCTGGCCAAACTGATTTGGTGAGAGACCCTGTCTCAAAGAAATGAGAAGGAAAGAAGTGTGTGGTGGGTCAGGACTATCACCCCAGCACTTGGGAGGCAGAGGCAAACATATCTCTGTGAGTATGAGGCCAGCCTGGTCTACAGAGTGAGCTCCAGGGACAGCCAGAGCAAATAGTGAGATCCTGTCTTTAAAAACCCACACTCAAAAAACACCCTCAAAGAAAGGAAGAAAAAAGTTAGGTGAAATCCAACTGAAGAAGACAGTCAACTTCTAGTTTCCAAACATATGTATGCACCTGCACAGACACCTATGTGAACAGGTGTACATGTCCATCTGAACACACACACAGGCACACTCATATGCACACGTGTACACACACCCACTCCACGTGTTCAGAGATCATTGCAAGTAGTTTTAAAAATTTAAAAGAGGACAACATAGGAATTCTGTATCTTTAAAATTTCAAAATATATCTCTATCATAGATATACCATAAATTAGGTTCAATTTTGAATACACCATGATTCATTTGTCTCCATAAGAAGATCAGGGTATTTTTCAATACATACCATGTTGCTATAAACGCTAGTGTGATGACATGGAGAAAAAAATGCCCAAAAGGTCAGGAAATGGATTTCCATGGAGCAGAAGCTTAGTCTGCAAGCAACTGCATGAGTTAGGCTTGGGGCTCCTGAGGGGTATTTGAGGACATATCTCATGGGCAGAACAGTTATTCATCCCATTTTTTTCCTATGTCTTCAGGCATATCATGTTTCTTTCCTTTGGGGCTTCAGCCTGGACTTCAACTGTGAAACAACATTTTCTGTCTCTTTCTGAGCAGAAGCATGAGCTATCTACACCAATACCATAATGAAATCCATTACTTTGGATGATAATTTCAATACAAATATTTTAATTCAGGGGAACAAAAGAAAATTTATTTTTAGTAAATCAAAATTCTCTGTATTTTTCTTATAAGTTTTAGGTAACTATAAATTTGTACAAAAAAATATAGTTTGAAAGGAAGAGAACAGGATAATTATCAACACTAACCAAGTCACTCTGACCTCCAACTAGGTCATTTGTGTCACAGAATGTCAACATGATGTTATTCATATTTCTTTCTAATATCTTTTCCCCAAATATCTAATATCATTTCCACATCTCTCACCTGTAAAAGAAATTAGAGAGTCAGTGTTCAATACAAAAGAGTCTCAGCTGGAGATGTTCAAAAAGTTCTAGAAATGGAGGGTGGTGATGGCTGCAGAGTAATGTGAATAGGCTTGATGCCAAAACCTTCTCCTTGAAGTTAAAATAAAGTCATATGCATATTTTACCACAATAACAAAGTGATATGAATGATCAACCCCGAGAAACAAGCCAGTCACAGAGGCACATACTTGCAATCTCAGCACTTAAGGGTTGAAACTGGAGTATGAAGGGATCAAAAGCAGCCTGAACTGCATAGTGAGATCCTGACAGCAAAACACAAACAGAAAATTTTAAAATTTATGTGTGTGGGTATTTTGCCTGTATGTATTTGTGTATCATATACATATATATGGAAGCCAGAAAAAAATGTTGGATACCCTGGAACTGCAGTTACTAATGGTTGTGTGCTTTCTTGTGGGTACTGCAAATCAAACCTGAGTGAGTAGCCAGAGCTCCTGACTGCTGGATGAGCCACTTCTCCAACCCTTCAAAGAAAAATATTTAAAAATACTTAGAGCTGTACAACAGAGTAAAACCATTTTAACCCTATTTGCACACTTTTTATTAATTGTATTTATTTTTGCATGGATGTATCCATACACTCAATTCATAAAATCATAGCTATACAGACATATTGTATCCTTGAATTACAACAAATATCCTTATAAAATATCTATACAGAGGAGCAAATGCATCAACTCATTCAGTGGATTCATTCATTCATTCAACTCATTCATTAAGTGCCTACAGACAAATATGCTATGAACCCTGAGGATATGCTGTTCCTAAGCAGGTAGTGGCACTGATGTCTGAGACAGGAATAGCCTGTGGATGGAGGTAATTATTGGGATGGCACCTACTTCTGCAAAGAGTGGAGGAAAGGATTCGAAGCAGGGTTAACAGCATGTGTGACAGGTTCCCAAGCAGTGAAAAGGAAGGCCTGCAGGAATGAGCATAGAGTGTCCTTAAGGAGGAACTTGAGAAGAGTCAAAGGGCTTTGAAGGTTGTGACAAGGAACTTGGATTTTATTTGAAAGTGCAGGAGAAACGTGCTGAGGAGACTCCAGGAGAGCAGAGAAAGGTGTGCTGTGAATTTTCAGGCACAGTGGGCTGTGTAGTAGCAGGTGACAGGAAGAAGCTGGTACATCCACACTAGCTGAAAAGGAGTGTGAACCTAGGAAAGGGCAGAGAAGAGCAGTAGAGGATAGAAGATGTGATTTAATGCGGGAGCTGGTTGAATAAAAATAACCCCCATAAGCTCATATACTGAATTGAACTCTTTGATCCCCAGTCAGTCACAGTCTGGGAAGGTTCTAGAAGCTTTAGGAAGCCGAGTCTTGCTAAAGTAAGCATGACACTAGGGGCAGGCTTTGAGGTTTTATAGCCTGGCCCCACTTCCTTTTCTCTTTCTGCTTCCTGTTGGAACACATGAAATGTGATCTCTGTGCTTCCTGTTTGTCAGGCAAGTATCAGGTTCCTGATTCCATGCCATGATGAACTCTGTTTAAGTCAGAATAAACACTATCCTTCTCTAAACTGCTTTTGGTCACAGCATTTTATCACAGCAACAGAAAAGCATCAAGTTTTTTTCTAACTGGCAATGAATAGATCCCACAGCCAAAGAGTTCAGTTGGTCCCTATTAACTATGACTAAACTTGTCAGATCATAGTATATATGAGGTAATCCTACATTTTATAACATCTTGTAGACATTTGCAAAATATAGTTGTGTTTCAAATCAATTCATATCACCTGCGTATCTGTAAGAAGGAACTAAACAGAAGTCATTTTGAATAAAACTTCCATCTTGAAAAAGAATCACATAAAGTTTAACTAGCTAACACCTCCCCAGCCCTCCCCTGGTAACTGATGTCACTGTCATTCTAGTTGGCAAGAAGAGACAGGAATGGGCAGGCCACTGCACCACACTAGAGTAAACCAACCAATGAAAATAAGGTAAGGGTACCCACAGAACAATGTTCCTAGAGAGTCCCTAATCTTTGAATTCTAATTGGTAGAAAAATGTAACTGTAACTTGGCACAAATGTTTGTGGTGTTTCTTCTTACATATTTGGTCAGCTCCTGGGTCTGTGCTGCTGTCCCTGACTAGTCAGTTTCTGTCATGCTGCCTAATCCAGAGTCTTGTTTTGTGTAACCCCTCCTGTCTGCTTGGGTTGTTTTGAAGCCTTGGACCAACTGTACTGTTGGAAGTTCCACCCTAGCCCCTCCTCCCTCTCCAAACCCTGCCCCTCAGAAAGCCCGCCAAGCAACGGTTCTCCCCTGGAGCTGCTCAAAACCAAGCCTACAGGGTATGTAAGCTCTGGCCCATAAACCTGCAGCATGGTTTCTCTTTCTTCCTTCCCCCAAGATCACCTGTGAGTGCTCTCCTCAGATTAAACCTGGTTTTATTAATTTGGCTTGATTTGGCTTATTCCATGAGCAGAGAAACCCATTACCCAGGGATTCAAAATACTTATCACTCACAACATGTCTATTACCAATAGGTAAGCATGTACATTATATTCTGTGTACAAAATCCATCTGTAGCTTGATGTTATGCCACAGGCCTAAAATTTTGGCATTTGGAAGGTGGAGGCAGGATCAAGTATTCAGGTTCATCCTTGGCTGTATAAAGAGATTGCACATCACAACAGACAGAGTAATCTATCTGTATTTGTTATTTTCATGATCCTTGATGTAGTGACACTGGAACAAAAGCCTGGACATGTTTAAGCTCTTGAAACAAATTCTCTCCAGAAGAATTTGTCTTAGTTTCCCACAGTCCACTTGATCTTTTCCTTATTACTTTTTGAAGTTTTATAACTAGGCTGACCTCAAATGGATTTTCCTGCTGGTAGGTGCAAAGGCCCCAACTCTTAATCCCAACCCCATGGCAGTGATGAAATTGTCCTAAACAAAAAAGTTCTTACTGGATAAAGAAGCTCAAAGTCTGTTTTCTGTTTACCAGGACCACCCTAAATCTTCCTATAAAAGACAACTACCTAGGGCAAAAACAACTAATTTAGTCTGGATGACCAGTATCAGCTCAATGACTCCACCCCATTGTTGCATAAAATCTGCTTGTTCTTGCACCATTTTGCTGTTCTTTCTGCCCCCACCTCTTGTAGCCTTTGCAGTTTTGATCCCAAATAAACTTTTTTTTCTACCCCTGAAGTGGTCTAGTTCAGGAGTTTTACTGTGTCTTTGTTTATACTTGCCTCTACTTCATATGTGCTGAGATTATAGATGGGTACCACATCATAACTTCAAATGGCTCAAAACTGGTATAGAGATTAATCATGTACCAGACATTTGGATGCCCTATCTAATAATACAATGCAAACTTTAAATATATTATTGCTGAAATTCCTTGTAAATGAAATTACTTGATTCCCAAAGGTCACACCAATTTCTACTAAAGTATAGGAAAAAAAAAAACTTCAGGTGCTGGAGAGATGGCTCAGCAGTTAAGAGCACTGACTGTTCTTCTGGAGGACCTGAGTTCAATTCCCAGCATCCATATGGCAGCTAACAACTGTCTGTATATTCCAAGATCTGACATTCTTACACAGTTATACACGCAGGCAAAACACCAGTTCATATAAAATAAAAATAAATATTTTTAAAAAAGAAAAAAAACTTCAGTTATCACTCATGTGACAAAGAATGTTGAAATGAGAATGGGTTTTCTCTTTTAATTAGTTTCTCCTAATCTTGACAAACTGCTCTTTATAGAAAGTTAACTTAGAGAATGGCCTGTTGAGAATTAATGAATGACTGTCATTATCATGTGTATTTAACCAAAAGAGAACCCTACTATATAAAAACCACATAAGCTGGGAACACTGAATATGTCAAGTCTTTAAATAGTTACTTCAAACTTCTTTATTCCAAAATACTCATTCAAGTTCATCCTTGGATGGATAAAGAGTCTGACACCAGCCTACAGGAGATTGTGTATCATAATTAAAGGAGTGGTCTAAACCAGTGCTGGCTACATTTTTCCACATAGGATGAAATTTAAGTACCTTTTCCCAGCCTTAAGAGCACAGGCTATGCAACTACTCCATTCTGTCTTGGTGCTATGAAAGTCAACAGGGGCCATAAGAAAATAAGAATGCTTCCCATCAAAACTGTATTTACAAAACAGGAGAGATAGCCAGACAAGATGGGGCATACCTATAATACTAAAAAAAAGGCAGGAGGCTGAGGAGGAGGATGGTGTGGGATCTATAGTGAGATCCTAGCAAAAAAGACTAGAAGAAGAAGAGGAAGAGGAGAGAGAGAGGGGATGAGAAAGGCTAACAGATATGGTCTCAGAGCTATAGCTTATGAATGAGAATCCTAAAAGAAAATACTTCTAAAACTACTGCAATGAAACTTTATACTTTCATTACACATTTTCCTACTGCACCATTAGCCACTCCATGACCATCTATTGGCCAGACCTAACATCCTGATAGATGGATGGATAGATAGATAGATGATAGATAGATAGATAGATAGATAGATAGACAGACAGACAGATAGATAACTGCCTTGGAATGTACAAACCCTATTCTCTACCAATGGAACTGCTAAAAATGAGGTCAGATACCAGCTGAGGCTCAAAGTTGAGATTCTGACATCATTTTGGAACCTCCACCCTGATGTTTTCACCAAGAAATTTTTTAAATGCTTGATTTAGCTGGGCTTGGTAGTACATGCCTTTAATCCCAGCATTTGGGAAGCAGAGGTAGGCAGATCTCTGAGTTAGAGGCCAGTCTGATCTACATAGAAAGAGTTAACACGGGAAGTCCTGTCTCTGGAAAAACACAAAAGGAAAAGAAAGGCTACAACAACAACAAGGTCTTGATTTGTAACTCTGCTGTCACACAGAACCTCCATGACACTGCTTCAAATGTTGACATTTGGGGAACCTAAATCTATGCTCCAGGGTGAACCCTATGTTCTTATCTTTTATTCTTTTGATGCACAGCTGTTTCTTTGGAGAGTAAGCTCCTGCTTAGGTGGTAGTGAATGGGCAATTTGACAGAAATGTGGTGATATGTTATACATTTAACAAAATCTAGAATATCAAGAGATCCACCCACAGTCAAATTAGGCAGAAGTAGCACACACCATTACTCCCATTACTTGGGAGGCAGAGATCATTCTGGATCTGAGTTCAAGGGATAACAAAGCACTGGTAACTCACACAGTACAGGGATCCAGAGGATCTATGTGAGTACAAGGCCAAACAGTCAGGCAGTGATGGCACACACCTTTAATCCCAGCCCCAGAGAAAGACTAGACTGGTGACCTAGGCTAAGGAAGCTGAAAGGTAGTAGGGTGAAATTTGACTGTGATGATTCCTTTTTGATATTTCAGCCTTTCCCTGATATCTGGCTCTGAGTTTCTCTTAATACAACTACAATTTGTGTATACAGAAACCTCTTTAGACACATGGAAGCCAAGTCCATGCCTCTATGGTACAGACTCCTATTTGCCAAGGCATGTTTCCAGACAGACAGACAGACAGACGGGAGGGAGGGAGGGAGGGAGGCACAGAGGGAGGGAGGCACAGAGAGAGGCACAGAAGGAGGGACAGAGGGAGGAAAGGAAGAAAGAAAGAGAGAGAAGAAGGAAGGAAGAAAGAGAGAGAGAAAGACAGAGAAGTGCACAGTGAGTTTGCGATACAAGAAGGATGGCACAGTAGAATTGCGTGCACTGATAAAGCACAGGAAAAGATAACACTACTTATATTAAATACCTGACATGGACAAGCACAAAAAAAATTGTTAGCACTTTAGGAAATGGGCTTTATTATTATTTGCTGGGCACCTTTTCTATCCTTTTTCTTCCATCGAATCTTTTTATAACAGATTTTATCCCACAGCGAGAAGAAACTTGAATTAAGCATGGAAAGAAAAGCAAGCTCAGGTTTAAACTTTATCGTCTCCATATTTTCATTATTTACAGCCTTTCTGCTCCCTATATTTATTCCAGTTAAGCTAAGAAGCAGAATAACATCTGTTCATTGGTGAGAAAGGGGGCAGCAGGGGGAGAAGTTACAGAGAAAGCAGAAAGACAAAGATCTCTCGTGTCTAAGATTATAGCTGATGCAAGTTCACGGCCAGCCTGACAGGCAGCTCTAGGGTCTCACAGAACTGAAGCTGTGCACCCACACTAACCTCCTCAGCAGCACCTGAAGATGCGTGTGTAGCCATTTGTGCTCTATGCCATAGAACATAGATTTATAATAAATGGATTAAGTTATAAGAGCTAGTGGGACAAGTCTAAGCTAAGGCTGAGCTTTCATAATTAATAACAAGTCTCCGTGCCATTATTTAGGAACTGGCTGGCTGGACAGAGAAAGACTTACTACAGTTTCCCCCTTAAGAAGGCCTCTTTATAGGTTTATTCTTTGCATACAATCTTGGCTTTTAATACAGTTCAAAGTCAAAACCAAAAGGAAATAATAAGACCAAGGAGGGAAGAACTGAAAGAATACTTCATATGTGCATATAGCTATCTATGTGCATGGTTTTGAAGTCATCTTACATGCTGCAAACCTGCAATGGCCTGACTGGCAGGAATGAATATACTGTAAAGAGGCACTTATGTTACTCTATTTAGCTATCAGACTAGTAAAAGAATAGGTCCCCAGAAAGAAAAATTTCCCCAGGAATCTCATGCAGGAAGAAGAAATGGGTAAAGTCTTAAGGCAGCCATGGGAGGAACTAATGGTGTAGAGGAACCTTTCTCCTAGTAAAAAACAAAAACAGAAACTTACAGCAGAGGCTGGGAACCGAGACAGTGGGTACACAGGGACAACATCACTTCTGCTTAGTTATGTGTACCCCTGGCTTCTCTTTAACCCCACCCCTCCACCCCTACATCTCAGGACCTCAAGACGGGCTTGAGGTGGGGTTGGGAATCTGGTCACTGGATCTCTCTGTTTCTCTTGTATGTATAGTAAATACATCTCTTTCTCAGCTTTTCATTAATTTGGCTCTTTTCACAGGACTATTAAGGAAGGCGGCAATACCCAAGTTAGGTAATAAACCTATTTAGTAAAAATTCTCAACTGACCAAGATTCATCTCTCTGGACAGACCTTAGTTCTCACTGTGAACAAATGAGGAAAAAAACTTCCTTGTCTGATATCAAGAAGTTGCTAATCTCCCAAATTCTATCACCAATTACCATTTTTAGACTTCACCATTCCTAAGATGACTCACTGTCATCTTCCAGCTACTATTCAAGAGTTACTACAAATAATGGGCTATAAAAGCCACTTGGTAATTAGGACCCTCATTGGCCATATGCCAACTCAACAAGAAGTGATATATTGGGAGTCACTGGTACATCTGCCAGCCTGGTTCCCCTCTGGCTGGAGAGTAACAGTGCTCTCAATAGCCATTTGTTCTTGACTAAAGGGCTGACCAGCGAGCTAGCAAACAAAACAATCAATAAGTGCCTGTCTTTGCCTTGCCAGTGTTGGGATTATAAGTGATGTCACCCTGCCTGGCTTCTTTTAAAGAAAAGAACTTGCCAGTTCTATAGACTGAACTCGGGTCCTTTTGTAAGCACTTTACCAAATGAATTATGGTCATGGTGAACTCTTGTAGAATTCTGTTTTTGTTTTAGCTTCAAGACAGATACTTAGGTATAAAACAAAGGGAGTTAAACAAGCCAGCCTTCTGTGTCCAGAATGTAAATTAATTAAATCTGATGTTGGCATCAGGCTGCTTCCATACTCCCACTACCACATGGTATGGCTAAAGGTAGGCAAGCCAAGAAAGGTGATAAGCTTTCAGCTCTGTGGGAGGAAAGCACAGGAGGAGCACCAAGGAACATCCTCACTTTGGCCAAATCCAGTTCCAAAGAACAGGGCATAGAGCCTTCATTTGCAGCTTCCCCATTTATTCCCACAGTTTTTATGTGTGGATTACATTGCTTATTCATTATTTTAATTTGTATTCCCCCCAGAAGGCTAAGCATGTTAAGCATGTTGTTATGTGCTAATGAAAGTATCTTTTCATTTGTGAAGTTTCTATTCAGATTGCTTGACTGTTTTATTACATTATCTTAATAAAACAGTTCCCCATATACTGTGATCCAAGTCAAGGACAAATGGGGATTTGCAAACATTTTTTCAATCTGTGGTTGCCTACTTTTTTCTTAGTGATGTGGGCTTTTCAAAATTATATTTTATTATTTTGGGACCCAAAGATTGAACATAGGGTCTAGTGCATGCTAGGTAAAACTAGTCTACTAAACTACACCCCATACTCAGTGGAATCTTTAGACAAGTGAAAGTTTTCAATGTTGATGAAGTCTCATTTTTACAGTTATTTTTTCTTAACATTTTACTATTTTATATGTGAGTCAGAAAACAAGACAATAAAATCAAAGAATCCTTGACAAAGGTCAGAAGACCTTTGGATGCAAACCCCAAATCTGTACAGTATCCGGTTAAAGAATCATCTGTAAGGGTCCATTTCACATGCCAACTTGACTAGACTATGAAGTAGCCAGTTCTCAGTCAAATACAAGGAGGTTAACACAAATCAACAGACTGAGTTAATCTTCATATGTGTAGGCAGACCTGATCTAATTTGTGAAGACCAGAGGGTATCAAAATGGTGCCCCTGACAAGTAACAGGGACTTCCCACAACCTGACAGTTCTGAATACACAGTTATTTCATCCTCCCTTTAGACTAGAGCTAAATCAGAGGTTTGCCAACTTTCTCATGGGCGGTACATTAGCTCTTCTTGGGCTCCAGCTCCTTCACTTCAGTTCTTGAAATACACCAACCTCCAGAATACTTCTATTCTGAATCTGTGTCTTCCACCCCCCACCCCACCCCACCCCCACCCCACTTTGCTTTTACACACACACACACACACACAAAGACTACAGAGGAATATATGACCTATCTCCATCAGCACCAAGACAATATGACACATTGTACTTAGATTGTGTGAAATGTCCCAAAAAATGCCAGTAGTTCTTTTTTAAAGATTTATTTTTGTTATATCTAATTGTATGTAGGTGTATGTACAAATGCCTTTCAGAGACTAGAGTAGTGCTTCTCAGTCTGTGGGTCTTGACCCTTTTAAGACTCAGGTATCATGTATCCTGCATATCAGAAATTTATTTTATAATTCATAATAGCAAAATTACAGTTAAGAAGTTGTAATGAAATAACTTTATGTTAGAGGTCATCACAGCATGAGGAACTGTATTAAAGGTTCCCACCAAAGGAACTAGAGAAACTAGATTCCCATGGAGCTGGAGTTACAGGCTTTGATCTCCTGATGCAGGTGCTGAGAGCTGAATCTGAATCTTCTCTGAGAGCAGTGCACACTCTCACCCACTGAAACATTGTTTCTCCATCCCAATTGGCCCTGAAAAGAACACTCCAGGTGCTGACTGACTTTAAAACAACCTGATACTTGGTTTCCCCTTTTGTGCCAATGAAGGCCTACATGTCAACAGTCCTTAGTAAAATTAAGTCAGCTGCACCATGTACAAGGAGGTCAAGGGGGATTTTCAAAGAATTCCGTAAAAAACAGCTTTTCAGTGTCCCGCTAGCTTACTCATCCACAGTGGTACAGCATGCAATCCTTTCTGTCTCTAGTTCAGAATGAAGACACACCAAGAGGATTATAATAGCTGGGTCCTTCCAGCTTCTTCTCCACACATATTACTTATCTAGAGATAGAATTGCTTGAGTCTTAACATTTTAAAATCTGCACTCAACATGCCAGATGAGCTAATAAACCCCATTAGTTAGGTGCTCTAAAGACCATGACACTACTTTTCATACATTGTATCCAGACATGGACCAGGTTAGATGAAAGCCTTTTATCTTCTTCCTTTAAAATGGGACACTTGATTTCAGACTGATCCTTAAAAATGACCTAGACACTTGGACTCCAGCCAATTGTGCTGTTTTGAGAGTTGTAGAAAATCTGTGGCTATGGGCCAAGCATCAGAAGATCATCACTGGGTACTGGGCCTGAAGGTAATATCTGTTCCTGTTCCCTTGAGTTTCCCTGCTTCTAGATTCACCAAGATGTCACAAAAGCCATGCTATAAGGCATCACTGGAGGCCCTCAGCAAAAATAAGCCCTTTCTTCCTGTGTTGTTTCTGGTGGGTATTACATTAAGGCCAGGAGAAAGATAACTATTATGTATCACATGGCTCTCAGAGAAAAATCAAACATCTTTTCTCTCCTTGTGTTCTAAAAAAATCTAATACCAGAGTACCATGTGAACTAATTCAAAGCTGGAAGCTGGGTGTGACCAGATGAAGGTTTGCATTTCACTAGAGTTCCATTAGAATCAACTAAGACATGTCTAAAAGAATATCCATCCTGAGGCCTCTGGCTTCAGATCAATTAATAATCTATATAGCAGGGCCAGAAAGATTAAAAATCCAAACAAAGAAGCAAACACACACCAGTATTTTCAACAGGTTTTAAATATCAGGTAGGTTAGAGAGATGGCTGAGCCATTATGAGCCAGTACCTACACTGGGTAGCTCACAAAAGCCTATAACTCCAGTTTCAGGGGATCCAGCAACCCCTCTGGACTCCTTTGGAACACACACACACACACACACACACACACACACACACACACACACACACACACAGGATGTAACTTAGTTGTCAATGAGCTTGTTTAGAGTGTCTGACCCCGGGGTTTGATTCTCAGCAGGATCTAAACAGAAGTGATAGTACAGAAAGTGCTTCTACAACTGTAGGAATAAAGGTAGAAAGATGAGAAGGTCAAGGTCATCTCTGGCTAGATAGTATGTTCTAAACCAGCCTAGGATACATGAGACCTTACCTGAAAAAAAAAAAAAAACACTAGCAAAAAACTAACCACTATTTTTTAATAAGCACCCACTAGTGGTTGCAATATGCAGCCAATGTTCTGAGCACAGCCTGATTATTCAATCCTACATTCATAAGGGATTTACTAATTGTCAGAATGTTATGCCAAACCTGCTGTTTATGCTGCATCCCGCACCTAAGAGGAAGGGTTCGGCTTCAAAGATGAAGCAGAAGACCCTTGAGAGGAGAGCAAATTGGGATGGGAGTGAAGAACATCAATAAGAAAAAGACATGAAAAATTCTAACACTCACAGCCTGGGAATTTAAATTGGGTTTCTGCCTGTCCTGACTATGGTGAGAAAAATCAAATTAACTGGATAGACACCATCTCAAAAGATCATGGGACCCCAAGTGACCTATTCTTTGATATTCTGACTGACCCTTAGCCACTTCTCACTTTCAGACAAATTCCTGAGAAAAGCCTTAACTGTGTGTAATTTGAAGAACTTCACTATCACCACACACACACACACACACACACACACACACACACACACACACACACACACACAGAACCTGAATAGACCAGTTTCCACTTGGTTATGATGCTCTCCCAAATTGAACACAACTCAATGTGACTGAAGAATAAGGAATTATTTCATTGGCCTACATGGTGTTCTGGGCCACTAACACCAAGTGCAGCCACTGCCAGATAAAGATCAAGCCTTCTCTGCTCACAGGAGCCATTCATTTCCTTTAATGAGAGTACCCTACCATGGGTCACAGGTATAGGTGCAATGACACTCATGCCCTATTGAAAAAGGCATCCGGAAACAAAGGCAGTAAAAAATTTCTACCAGAAAACTAAAATGATGTAAGCAGCATAGCAAATCCTGATCTCTACACAGACACTAAAATTTTGCACAATTTTTTTTTTTTTTTTAATGCTGGCTTATCTAGATGTCTAGCCTGGATACGTGTGCTCTATTTATACAGACTGAAGTCACACTGGTATCTTAAAAGTTCAAGCAAAACCAAGCTATGAAAGTAAGCCAGCACTTTCTTCCGCTTTTCACTATAAAGAGAGATTAGCTTAACATTTCCTTCCTCCCATAATTAGAAAGGTTCTGGAAGGAGAAAATGTAGTCAAACAGGCTTGAGCAGAAAATAGCTTAAAAAGCAGTCTCATTTACAAAAGAATAACAATTGAGAAATAAGAGATCCATCTCACATCTGGGAGGTATTACCTGCCCGAAAGATAGAATAGTCTTTGTTATCTCTAGAGAGGACTTTTGTTCCAAAACTAGGGTCTAATGTTTGACTAGTGCACGCCAAATCAGCTTGAAGAGACAGAAGGCTCTTGGAAGCTTTAGCAGAAGAAGCCCTAACATAACATGCCAAGGAATGCGTGTGACAAAACAGAAGTAGAAAAATATTTTCAAAATCGGCTCTTGGCTTAAATATAGCATTTGGCACCTCAAGTGTACACAGAGAAGTGGCTCTAACTCGGCGATGCCATGTGACTTTTTGAACTGCAGGAAGCCAGATGGTGAGGCTGGTTATTCATTTCCCAGTTCCTCGTTCTCTCTGCCCCTCCAGTTCTGAGAATTTTAGAAGGGTTGCAAAGGAAATAACTGGCTAGATCAACCTTCGTTTTTCCTAAGTATTTTCTTCTATAAAATCCCATTACTTACAACTTCCTCCCACGAACTCCACAGCTCTTCTTCTTACTTGTTCTTGATAATACAGCCAAGGTCTCACCAACTGTTTACAAGTAGGAAACCTTGCCCTTCCTGAAGGATGAAGGGTATTTCTCTCTTTCTCACACTAAGGACAACCAGAGATCTTGGGTATCATCTTCAAGACAAACAAGTCTCTCAAATGAAAAGAGACAGACATACAGCAGGATGGACATGTGAGTCCCTAGAGTTTCCTTAAATTTCTCAAGAGATGATACTGAAGAAGCTGGAAAGTAGTCAAAAATGAACAGGAAAAGAGAAGATGAAAGCCTGTACTCTCAGGGGACTGGAAAGAGACAGAACCTTTAGAAAATAGCTGCCCTACTTGACCCAATCACTATTTTTTTTTTTTGAAACAAATGAACAAACAAAAAAAAAGTCAACCTATGCCTCTACTACATTCTAACCTGGGGATTATGAAGAAGCAAACCAAAGACTTCTAGGCAGTAAGAAGGTATCTTACTCTCTGGGCTCTGCTATAAGGTGATATTAGAGAAATAAATTAAGTAGAGAGACTGAATTATCTTTTATCTTAAATATTTTTTAGATTTATCTATTTTATGTATATGAATGCTTTGTTTGTATACATGTATAGGAATCATGTTCATGTCTGATGCCCAAGAAGACAGAAAAGGTTATTGTATTACCAAAAACTGTAGTTCAAAAAGTTGGAGATCAATATGTGGGTGCTAAGAGCCTAACAAAGTTTCCATTCAAGAACAAGGAGTGCCCTTCATTGCTTATCAACTCTCTACCCCCCATTCCATCAAAATTTCAATAATATTGGGTAGAGGTTTTGGCCTACCTCACATCTTTCCAAATTCACCTATGAAGAACCATGGGATCTCAGAAGTCTTGAGTCACCCAGAAGCGATAAAACCACGGGTCCCAGTGAATGTCTGCAGTGAGGATTTCTTTCTCCTCTCTTTACCAAATCAGTAGTAAACCAGGAAAGGACCGACTACCAGCAGCAATCTCTATGGAAGCTAGAGAGATGAGTCAGTAGTAAGAGCACGTACAGCTCAGCTCCCAACACCCACATGGTGGCTTACACCATCCAACCATCTGTCACTACAGTTCCAGGGAATCCAAGGCATTCTTTTGGCCTCCTTGGGCACAAGGTACTCATGTGGCAAGCATAATACAAGCAAGGAAACATACATATAAAATAAATAAATGACTCTTAAAACAAAACAAAAAAAATTCTAAGGTTTAAATTAAGGGCCAAAAGTTGGTAACAACCAAAACTTTCAGGCTTTATAACTGAAAATTCCTCGTCATACCATTAATGAGAAAAAGTTTCAACAATGATGAAAAAGATATTCCACAGGCACAAACTTGGAGGTAACAGAGATGCTATGGTTTCTGTAACAAGAACTTTTGCAGTGATTATAGAAGTGATCCCAGAGGTAACAGTAAAACACTTGACACCAGGAGTAAAATGTTGCCTTTCCGTGAAACTTTGGCTTTGTTTCTAGTATTCCTTTGTGCAATGCAGAGAATGTTTCTAACAAAATTCAAAGACAGAGGCAGCAGAGTTGAATAGCACAAAACAGCTTTATCCTTCACATATCCCACTATAGAAAAAGGGGGAATAAGAGGGCAGATAGAGAAATCATGGGAACTCAAGTCCCAAGGAAGCAGGGATGCTCTGTATCAGTCAAAGAGGACTGCAGAGCAAGGAAAGATAGCCCAGACAGAGGGAGGCATTAGACAATGATAAAAGGTCAAACTAACAGACACAGCACATTCCTAGTGAACGCACCCAATAAGAGGACTTCAAAACACACGAGGACAGAACTAGAAGGCAACCAAATTTGAAATTCCAGGTACAGACTTCATCATCCCTCTCATTTGGTAAAATTAGATAATCAGACAAAAAAATCTTGTCTTAAATGCCACCCTACACACAGGAAAAAAGGGAGGGAGGGAAAGAGGGAGGGAAGGAGGGAGGGAGGGAGGGAGAGGTAAAGGAGGGAGAGGAGGAGGGAGGGAAGAAAGGAGAAAGAAAACTCACACTATTCTGTCAGCTAATAGGTATAAAACTCAATTAAAATAATTAAAAATAAACTTTTAAAGATTATGTTTAGAGATGTAGTCAAGCTTGGCAAAAATAGTCAGGAAAACCTTTGGCTGACATGATCCTTCTCCATGGTAAGTCAGATGCTTTTCCTGTTAAGATTAGAAGATCATCACCACTCAGTCAACAAAGCACCAAAAGAAGCAACAAAAGGCTGAGTAAAGGATTGTAACATAATTGCAAATGAAAAAATAAACCACTGGATTTACAGATGGAAAGTTTATTTACATACACTGGGACTGGGGATGCAGCTCAGACTTTCGGTGGAACACATGGGTTCAATTCCCAGCACCCATACGGTGGCTCACAACCACCAGGAGCTCCAGTCCCGGATGTTTCCATTTCCAACACCCTTTTCTGGCCTCTGAGGGCACCAGGCACATATGTGTTACATAGGTATGTAGACAAAAGAATCCCATACACAATTAAACAAAGATTATTTACATAGAAAATCTCATGGATTTTTTATCAGGAATGTGAAATCACAATTAGAGAGATTGGAACAGAGGAAGGATTTAGGTGCTAGCTCACTGTACCAGGCTCCTGAGTCACTGAGGGAAAGAAATCCCACAGGATGGGCTAACCAAAGGACCAAGAAACCTGGCTGTGGTTTTGGACAAACAAAAGTAGTGATTGAGAGGATTTTCACTGGAGGCAACACTCCAAATCACTCTAGAGGTAAAAGCCAGGAAGCCAGGAGTTTGTAGGGCAGCTACCACAAAGTATCCAAACACTGTATTCTGGCTGTAATGGTAGTGGAGCTATCAGAACCCTTCCTGGGGGCAGGAATGATGGCTTTGTGGGTAAAGGTGCTTATTATACAAGACTGGCCACTGGAGTTTGAGCTCTGAAACCCACCTGCAAAGTCAGCCAGGCTAACATATCTGTAACCCAAGCTCTCCCGCTATCCCAGAGGAGAGGTGGAGACAGGAAAACTGGCCAGAATGTCCTGAGCCAGCTAGCCCAGTGTACAAGATATAGCATTAACAAGAGATATAACGTGTTGCCTTAACACATTAGGAGAACCAACTCCAGAGAGTGGTCCTCTCACCTCCACATGGACACCATGATACACATGCACCTGTATACAAGCACAGCAACTATTTAATTCTTAGATACATTTATTTAACATGCTTGAATATTTTGCCTGTATGTATGTATGTATGTATGTATGTATGTATGTATGTATGTATGTATGTATATAAACCACAGATGTGCCTGTTGACGTGGAGAGGATGCCAAATGATTGTCTGGAACTAGAGTTCAAGATTGTTTTAGTTACCATGTGGGTGCTGAGAACCAAACTAGGGTCCTTTGCAAAAGCGACAAGTGTTCTTAAGTGTCTCCCCAGCACCCTGGCAGGTATGCCTGTACATGAAGAAAACTTTCCCAGGCACATGCAATTTGTATCAACTATGCCAATCTGACTGTCGTTCATAGTCTATCATAAGTCTCTTTACTTTCTTCTTTGACCATATTAGACCCCAGGCATGACATCCTTGCATATGGCACAAGAAAATATCTCCAGCCACATTTTTGGAGGCTCTAATATTTCTCATATATATGAGAGTATGTATTTCTCACATATATGAGAGTAACAATATGTTTAACTCAGTTCCAAAGTTAACTTTCTTGAATTCTTCTGGGATTTAAGCCAGTATTTTTAATTTTTATTTTAGGGGTAACCAACCTTTGACTAACTTTCTAGCTCATCTTTACAGGATATATTGCTTCAGAAATATTTATAGCACATATCTACGTACCTGCTGAGGAAAAGCAGGACAAACTAAACAGCCTCGACTTTCAGGCTTCAACAGTTATTAATTTGTACATATGCCATCCAAATGGAAAACTAAATGAGAAGCAGTAAAGTGAGTTTTATTGCTGTTTTTAGACAACTGCACCACTGCTGCGGAGCCACTGTGTGTTTTTCTACTAGAGACAGGGTTTCTCTGTGTAGCCCTGGGTGTCCTGGAACACACTCTGTAGACCAGGCTAGCCTCCAGATCAGAAATGCACCTGACTCTGCCTGCCAAGCACTGGGATTAGAGGTGCCCTGATTGTGAAGCTCCTGTTTAAATGTCTTAAACTCTGTTTTTTGGTGGGTGGGTGAATAATTCAACATTCTTCAAGGAAAATCTGTTTTTATTTCTAAAACTTTCACCATTAATATCACTTAATAATTTGAAGATGAACACAGGATTCATAGTCATTTAAAGTGAGTAACAGTTGAGAAAGAACCAGGATAAAGATAGTACTTTAATCTCTGGCTCTTGACTTTAATGTTATTGGCTTATGTAGACAGGAACACCTGCGTTCTTGGGGGCAGTACTTGTGCTACAGAAAAGTTCAGTCTCCTTGATCTGTACACACTAGAGAGCAGGTACCAGTTCACACTCAGCGGTGCAAAGCAAGAGTATCCTCACACATTGTCAACTGTCTCCTAGTGGAAAAAAATCATCCTCATCAAAAAACCCTTGCCTCAAATGAGCACACAAGTTAACCAGATGAATCCTGAGGTGTAACCGAATTCTCCTTGAGCCCTCTATGGCTTTAGTGTTTGGTGATTTCTACAGAACTGTCAGAGATTTAACTCCTAATGACTACATTTTATGAATCATGTAAGTACAACAAATTTCGTGGTGATGCAAGACCATGAAAAGGCCAAGATTTCAACTTTAGTGGGTTCAAATAATGGGGGTCTTGCCCACTTTTGCAGCCAATAAACTGAAGGTATCATTCTGACATCTGAAGACAATGTCTGAAGCCACCAGGTAGCACATGGGATGGATCAGGAGTAAAATAGCCTGCCATACAGACCTATAAAAAGAACACAACTCTCTCATTCACTGATAGAGTTGGGATATCAGCATTCACAAGTCCTTCTGGGAGTTAGTTCCCTTGCCCAGTAAGTATCCAAATCGCTCACTATGCACTTAGCGTCTTACAATAATCCCAACAGACTAAGCAACCCTTATGGAATCCCCACCCCACATGTATGCCCAACCACAGTAGAAATGCATGTTCAAGTCACAATCTGAGAAATAATGAAGGGCAGTATTTTGTACCTGGAAGCTATCTCTTCCATCTTTTCCATGTCCCATCAAACCAACAGTCTGTTTCTGTCAATTCCACTGCTGCTTATCTTCCAACCAGCTCACTTCTTCTTACCATGTGTTTCACTATTATTGGCCTATGATTGAAAATTTTTCAGCAGTCACCTACCTTTCTTTTGGCCTTCTATCTAAAACACAAATCTGATTGCCTTTCTCAGTGCATAGTCTTTCAGGAGATTCCTAATACACTTAGAATGAATCTTGATACCTGTAAGCTTTCTTTTTGTTTTTGAGAAAGAGTCTCCCTATTATGTAGCTCTGGCTGTCCTAGAACTTTCTATGTAGCCCAGAGATCCACCTATCTCTGTTTTCAGAGTGCTAAAATTAAAAACATGGGCCACCAACTCCTGGTTTCTTTTTCTTAACCATAATTTACCTTAGGGAATACAGGATGGGGGACACAAGACAAAGATCAAATCTAACTACTCCTCTGCACAGGAATCTTGATGCTACAGGAATTCAAAATGCCTAAATAACTAATAATACAAATTAGGGCTAAAATTCTCTAAATGACCAGGACTTGGGCTTTTCGAAGCTATAAAACCACACATAAGCCTTTAGTTCCTGTCTGTGTTTCTATAGTACTGTTCTTTTCTCAAAGCAGTGAGAAATAACTGAGCCAAGGTTATTTAAAACCTAGCAGGGCTGGGACAGTTAATTAAAAGGATTTCAGTTTCTCTTCTTTTTATCCATCATGTCAGTTACATATGGTAGAGTCTAACTGTGCTTTTGATGTAATTTCCATATATAAAGCACAACTCCAACTACATTTAAGATATGCATACTCAAGGGTATCCTATTTTCATGAGGGGGCAGAGAGGATTGCTAAGCATGGTTCTAATATACACAAGACGAATAAACTAGAAAAAAATACAGCCGTATAATAGGAATGACTAAATAAAGATGAGTAAATTGATTCTCAATACTTTGAAAAACTCTAAAAGTTTGGTGTGTAAAAAGTATTACCTATACACCCAAATCTAGAGCCCTACAGCAAAGGCACCATAAAATCTATTTTTAGAATGCAAAGATGGATCATCTTCCCAGTTTTTCTAAGTTGTAGATCTTTGTGCCCAGTTGATGGCCCCAGACTGGACACTTATCATTTGGTGCTTTTAGATTTAACTGTACAATCAGACCTAAGCTTTTTCATACACAAATGTGTAGGAAGAAGACAGCAGGGCAGAGAGAGAGAAACAGTACTCAAAGCTGAGAGCGAATTCCTATAAAAATAAATGGCTGCAAGAGCAAGTTAGTCTGGAGAGGAGCAGCTTGTGTTGAACGTAAGCACAAGAAGGAAGATGAGTAGGAGGCAAGGCAGCCCCTGGAAGATGCAGCCAGCTGTCCTGCCCCTACCTCAAAATCAAGTGTTCAGGAACATTCAAAGTTTCACATGCAAGTCTTTACTTCAAGTACCCTTTCTGTGTGCTGGTGACATGGGAGTGGGGACCATGTTTTTTATTAAAGTATATCCTTTTCAATGCAGAGTTGGTAAGCCCGGTTAAATAACTATTTCCCAAAGTTATCTGCTCTTTTCCTCTTAACACTTAATCTACAATGTGCATCATGGTTGGGGAATGAAATCTGTGAAGAGCCTGCTGACTAGTCTGTCTCCTGTAACTCTGCATAATTCCCTAGTGCTAGACTCCAAAATGTAAGAATCTATCTAAGCTATCTTTCCTTTCTTACCCAGTTGTTATGGAAATGTAAAGTGCTACAGATATATTGCATGTGCTCAGATTCTACACATTCTGTAATTGTGAAATAATTTAACTTTGCACAGAAAAATGCTTTTTGCCATTATTCCACTTCATTCATATCAATTTCAAAAGGCAGAAATTATCTATTGCCTTGGAACTACAAGCCTTACTGCTTTCAATGTAGAGGCTTTTATGAGCTCCCTCCATTATACAGCTCTTCTCTCTACCAGTGTGAAAGGGCATGTGCAAGAGGAGGAGGGGTTTTATTCAATGCCCAAGGATTCTAAGAGGAGAAGGGAGGGAGTGCAGAGAAGGGAAGGAAGGAAGGAAGGAAAACATAGCCAATTCTTGCCTTCTCAGATGACACAAGAGGACTTTATACATGACTTCATAAAAGCTTAAGATAGGTACGTAGGTAGACAGTACGGTACTCATTAAAAGGGGAAAATCTTTTCATCCAGCCACATATATTTATGGTATAGAATGTTACATACACAGCAAACTGCAACTTCTGACAATTAAGCTAGTCCAACTCCAGCATGCACCGGGAATGAGCAGCATTTCTATTACTCCTCCACTGATAGTAAAATGGAATTCATGGGGATTTATTATCAAGGGATTTTTTTACCACTTTCTCCTCAATTTGATATGCAGAAGAGAATCCTAAATTGTTATCATCTATCACCATGACAACTATAATTTACTGCAGGACTTTGCTAAGTGTTTTTATACAATATATAGTCCTAGACTCAGCACTTTCAAATGGGAGTAACATTTTCTTCCTTAGAGGCAGTAAACAGAAGGAAGCCCAGACAGGCTGAGAAAGTTGCCAAGATCACACAGCTTAGTTAAAAGTCAACATGGAACTTGAGCTTAAGTAACTGAATTCTCATTTCTAGCTATGTTTGTATTTTTTTATATAAAAAATCTTATTAAGAAAGAGAAAAGCTTTGGAAACTAGAAAGATAGGTTAGCAGTTAAGTGCACTTGTTGCTCTTGCAGAGGACTCAGGTTCAGTTCCCAGCACCCACACAGAGGCTCACAATCACCTGAAACTCTAGATCCAGAGATTCTGTCACCTTCTGGCCTCCATGGTGCACATATAAACAGATAAAACACTCATACATATGAGAAAAATAAATGAATCCTGAGAGAGAGATCATTTTTCCCCAAAGCCCAGTTGGATGTTATGATCATTAACAGTGAAGAAAGAGGTCTTGATATCACAGAATAAATTGCCTGAATTATTATTCCATACTTTTGTTTTCTAATAAAGTATAATCCTACAATATCAAATCTGCATAAGGGACAGATAAATAATTTTTCAAAAGTGCTATATTTAAAACAATTCAGTAAGAATATTTAGGGTCACATATTGAGAAAATGCATTCTTTTAAAAACCTTTTAGATTTATTTCTTATGTGTATGAGTATTTTGTTTGAGTGTATGGCTATGCACCTCTTGCAGTTCTGATGTTGACAGAGATCAGAAGGAGTCACTGGATCCCCTGGAACTGGAGTTACATATAGTGGTTGTGAGGCATAATGTTGGTGCTGGGAAATGAACCTGCGCCCTCTGTAAGAGCAGCAAATGCCGAGTCATCCCTCCAGCCTTAGAAAGTATATTTTTAACCAGAAGGGCAATATCTTGCAAACATCTCAAACCCATTTGCCTGTCCTAGTTTACTGTTTTTTAAATGGTCTATAGTGTATAGGACAAGCACGAGATGGGGGAAAGTGGAAATTTTTAAGTATAAATTCACTGAGAAGAGGGAATAAAGAACCAGCATCTAATATTCATTAGGTTCTAGATTTGCTCCTCAACAAGCCAAAGGGAGGAAAGAGTACCTATTGGTTATATCAGGGAATAAAAAACAAATAGGTGACAGACAGACACGGATATATGATAAGGACAATGATATTAACAGCTAGTATTTATGAAACACCTTCCATGAAGCTAAAGACTACGTAACAGTGCCTACTTACAAATGTATCTACTGATCACAGTGACATCAAAACTCTCACGAAGAGTGTGAATGCTTGTGCCTTCTCCAAGTTTCCAAATCTCATTAAGAAAAATAGTCCAGATTTCTACCCCTGTGATCAATTAAAAACTTCATTAAATCAGTAAAAGATGGAAAGGCAAGAAGTATTCTTACTTTCATTTCCTAAGCACTCATCCCCTTTGTCTTTTAGATTAAACAAATTTTACTATAATGAAACAAGAGGAGCAGGGCCATCATCTCCATGGGAGGTCACAATGTCTAGTCTTCCCTATCAAGCTATTCCTGCATTTTGGAGCCCTTTACATGATGTCAAAGGACCAACTATTCTGGGAATCTCAGTTCTGGGAATCAGACTGATAAGAGAAAATGCATCAAATTAAAAAAAAAAAAACCATCAATCTGCTCATAAGACAAAACACCAAATGACACTCCACGATTCCAGTGTGAATACACATGTTCTGAAATGATTTACACATTGTTCAGGACACAAAATGATGTTTCCTGACATCAGCTACCAGTTCTGGGGAGTGGGGGAGTCTGTAATCTTTTTGTTGACATATTGTGAGCATATATGCCCTGCTGTGGTGGGGAGTACATGTGGGGCAAAAGAATGCAGTAGAATACTAGTCTAGAATTCAGAACGAGTGGAGAGAAAAAGCAAATATCAAACAATCCTTCCATCATCATGTGTAAATTACAGACTAAATAATTTCTTGTCAATACGATGTGCAGTTGAGGATGACCAAGAACTTCTATTTGAATATTCTACCTCAAATTCTTTTTTTTTTTTTTTTTTTTTTTTAAGAGGGCAACAGACAAGGCTTTTTTTATTTTAATGACTGATCCACCTGAGGCCACGGGCAGCCCACTATGTACAGACATGAGGGAAGCTTTATTTCTTGGTCTCTTCCTCCTTGGACAGAGTCTTGATGATCTCCTCCTTCTTGGCCTGGAGACGCTCCTCCCTGCGTTTGCGTGCTTCCTTGGTCCTAGACCTGCGAGTCTCAGCCTGGTCAGCCAGGAGCTTCTTGAGGACCTTGTCTGCCTTCAGCTTGTGGATGTGCTCAATGAGAATTCGCTTGTTTTTGAAGACATTCCCTTTGACCTTCAGGTACAGGCTGTGGTACATATGGCGGTCAATTTTCTTGGATTCCCAGTATCTCCTGAGAAGTCAGCGCAGGATCTGCATCCTTCTCATCCAGGTCACCTTCTCCGGCATTCGAGCATTGGCGGTACCCTTCCACTTCCCTATGCCCATATGCCTGCCCTTCCGTCAAGCCAAAGTGTTTTTCCGGCATCGAGCCAGGCAATGGACAGTCACAGGCTTCCAGATGATCAGCCCATAGTTGATCAGCTTCCGGATCTGCTGACGGGAATTGGCATTGGCAATTTCATTGGTTTTATTGGGGTCCAACCAGACCTTCTTTTTAACCACATCGGAGGACACTAGAGGCAAGCCTCTTCTGCAGCCTGAGCATACTCATGGCTGCGGACTCCGCTGCGAAAGGAAAGAGCTTCCTACCTCAACTTCTATAATGCTGGGATTACAAGTAACTGCCAGCACACCCAGTTTTACATGGTGCTAAAACTAGAACCCAGGGTCTCAGGCATGCTAGACAAATACTACCAGCTAAGAATTGCCTCAAGTTCCCACGTTTTGTTTTGTTGCCAGGGTCTTGCTATAAAGCCTAGGCTAACCTGGAAGTCACAATCTTGCTGCATGAACACTGGAACTATAGGATGTCACCACTCTGTCTCTATTTTACTATTTTTGATGTGTTTTTTAAAATGAGGACATTAGCCAGACACTGATGGGGCATGTCTTTAATCCCAGCACTCAGGAGGCAAAAACAAGCAAATCTCTGAGTCTGGGGCCCGGCTAGATTGTAGAGAGAGTTTCAGGATAGCCAGGAAGGGCTACACAGAGAAACTGTCTTAAAACAACAAAACAAAAGGAAAAAAAAGAAAGAAAAGAGGACACAAAGTCGTATAAGAATAGAATGAGGGATGGGTCTGGAGGAGATGGTAGATGGGAATGTTCAATATACACTGTTTAAATTTTCAATAATTAATACAAATACTTAAAAAAATTAGCAGGTAGGTAAATATACAAATATGGAACCAGTACAGGATTAATTATATTTTCTCATGTAAAGGTAGAACCGTTTGTACAGAATAGTTAAAATTGCCCTGCATTCCACCTGCTCATTAATAGTGATAAAACTTTGAGTAAACAGTTTACTTTCTCTTAGTTTCAGTTTTTAAAACATGGCAATGGCAGGAGCTGCCTCACCAGGTCCTTTTGAGCACTATATATATTTTACATAAACACTGCCTGATTATACATTATCACCATTTTATGGTGGTAATGACATGATACTCACCTACCAAGGCTGCACTGTACAATGTCTGACTCTCCCCCTACCCTTTGGAGCATGCTGTAACCATGAGTTGGCAGTGCTGCTCAGCAATGTGTGACATCAGAGTGCATGTAAACAAACTAAGACAGCTACAGTAGTCATACTGTTGGTGTAATCCACCGTAGCATATCATTTTCATCACTGGTGAAAATATTATCGTGCACATGACTGTATTGTAATACACACTGGAAGAGATTGTAGATATTTCCACCACAGAACAAAAGAAGATAGCTATGATCCCTGCACTCTGTGCATATGTATCAAAACTTCATGTTGTCATCTTTCATTATACCATACAAAGAAACATTAGGAACTACAAACACACCATCATGTCATCCTTGCTGACCTGTCACACTGCTCTGGAATACTCTACCAGTTTCAAAAGTCATCTTGGACATATGTACAGTCCTTTGGTCATTTCCTGACTGCTGCTACTATTACATGAAATAGAATCAAGTTGATACTATAGAGACCTATGGTCCTTAAGCTTAAAATAAATGCTTCCTTGTATTTACAAGAAAAGTTTACTAATTCCTATTTTAGAAGAGTCTGTCTCAATTAAATCTAAACCAGGCTGCTCACTCAGTGCCAAAGGTAAACAGTGTGGCTTTTCTGGGGTCAAATAAGTCAGTGCTAACTTGGAGGATGGGTAGACGTGGTAGCATATTCCCAATCTTCTAATGACTTTTTTTTGATTCACCTTTTCTTTGTTTCTAATTCAGCTTCTGTCCTAAGTTTATTGGCATTTTTAGTTTTTTATTATTATTTGTGAAAATAATAAAAAAATACAAAGGTGACTGATAATATGAGTAAAACAGACAGCTGGGTGGTATTGGTGCTTGCCTTTTTCATCTGAGCACTTGGGAGGCAGAGGTTTGAGGCCAGTCTGGTCTACAGAGCGAGTTTCAGAACAGCCAAAGCTACAATGGAGAAAACAAAACAAGACAAACACACAATAACAAGGACTTGAGGTATTGCTTAGCATAGCTTAGGTGGTACTCATCTAGCATGCCTTCGGTGGTGCTCAGGTCTTTGTGCACACTGTCTTAACTATTGTGAGTTCCTATGTGCAGCTGTCTATTACAAATAGAAAACACTGCTTCCTTGTCATCTACTGCTTCTATTCTTACTGTCTTTGCACCTCCTCTTCTGCAAAGGTCCCTACACCTTGTGAGGTGGGAATTCTGACAGAGATGTTTTATCGAGGCTGAGCACTGGATAGTCAGTTACTCTCTGCTGCTAGACCAGCTGTGGGTCTCTGTATTAATCACCATCTGTTGCACAAAGAATGTTCTCTGATAAGGCCTGAGAAACTCACTAATCTAGGGGAATAACAAGAAAGAAGTCGTTAGAAATTAGTTTAATACTATGTCCCATTTGCAACAGGACAGTATTGTGTCAGTATGATTCACACACCTGGGTCACAGAACATGAAGTTAAGAGTTAGTGAGTGACCTGGATGCTTCCTCTCTACTGGCTAGTCTTCAGAATGCTGGTTGTTATGCATACTACTAGAGGAAGAAAGTAGTCAGCAATCTTATCCAGAAGTGAGCTTTGCAAGCTACAATAATAACCTGCCTTACAAGCTATGTCTATATGTCTACTGTGCAATAGTGTCACGGACATAACCAAACATTTCTCATCAGTTTTAAGACTTGCTCCAAAATACAATCTGGCCCAATTATTGAGGACTGTGACCTCTGACAATATAGGTCAAAGGCCCTAGTGTAATATCTACTACTATAACTCTGCTAATGCAGCATATTATTAAGCCAACTCCAAAATGTTATTTTAATACTCCAGTCAATACAAAATATTTTCTTAGTCACTTTCACACATGTAAAACACATTGATAGATTTTTCTCATACAAGGTGTATGTTCTCAGCAAAGAACAAACATTACACCCTACCTTCTTGTTTCAGCTTTTATACTGCAGAAAAATGTTCCCTTCGCCATTTATTCATTGCCATATTTTCGCATTTTTGTGCTTCTTATTGGTGATTTCTGTTAAAAATGACATGATGATCAGAGACTTTGAACTCTGATTTTAAACAGTGTTGAGACTGTTACTGACTATGTGAACTTCTGAAATTGGACTGAATGCATTTTTGCATTCTAATATGGCTACAAGCCTAGGGAGTCAGGGGACAGAAAGTGGTGGTTTGAATAAGAATGGCCACTTAGGCTTATGTATCTGGATGCTTGGTTTCCTAGGAGTAGCAGTGTTGGAAAGGATTAGGAAGAGTGCTTCTTGTTGGACAAAGTGTATCACTGGAGTTGGGCTTTGAGGTTTTAGAAGCCCAAGGCAGACCCAGTTCTCTTCCTCCTGCCTGTGGATCTGTATGTAGAACTCTCAGCTACCTTTCCAGCACCAGATCTGCCAGAGTGCTGCCATGCTTCCTGCTGTGATGATAATGGACTAAACTTCTGAACTACAAACCTGTCCCAATTAAATGCTTTCTTTTATAAGAGTTGTCATGGTAATGATATCTTTTCACAGCAACAGAGCACTGACTAAGACAGTAGGTATAAATAAAGTACCTTTAAACATAAACACAAAAACCATAAGATTATGATAAATTAGCAGATAAAAATGTTACCAGAAGTCCCTAGGAACCTAGTCCTCTTTTCCATTAAAATCTGAGTGCTGTCTCTGGTACTCATGGTAATATTTCAGAACATAGCTATGAAGGATAATAAGAACTGAATATACCTGGATCTTCCTTTAATAAATATCCATTTTGGACTTTAGCACATTGTTCTCAAGTTAAACTTCTGAGCAGTTCTGTCCAAAAATCTGAATGTTTTAAAGTTCTTCATTTAAACCTGTGTTTTATCCATCACTGTGTTGATGTCATGTTCTTCCTCCCATAAGCCTAATCTGTCTCACTTTTAGATTTCCTACCACTCATTCTGACCTGCATGCTCTAAAGGCTGCCCTATAGTGATGCATGGCTTACACTTAGAAATTGGTCTAAATCTTGAAGGAAATAATTTCATCAAACCATTTAAAAAAAAAAAGAAAAAAAAAAAGAACTTCAAACACCTTCCATATGGTTATTTAAAAAGGAATCACACTCAAATTTCAAGCCAGTAGCCCACCTGCTGAAGATGCTTTTCTGTACCAAGCAGAGAGCCAGAGATTTCTGTGGTTGCCACTGGCAACCTGTTACTCTCAGCACACTTATCACCTCTTTCAAACTTCTCTTTTGTACACAAATGTTCAACAAGCGTATTATGCTAACAAGCAGAGAAATTATAAAAGGTATTAAAAGATAATCAAATCAGAGTTGAGCTCAGTTACTAATACACATGTGTAATACACATGAAGCTCTTGGGTTTGTTCCTTAGCACTGCATTCATACTTCCAAAAACAGAAGGGTCAGAAGTTCATGGTCATTCTCTGCTACATACCACGTTCAGGGTCAGCTTGGGCTACACTGAGACTTTGTCTTAAAAATAAAAAATAACTAAAATTAAAAAAGCTAGACATGGTGTCACATGACATTATTGCCGGCATTCTGAAGGCAGAGAAAGGTAGATCTCTGAGTTCCAGGTTTAGCCTGATGGACAGAGGGAGGTCCAGGATAACCAAGGTTATATCATTGAAACCCTGCCTCAAAGAGGGAGAAGGAGAGTAACTTTTTTCAGAGGTACAGACACAGTTGCTATAAATAGTATCTGAAAGAACAAGAGTAGATTTGGGGGTCATCCTCAAAAGTTAACAACTTTTTACTGTTATAGAAAATTCCTCAGATGTTGTTCCTCTAGACCAGCGGTTCTCAACATTCCTAATGAAGCAACTATGTTGTAGTGACTCCAACCATAAAATTATTTTGTTGTTACTTCATAGCTATAATTTTGCTACTGTTGTGAACCATAATGTAAATATCTGCTATTTAGGATATCTGATATGCAACCCCCGTGAAAAGGTCACAGAATCTCCAAAGGGGTCACAACCCATAGGTTGAGAACTGAAGCTCTGCCCACAAGTCATAAGAAACATAAGAAGAAGAAGGAAGTCACCAGAAAATGATTTCTGGAAGATGCTATATATAATAAATCTTGTAGACAACTACACAGGGTAGTAAAAGCTCTGATGTAGTAGGTGTGAAGGGAAAATGATAATGAAATATGTCTAAAATATGATTCAGAACCATGATAATACTTTAGGCTTGGTTCAAGCTGTGGCCAGTCAAGTTGGTTCATGTTCAGGTCTACCAAGTGAAGTTCACAAAGACCTTTCTCCAGGAAGTGAGCAGTCTGCCACCAACCTCAACTGTTCCTGATCAATGAGTGAGGCAGGGCAGCTAGAGCCCTGGATAAACGTGTTATTCTGAAATGGGTATAGGTATTGGCTGACCCACATCATTGCCCAGGCCTCCTACATCTGGCCAGGAATGTAGTATCTCATACAGCATGGACAAGCTCGGCCCAGGTTCAAGCAACTTGAGCTAACATAGCAGAGTCAAACAACTGGATGTTAGCTGGGAACTAAAAAAACTTATCTAAGAGGAGCTGGGTTTAATCACTCAAAATGCTACCTGGATGTCACGAAACAGACTAAGGGTGTGAGAACCCTGACATTTATCAGTGCTTCTGCGGCAAGAAAAGTAAGACTGGAATGTGAAGAATCTAGAGCAATGTGAATTTTTCTTTTCATCTTTCCTCACTGCTTAGCCATACTTAAAATTGGCTTCATCTGCTACCCAAGTACCTTTTAATTATTTATTGCCAAATAAATACACAAACACATGCACATACCTTACTTCAAAGAGTAAGGTCCATGGATTTCTTTTATATACCTAGGAACTCCAGGGAACAATGCTGAGAAATATTTTAATGTTTTGGTGTTCAAAGCCACAAAGATATAACCAGCCAGCCACAACACATTATTCTTTCAAATTAATGTTCTGGACCTTTCCCGTTCAGTGTGCAGATCCAACCCAGGTCAGTCAGACAGGCAGTGTAGGGCCCCTTCCAAAGTGCCATCTCCGTGATATTCACCCCATGAACACACAAGCAAGCCGTGCTCAGGCAGAGAGGAACACTGCAGGTTCCGTCAATGACAATACCCATATAAAACCTACAAAATGCCGACAGAATCACCTCATCGTCCACTGATGGAGCACATCAAGAAGAAAGGGTGTTCTCTTTGAAGAATGGCAGTGTCCTCTCTGTTCGCAGTAAATAAAATGAGACTTCTTTGCTACAAGGGGGAGCAGAGGAAAAAAGACTTCAAATTTAGACATTTCAGTTTCAAAGGTGTTTGTCAAAATTATTTGGTGACATTATAGGGGCACTCAGGAAGAAGGGCACAATAAGGACCAGAAGGAGAGTGCGTGTGGTGAAGGGGGTTGGAATGAAGGGAGGGATCAGATAGGATGGAATGAGTACATGGAATACCCGGAAGAGTCTGGTTCCTCACAATTCCATGTCGGCAGGTTCCTGTGAGGAAAGCAGCCAGGAGGTAGAATTTAATTATTCTTGCTGAGGCCCTTGGAGACAGGCAAGCATACGGAGCTTGCTGCATGCTTGGCACAGACTAAGGAAGAAAGAAAGGGCACATGAGGGAGAAGAGAGTGAACCAGAAAGGATGGGTATCTTCCAAAGAACTGTTCTGTTCTCAACATCCCCAGTTGCAACTGGACCTGTGGAAGACTTTCTGAACAACAACAGTATAATGGTGGGATACAGAACATCAGTTTTGAACTAGGCAGCCTGGATCTCTACCACAGCTCTTAAAGCTGTGCGACTCTGGGCTGTTTACTTAAACTCTCTCTGTTTTCCATTACAAGAGAAATGATATGAAGTTGAAAGGAGCTAATATACTTAAAGAAACTAGCATAGTATCTAGCATACAGCATTATTCAACAGAGTGTGCTGGAGCAGGCTGGGATCTACTCATGAAACCAAAGAGCAGCTAGGAGTTCTTCCCAGTTCCAAATGGAGTGACATCAGAACCAGTGGCTCAACACTCTCAGACCACATACACACCTAGACATATAGACACACACATGAACACACTGTGAGCTCTCACAGACTTTACCCATTGAGTACTTCCTACAGCAAGACTGAACCATCTCACAAGACAGTGCAACCAAAAGGGAACCAAATTTTCAAATATCTGAGCCTATAGGAAACATTCTCATTCAAACCACAAGATGTGAATATTCATGCATGTTCACATGGGTATGTATGTGTAGTTCTATGTATATTCAGAAATGTTATAATCAATGCTCTCACCTTTAAGAGTTTTATATGTGACTCAAGCAGAGATTCATTTGAATTCTTGGCTTTTTTTAAAAAAATAGGCTACACAAAAATTGAGACATTGTCATAAATCCTCAGTCTAACAAATACAGATGTTCTTCAATTTACAGTAGAGTTATCTACCAATGAATGCATCAACTAAAAGCATCAAACTGTGAAAATTCATTCAATATACCTAACTTGCTGAACACAGATTAG